>PVKB01002029.1:0-328360 GCA_004027205.1 Ctenodactylus gundi
GAAAGAAAGAAAACAGAAAAAGAAAAACTGCCGGGAAGCTTAAGTAAAACATAGTTTCTCTAATACAAGAAACCCAAAGTACAAGTAAGAAAAAGAGCCAAACAGGAATGAAGGCAGGAAACAGGGAGATAGATTTCGCAGAGAGGGAGGGGGAATGCAGATGAGAATGACAGCATGGGAAGTAAGAGCAATGATAATGTGATGTGTATGTGCTCCAGTTCCTCAAGCTGGATATAATTATTATGTGTCACCAATACACACAACAAAAAGAATAATTTGGGGGAAAAAATAAACCCAGGTAAGGTGATAATCATTGATCAGGACCCAAGATGCCCACAACCTGTAAGCAACATGATAAAATGGTCTCTAACAATAAGTGATGTTTCCTACCTGCACACCACCCAAACCACAAGTCACCTACCGGCCTCCCTATGCAGTACTTCAGCAGATAGATGGCAAAATGGATGTGAAGATAGAATTCCAACTTCTGGGCAAGGGAGTCACCATCTCGGATGGACTTGGGAACATGCTCTTCCCACAAATCAAAGAACACCTTCTGGTCTCCATTGTCAAATGCAGCCAGGAGCTCCTTCTGTGCAGAAAATAAGTTGAATTCCTGTGGTAAAACATCCTTGCTCTTCCAACACCTCAAACCCTCACAGCTCGCCTAGCACCATAGCTACTCCACACACTTCCTTGTAGAAGCACAGTAGAAACAAGGAGACCACAGACAGCCTCAAGCCCCTTGGGCTGAGCCTGCTGTGCCTACTCCTGGTTCCTTTTCCGTCAAGATAACAAATCTGAGTCCTCTGACAAGGTGACAAAATACTAAGGCTTCAACATGTATGCGATCTGTTAGGAGCAGGGGCAGAGACTGAAGCTAGAGAACTTACAGACATGGAAATCCACTGAGGTCACCTTGTGAAACTGCTATGCCACAGAAGGCAATGGGTAAAAATGGGGCCACCCAAGAGCCCAGCAAGACCTCCTACATATAGTGTGGCTACAACTCCCAAGGCCCTAAGAGGCAGAGAGCGCATACACACTGACTGACTGGTCTCTCCGGGGCCTCAGAGGTGGATGGGTGCCACACACCACCAATAAACCTAAGTGCCCTCTGTTGCTAGAAGCAGTCTGGCTGCTATGGCACTGTGGGAAACCACTACAGACCCAAATACACCACAAGGTGATTGTCTGCGGCCACCAGCTGCAGGAATAGGGAAGCACAGGCTGGCAAAGAGAAAGACATGCTTCAACCTCACAACTGTGTGAATCTGAGCACATGAACAGGGCAGTTTCACAGTTACAGTGCAATGGTTATAAGGCAACTCTGGAGAAAGGAGGGGCCATTGTCATGGCTCCTGTCTCACAAGAAGAATGACACATGAACCATCACAAAGGCCTGCTGCATAATTCTGCAGATGTAGGGATAAAGGGATAAAACAAAACTGAAAGAACTTCCTAACAATCCAAACAACATGACTCATACCTTCTTCCTTTTTGCGTCAAACACTGACACCCAGATTTAGATTTCATGCTCAACTGCAAAGGATTTGATTAAATTTCTTGTAGAATCAATTTCCCACCCAACACATCATTATTTAGCCATTGCTTTGTATTTTCAAAAATTATTTTACAAGGCTGGAGGAATGGCTCAGCGATTAAGGCACTTGCCCAGCAAGCACCAAGTCAAGCACTAAGTACCACAGTTCGATTCCCCAGCACCACATAAGCTGGGCGTGGTAGTGCATGCCTGTAATCCCAGCACTCAGGGAGCTGAGACAGGAGGATTACTGTGAGTCCAAGACCAGCCCGAGCTCCACAGTGAGTTCAGGACCAGACTGAGCTATAGAGACCCAGTCTCAAAAAACAAAACAAATAAAAATGATTTTATATATAATTTTCTTAAGTGTTTTTTAGGTTCTTGTTTAATGTATAATCAAGCTGATTAACATTATAAAATAAAAAATACATTCCAGCATCTGGCTATTCTTGTCAAAAATATTTAATTAGTACCCTTTAAATGTGACTGTTACAAAAATTACCAGCATGTCATGTATTTGAGAACAACTATGACTACTACCTTATCTGGAAGGTGTTAACATATATATGATGTAAACTCAGAACATTTTAAATAAGCCTTACGGTAACCTTCTCCCTCTTTGAAACTAGACTTTTTCTGATGCTCTGCCTTAGAAACAGGTGAAGGGCAGAAATTGTGAATGGGGCTCTTAGCACAGCGCACAGGCAGCCAAACCAGGGCCATCTTGAGAGACTTGGGGGAACCTGGCCTGAGGTTCCACTCTCTTGTGACTGAATGACAGGATATTGAAGGGAACCCTCTCTGGAGAGGTCTTTGCCCTGAGAGTTACAGAGCAAGAGCTCTGATTACATAAGTGAGGCTGGGCGCAGAATCTTGAGCTTTCTTTTTTTGTTGTTGTTGAGACAATAGCCCCTCTTGTGCTAAGATCTGTAAATTCTGTCTTTTGAAAAGAACCCTAACTAATACAATCTCAAAACTCACGATGAACTCACTATGGAGCCCAACCTGGTCTTGGTCTCATGATAATCATCCTGAGTGCTGGGACTACTGGCATGTGCCACCATGCCCAGTTTATGTGGTGCTGGGGAATCGAACTGGGGTATTTAGCACTTGATTCAGTGTTTGCAAGCACTTTAACCACTAAGCCATTCCTCCAGCCCCCCCTGAGTTATTTTAAAGCTAAAATCATAATGTTTTCTAATATGCTTTGGCAGAGTCTACATGTCGAATGACCTACAGTTTGTTCTAAATTCTGTATTTGTAGGTCTGGGACCACAAGCCTTTGCTATGTCATTATGATCACATCTATCATTCATCTCAGCCTATGATTCATATTCTAAACCTGGAAATGCTCCTTGCATTTAAAATAATCCCTGCACATAAAGCAATCCACTGTTACTATGTGATTGCAACCTATTAATGATCTGTAAACCATAATCACAGCCGGTCACCAGATGCGAAACCACCACTGATAACTTATAAACATGTATTTCTTACAAGACTGTGCCTGGGGAACACCATTAGTGGAAGGCCTGACACTCTGCATGGTTTGCTCAAACGCTGCTCTAGGAACTTTTGTTAGGAAATCTATCGTAACAGGGCACAGCTATTGACTGGATGAGAAGTAAAGATATGCTTGTAACAACCAGAGAGTTTCAAGGTATTTCAAGTTAAATAAAAATGGAATTTTAAAAATCAAAGAAATGCAAATCAGAAACACAAGATACTGATGTGTTAGATACTTCAGACTCATTAGGATGGCTACTATTTTTTAAAAAGCACCAAAAAATAGTAAATGCTGGTAAGGATATGGATAAAATTGGAACAGTCATACCCTGTTGGTGGGAACATAAATGGTGTACTTTGTAAAACAGTTTGGTAACTCCACAGCAAATGAAAAACAGAATTACCAGAGGATCCAGCAATTCTACTTCTAGGTATATATTTCTATGAGAACTGAAAGCAGGGTCTTAAATAGACATTTGCACTCATATTCACAGCAGTGCCACTCAGAACAGTAAAGAGGTGAGAGCAACCCATGTATCCATTCAGGGAAGAATGAATAAACAAAACATGGCATATACATACAATGGAAATTATTTATCTTTTAAAAAGTCTAAAGAAGACTGGCATGTTGGTACACATCTGTAATCTCAGCTACTCATGTGGCAGGAGGATCACAAGTTCCAGATCAACCTGAGCAACTTACTAAGAACCTGTCTCAAAAGGACAAATGAAAAGGGTTAGTGTAAGTACAGCCCAGTGCAAGATCTTGGATTCAATTCCTATGTAGAAAGGAAAAAAAGAAAAAAAAAGGAAATCTTTTTTTATATGTTGTGGTTTGGATCTGGAATATCCCCCAAAAGCCTCATATATTTGGATCTTACAGAATACTTATAGATTCCATGTGCTGTTAAGAGAGAGGTGGAGCCTGATTGGAAGGGGCAGATACCTGCAGCTTGACCTGGAAGGATATATGCCAGCTCCACCATCCCTCTCTCACTTGACTTCCTGTTTGCCATGCCATGAACAGCTTTCCTCCCCTCCCCATGTGCTTCCACCATTGCTAACCATTCATACATGGACTGAAACTTTCTGAAACCATGAGCTAAAACAATCTTTCCTCCCTTAAGTTGTAGATGCCATGTATTTTGTCCCAGCAATAAAAAAGTAACTAAGACAATATACTATAACATGAATGAGAATGAACATAAAGAACACTGGGCTGAGTGATACAAGCCAGCAACAAAAAGGACAAGTATTGTCTACTTCTATGAGCTATCTATAATAATCAAATTCACAAATGCAGCCAGGCATGGTGGTGCACACTTTTAATTCTAGCACTTGGCAGCCTGTGACAGAAGGACTGTCATGTGTTCGAGGCTATCCTGGGCTACCTAGTGAGTCTGGGTCCAGCACAACGAAATTTTGTCTCAAAAAAAATCATAAATTCATAGATGTAGTAGTGGTTGTTGATAAGGACTAGGAGGAGGAAAATGGGGGAGTTGTTTACTAGATAGAGTTTCAGCTCTGCCAGGTAAGTTCCAGAGATTTGCTTCACCACAACATAAATACCCCTATACTAGTAAACTGTATACTTAAAAATAGTTAAAGTGGAAATTTTTATTTTTTTATTCACAATTAAAAAGATCCAAAGAGATATTTAAGTGTTCACATAGGCAGCTGGAGCTGAGATGGGACAGCAAAGCAGTTCAAGTGGATTGCAGCCATATGGAGGCACCAGATACACAAAGAAGTTTCACGGCAAAGCTTACTGGCCTTACTCTGTATTACCTCATGATCTCGTCAGGTGTGAGCTTCACAGATTTTTATTGTTTGGCTAGTTAGGTACTGAGAATGTACCATACTCCTCCCAATGTCAGCCTCAAGTAGACTTATATGTTCTTCTAATATGTAGAGTATGGACAGATGGTGGGTAGTCCTCCAGGCAGGTCTGGAGACCAAGTGACGGGAGTTGGGCCAACTTCCCAAAGATCATGCTTCATTCCAAGATCCTATTTCTACTTCTTGTCTTGACTATATTCTTCTTTTGTGTTCTGAAATTCTGCTCCCAGTTTGGAGGTGCCAGGTAGGTCTTGTTGCTGCAGAATCCACTGAAGTCTGTGTCTGAAGCTGCAGTACCTTGCCACCTCAACACCTGAGACCAGGAAGAATGTGCAGGCCTCTCTGAGCTCCATGAGGCCCTTTAGTGTTGTCCTCTTCAACATTGCCTTTGCCCCTTATCTAGATATGAGAAGCCAGGGACTAAGAGAAATGGATGACAAGGCAGCCTGAATTCCGCCTCCTTGGGTGGCTCACAAATGAAGCCTCCAATTACTTCTGAGGGCATATACTGAAGTAAATACATTTGTTAAATAGAATTGTTCAAGATAAAATATGCTTTTCGGGAAACAGTATGTTCTGTTGTCACTGGAAACATTCAAGGTGAACAAATCACCTACCCAGCACGTTACAAACAGGCAGGTGACTGAGTTATCCTGTTGCAGTTCACTGAGATGGTTGAACTGGAAACATTTAAGGTCCTTTCTAACCCTGAGAGTTGAAGAGCCCATAATCTTTGTGCCCTCTGCAGCCCACTGACATTCTGAGCTGCTCAGGCCTTCTTAAGGTAGGACACTATTTTGTCAGTATCATTTTTGCTCCTTGTGCCCTCCAACCTCCCTCATCTAGAACGTAAGCATGGAGAGGCCAGAGGACTTATTTTACTGTTATGTTAGAACAAGCTACGAGTTATATGGCTTGGATCTAGAATGCCCCCAAAAGCCTCAAGTGTTTGGATGCTGTAGATTACCTATGAATTACCCGTTCTGTTAGGAAGCAGGTCAGAAGGGGTGAATTACAGGCATGTGGTAGATTACGGGCATGTGGCCTATTACATACACGTGGCCTGAAAAGATATCTACTCATGTCCCAGCTTCTTCAGGGGGGGCCGATGCTTCCTTCTACACCATACCCTTCCTGCCACTGCCAATTGCCCATGAGACCTTTTGAAACTATGAACTAAAATCTTTCCTTCCTTAAACTATGGATGTCATGCTAACATGTCTTAGCAACAAATAAATAAGATATTATTGCCTTATCCTCAATGCCTAGATAATACAGTCTCCATCCTAAAATGGACATTATAGTTATTTCAGTTCCTAAACACTGCACTCTTTCCGATTTTATTTTCTTTTCAAGAAATGTGAAACTGGGCTGGAGGAATATCTCAGCAGTTAAAAGTACTTGCCTAGCAAACTTAAGGCCCTTAGTTCAATTCCCCAGAATCACATATGCCAGATGTGATGGCAAGTGCCTGTAATCCCACCACTTCGGAGGCTGAGGTAGGAGGATTGCCTTGTGTTCAATGCCAGACTGGGCTACATTGTGAGTTCAGAACTACAGAGAGTGACACTGTCTCAAGGAAGGAAGGAAGGAAGGAAGGAAGGAAGGAAGGAAGAAGGAAAGAAGGTGAAACCTCTAAAGATGAAATTATTAATTCATTCACAAACACCTGAACAAGCTAATGTATCTCCGAGCAGACTGCCAGAAATAATTCCAGCATTCTCTAATGGAAGTATGTGTTACAAGTTGGGAGCATCTTGATTATCTATAGACAAGAAAATAAGTAAAATATTACCTGAATTATCAATGATTTAGAGTCTCTTAAAGATCCACCTGTTGTTTTACATAATGGTTTTCCTTTTATTCTGCATTCCTTTGAAAATGTTTTCAATGTGTCCTCGAATTCAGCAAAATCTAAATACTATAAAAGAAAACATAATCAATTCAACAGCAAAAAACCAAATTATCCAGTTAACAAATATGCAAAGACCCTGAGTTAATATTGCTCCAAAGAAGATATGCAAAAGATCAACAGATATATTTTTTAAAAGTGCTTAGTGACACGTGATGGCACAAGCCTATAAAACTCAGCACTCAGAAGGCTGAGACACAACTGCCTCAAATTTAAGGCCAGCCTAAGCTACATAATGAGTTCATGCTCAACGTAGACTATACAGCAAAAACCTTTCACCAAAAAAAAAACCCTATCATTAATTATCAAGGAACTGCAAAACAAAACATGACCTATCACCTCACACCTGTGAGAATGCCTATTAGCAAGAAGACCAGAGGAACAATTATAGGTAAGAAAGTTTTGTTTTTTTTTAAAGGGTACCTCTTGTGTACTGCGACTAGGAATGTAAACTGGCACAGACATTATGGAAAACTGAAAATGGAGGGACCTCAAAAAATAAAAAATGAAACTAGCGTATGATGATCCAGCAACCTCATTTCTAGGTATACAGAAAAATAAGATAAAATCAGTACTTCAGGAATTTATAGGCACTTCCATGTTCACTGCAGCATCATTCAAACATCCAACAACCTAGGCATCACATCAACAAATGTGAAAGGAAAATGTGGCCAGAGCCAGGTCTGGTGGCAAGCACTTATAATCCAGCACTCTGGGAGGCTGAGGTAAAAGGGTCACAAGTTTGAGCCCATCATGGGCAACTTAGCTACTTAGTGAGACCCTGTCTCAAATTAAGAAATAAAAATGGTCTGGGTATATAGTTCGGTGTGAGTGTGAAGATCCTGGGTTCAATCTCCTGTACCCACCCCACCGCCTCAAAATGTGGCTGGGCATGTGGAAGCATGCTTCTATTCCTAGCACTGCAGGAAGCTAACACTTTAGCCTGGGTAACTTAGTGTCTAGCAAGATCTTGAGTCAGAATAAAAATTTTAAAAAAATTAAAAGGCAAGGATGTAGCTTAGTGTGGAGGCCTTAGGTTCAATCTGCAGTTCTGTACCTCATAAATAATAGGAATTAAAAAAACTGGTGAGCCAGGTGTGGTGCTGCATGTCTGTAGTGCTAGCTCTGTGGAAAGCTGATGCAGGAGAATTCCAAGTTGGAGCACAGTTTGAGCAAGCTAGTGAGACCTTGTCTCAAACAGTAAAAAGGGACTGGGGTGTCAGGGCCTTGACTCTGAAACACACACACACACACACACACACACACACTCTCACACATATTCTATATATATAAAATGGGTATATACATGTAATAGAATATTAGACTCAGAAAACTCATTTGTGATGATATGAATGGATATATACTAGGTGAAATAAGCTGGAAACAGACAATACAGCACAATCTCATATGTGGTATCTAAATATTCAAATTCACAGAAGCAGAGAATAGAATGGTAGTTGTCAAGGGCTGGGAAGATACAGAAATGTTGATCAAAGGACACAAAATTTCAGTTATTCAAGTCAGGTCTGCAAAGATAATATTCAACATAATGACTTGTTAACAATACTGTACCATATATTTAAAATTTGCTGAAAAGTAAACAAAAGAGCAAAGATGGAACTGACAGAATGGGGGAAAAACTGCCAGCAACTCCTTGGATAGAGAAATAATATCTAGACTATACAAAAAACTAAAAACAATTATATTTCCCAAAATAAAAGACTCAGTCAAAAAATGGGTAACTGAAATGAACAGACACTTCTCAAAGTAAGTACTAACTGGCTATTAAGTACATGAAAAAATGCTCAGCATCTTCAGTCATTAAGGAAATACAAATCAAAACATCACTGAAATTCCATCTTATTCCCGTAAGAATGGCTATCACCAAGAACTCAAAAAACAATAAAAGCTGGTGAAGCTGAGGGAAGAATTAACACTTTTACTCTGTTGTAAGCCTGTATAACCACTATGAAAATCAGTACGAAGATTTCTCAAAAAACTGAAAATAGAAATTTCATTTGGCCTAGGTATAACTCTTCTGGGTATCTTCCCAAAGAGTCAAAGCTATCATATTATGATACATACATACTTATGTTTATAGCAGCACAACGCGTAATAGCTAAATCTTGGAAGTAGCCTGTATATCCATCAACACATGAATGGACAAAGAAAATATGGCGTATGTATAAAAAAACAGAACTAATCTGCCATAAAAATAAAACTGAGTCATCTGTAGGAAAATGGATGCACCTGAGACTATTATGTTAAGTGAAATAAATCAGACACAGAAGGGAAAATAGCAGGGTTTTTTTGTTTTGTTTTGTTTTGTTTTGTTTTTTTGAGTCAGGGTCTTGCTCTGTCCTGAATGCATGAAGTCCAGATTGGCTTAAAACTCACAATAATCTTTCTGTCTCAGCCTCCCAACTGCTGAGATTAAAGGTGCGCTCACCACACCCAGGTGGTATGTTGTACTGGGAAACTGAACCCTAGCCTTGCACTTCTTAGGCAAGTCCTCTAATTACTGGGCCTCACTCCAGCCTTATGTAGTTTCTCTTATATGAGAAACCTAAAATATAAATAACTAAAAGAGATGTAGGAAATGGAGGTAGCCTTTATGGAGATGCAACGGAGAGATATGAAGGTGGAGAGGAAAGGAAAGGAAAAATGATTAAGATGTGATATGCATCAGTTCCTCAAAATGAATGTTATTATGAATTGCAAACATATTCAGAAAAAGAATAATGTGGGGGGAAAATAAAATTCACTGAGAGTAGATTTTAAGTGTTCTTACCATGACCAAAAATAAATAAATAAAAATAACCAAAACAACAAAAAAAAACCCAGCAACAGGTAAATATATAAGGTGATATACACATCAATTAGCTTGACTGGGTAGATTTTTCACTATGTATAATTATATCAAAACATAACCTCTGTATCTTAAATATATCATTTTTGTTAATTATACCTTAACAAAGCTAAAAAAGAACACAAACATATCTACATATTTCTCTGTTCTACCATTAGCTTCTGTCTTTGATGTAATTGTACCAGTTCAATACTATCATCAATTTTTAATGCAGTTAGTTTAGTGTCAGTGGACTGCTATCTTTTGGAGAAATACTTTAGGATCCAGCTTAGAATTTACTTACTGCCAGAATGGGTGGCTCAGGCCTGTAACCCCAGTACTCTGAGAGGCTCACTCAGGAAGACTGCAAGTTCAAGCCCAGCCTGGGCAATCTGGTGACTTAGTGAGACCTTGTCTCAAAACCAGAACCAAAACAAAAATGTGGATTAGGGATGCAGCTCATTGCAAAGGCCTTGTGTGCAATCCTCTCTACCACACTTATATTTAAAAAAAGAATTTATCATTATATACTGTAAAAGCCTAGTAAGTACCAGAGAAAACATTTATTTTCAAAAGAACAGAGTTGTTTCAGAGCAGAATGTGAGTGGCACGACCATCATCATCATTTTGATTCTGTGCTAGTAGGGAGCGAGCCATGGTTACATCCCCAGCCCATTTTTTTCTCTTTAATTTTGAGACAGGGTCTTATTAAGCTGCCCATGCTCGGCTCAAACTTGTTACAAAACATGAACAATTATTAATGGAAAATAAATAGGTCCACAATGTAATGATAAAAGAAATACTATAAAGCACTAAAGAAGTTGTCTTTGAAAATACAAGTTTTTCTGGGACTGGGGATTTGTGTTACATACCTCTTTCACTAGTCCAAGTAATTCTGATTCATGAGCCAGAACATCCCCCATAGTAAATTGTTGCTGGTAATTTTCAGAGCAAAAATCTCTACAAAGCAAAAAACAAAACAAAACAAAACAAAACAAAACAAAAAAACCGTAAGACAAGGGCTTCACTTCAAACACCTGAGAAATTACAAAGGGTGGGCAGAATGGCTGCTTAGTTCTCTGCCACAGTTCTAATCCTCAGAACCTGTGAAGTGGGCAGGTACACGACAGGGGAATTAAGGCTGAAGGTGGAACACAGATGGCTAATCGACTGACCTTCAATTAGACAGATTAGCCTGAAAAAGTCTGCACTCTAATGCTAACTGCCATTCATGGGGCAAATCACAGAATCACAGAGCCATTTTCATCTATAAGATAAGTAAGAATTTATTAGACCTCTTCCAGTTTTGAGAAAGTAAGAGTATGGGACCTTACATTTTTCTGCCAGTGTCTTTGATTTAAGCTATCTGCACACAGGTCAGGAAGACTAAATTTATTAAGGGTTATGTTTTGGGTCTTAAAGGTCACCCAAGGCTCATATGCTAAAGCTTCAATTGCCAGACTGTGGTGGGGGAGGTGCTGAAGCCTTTGCGAGGGGGCCTTGTGGAAGGAAGGTAGGTTACTGGAGGTGTGCCCTCAAAGAGGCTCTGGAGACCCTGGTCCTTTCTCTTTCTTTTTCTGTTTCCAGCTACCATGAGGTGAGCAGTTCTGTTCTACTACATGCTTCTTGCTACAAAGTTCTGCCTTACCACAGGCCCAAAAACATCAGAGCCAACTGACCATAGGCTAGAACCCCAGAAACCACGAGCCAAAATAAACCTTTCCACCTTTTATCTCAAGTATTTTGTCACAGCAACAGAAACCTGACACAGTGACTGTCCCTACTGATTCTCTTTTCAGTCTTTCATTGCCTAGGAACTTCGTCCCTCTCCCAAGGCACTGTAACATCTGTCCACCTCTCCACTTCAATACAATTTCTACACTATGAATGGTGATACTTCCTCATGCCTAGCACACTCCTGTGGTTCCAGGATCCCACAGATGGGGGCAGATGCATTTGGCCCAGCTTTCAAAGCCCTACACAGCTTGGTCCCCCACACTCTCCCCTTAGTTCCAGACTTGGCCACCATGTTGGCTGTGCTAGACATGAACACCACTACAGCACACTCCTGCCATAATGACTCACACGTACTGTTCCTTCTGCCTCATAGTCCTTCCTGCAGATATCCACAGCTCATTCATGGATCAGATTATATTGCCCCTCTCTGGGGAAACATGCCCTGCTCGCTAATGCTTCCTGGCATTTTGTGCTGCTGCATTTGCTCAGCAGTACTTACCACTGGTTGTGTTCAACATACTTTCACTGGAGCACCTGCTCACTGTCTACCCTATCCCCGTAGCCATTTGCTGAGGCAGGATAAACTTGCGGAGGACAGAGACTCCTGATTAGAGAGCTATCAAATACTGCGGTGGCTATATGTCCAAGATGCCTATTACACAATCCAGTGGAGATGCTCAATATGTCAGCACATATCTAAGACTGGAGCTGGAGGAAGAAGGAAGGGCTAGAGACATTAATGGGAAAAAATGGATGTCAAGCAAAGAGGATGAATTCAGAGATGGCATGTGAAACAAGGTCATGAGCTGAAAGTAAGAAGCTACCATGTTGACAGTTTGAAGAGAAGGGACGGTGGGAACCAAATTAACTAGCTATGTCCTCAGCTATGTTAGTTAACTGGCAACACAGCAGGGTTTTTAGTGTTGCAAGTCTGCCGAAGATACACAGACTTGAATCTAAGCATCAGTATGAAGTTTTGCCATGATTTCCAAGCAGTCTGTCTTAGTTACTTTTTTGTTGCTATGACAGAAATATCAGACATGCATAAATTAGGGGAGGAAAAGTTTACATTAGCTCACAGTCCATTCCGCAACAGTGGAAGCACATGGCGAAGGCAGAAGCTGCTCCTCATAGCATTACAAATGGGAAGCCAAGTCCCTGAAGGAAGGGAGGAAATTACATTTATCCTTCCAGGTCTTGTCCCAGTGATATGCTCTTTCTGGGTCAAGTCCCAGTGTTCCACCCCTTCCAGGTTTAAGCCCCTAAGCCACCATTCACCTGTAATCTATAATCCACCACACACCTGTAATCTAATCCACGTACCTGTAATCTATAATCTGCCACACTCTTGTCTTTCACCACACACCTATAATCCACCACACAGCCAGCCAGGCCCCAATCTCCTAATAACACATGGTTCCACAGGTAATCCATAACATCTAAATACATGACACTTTTGGGGGACATCCAAATCCAAACCACTAAACATTTTCAGCTATCTGAGGTTAACTAGGGAAGGTTTTCCTAATAGAAAAGGAAAGGAAAGCAAGTCTAGCAGTGATGATATACTGAAGCTGCAGGTTGAGGGAAAGAAGGCCAATATGGGGGTTGTGCAGAGTGAAAGGGTGATGGTGTCAAAGTTTTGGGAAAGATGGCACACTGAAGTGACTTGAAGGTAGAAGGCATAGCTGGGCCTGGTGGCATAGGCCTGTAATCCCAGTACTCTTAGGAGTATCAGGCAGGAGGATTACAAATTTGCACCTAGCCTGGCTACTTAGTAACTTGGTGAGACCTTGTCTCAGAATCAAAAATAAAAGTGGGCTGGGGACATACTTCAGCATGAAAGCCCTGGGATCAATCCCCAGTATCAGAAAAAAGAAAATGGAGATACAAGGTAGTAGTTAGAGTGTGGGAGGTATGCCTAAAGTCCAGATTTTAGAGTAGGCACATTAATAATAAGCTCACAGCCATGTGAGTAGGTAGAGGAGGACGAGGGAGGGAAACATGCCCAGAAGTAAGGAGGCGGATGAGGACACTGGAGTGGCCTGGATGTTGCCATGTCCAAACGGGAAACAGAAAAGGTGGAGAGGGAAACTTGGAAACTTGCCCCCACAGATGCCTGCCTCAAGGAGAGGTGGCAAGTGGTAAACCCACAGCATGAACTTCAAAGGTGCTGGTGATCTAGAGGCAGCAATGAGTATCACCCAGAAGCTCCAGATCTGCCAGATATCATACATCAGGTGGGAGGACAAAGCTACTGTTTGAGGCCTACCTACCTCTCCAGTCTTTCTCTGAAAGCCACTGCCCCACCCTTTTCCCTGTTCCCTTCCATAACTTCCCCACACCAGGCACTGCACTTTGCCTTATTCAAAAAAATCATTCATGAACTGCCCTCCCTTGCTTTCGCTTTGAGGTAATTATTTCCTCCTGCGAGTACCTCTGTACCTGGCAACTATTCCTACCATTATAACTGTCAATCTGTTTACAAAGGCCAAGCGCTGTATTTAAACTTTGCATCTACAGAACCTAGCAGTGTTTAGTAGGCAAGATAGGCACAAAAGACATTTGACAACTAAATGAAGCCAAAACAAGAGAATGGTATTTTTGAAGGCCCTGGACTAAGAATACTTTGTTGTTTCTGAGTACTTAAGCATCTACCAACCTCAGGGCCTTTTATACATTGTTCTTTTGCCTGGAAAAACTTTTCTCCCCTCTTGTCACCTGCCCAACCCCTATGCTTAATAAACGTCACTTCCTTAGAGAAGTCCTGTGTAACTAGCTTGAAAGAGATTCTGCTGTCATCAACTGTCAATAAATATGAGCTGTTACTGGATATTTTGTTACTCTGGCATTCTTAGAAATTAAAGAACTTTCTCTAAATCTTTGTATCATAGTAACGAGTTTATTGAAGGTTTAATTTAAGCGAGGCAATGTGCAAAATACCTCACATTCACTCTTCACAGTAAACTTCAGAGGGAAATAATTTATATTCTCCTTTTACACCTGAAGCAACTGAGGCACAGGGATACTGACACACTTTCACAGCCACAGCTAGTAAACGACAAAGCAGGAACTTAAATTCATGCTGATATTATCCACTAAACAGTATTTCCCCAAACTGTAGACCTCCTGAACGAGACTGAGCTAAAAGTATCTGTACATCCTACCTCCAGCCTGGTCTCACTGAGCACCAAGCTGGTTTGATGTCCGGAAATCTCGTTACTTAAATGATCTGCTCCCCGATGATTTCACCCATGTTCAAGTTTGAGAACCACCACGCACCCATAACTCAACCTTCCAGCCAGGGCTATGTTCCATGCCGAAATTAGGGAGGATTTGAGGTGCACTGGGGGTTGTACGGCAGCTTTTCAATTCCTGTGAGACTTAGGGCCTGTGAGCTGGCCGGAGAAGGGCGAGACTACGGTTATTGAACGCGTGGTTATTTCTGCTTAGGGTAGAAGTCTAGGGCTGGCAAATGGGAGCTAGTTCACAAAACGTGGGGGTCCCTAAAAACTCTAGGCCATCGGCTCGCAACCCCTGTGGGCTTGGAAGGGACCTCTAAGTCTGGTCCACTACAGACTACTTGCGGACGGCAGCGGGACTTGTCCCTGGGAGGTCCAAGAGGCCACTCGGCCCTCGCTGGGTAAGAGCCTTGCACGGCCGGCGCGAGGCGGGGACACCCACGTCGGGGTTTCCTCAGGGCTCGGGAACAGCAGGGACTCGGCCCTGCAACCCCGCCGCGGCTCTCCCTCCCGGCGGGCGGTTTCGGGTGGCGCGGGGTCGGGGGATTAGCTTACCAGCTCTACGGCCGCCCGCGCCGCGCCAACCCCACCTCCTCGCCAGCCTCCGCTCCTCTCGTCACCCGGACAACCGCTGCCGCCACCCAGACGTCACGTGGTACAGCGCCGCCCGCGGCGCGGACGCAACCGGCGCAGAGCAGCCTGGGAGGGAAGGCGGCCCCGCGGCGGAAGTGGGGCGTTACCGCCGGTTAGCGGGTGCCCGGCGGGGCTTTCGTGTTGGGTAGCGGGTCCCCGCATCCTTTCCGCCGCCCCTACGCCTTCATTTCCACTAACGCTCATCCCTCGAGCCCAGGTAGGCTCGAACTGCAGAGGCCCTGACTGTGGGAAGAGAAGTGGGCGTGGTCACTTCCATGTTATTGGCGGGACCCAGGGCAGCTGCGGAACCCAAAATGACTCCCAATATTTGCGCTGAAGCTCCGAACACCAGGGCTGCATCCCGCTGCATGACACATTAATGTAATGTAATGTTGGGGATTAGCTCCGTAGGAAAACACTTACCTAACATCCTAGCATCTGTTCCATCCCTAGTACCACAGTAAAGAATGGAGGGAAGGGCCAAAGCAGGGCAGGTGGTACCACTCTGTGTTGGTTTTGCTTTTTTTTTTGGTAGTGATGGTAGTGGAACTGGGTTGGAATACAGTCCTTTTTGTTTTATTGTTTTCCACAGTTCTTTTTTATGTTTTATTTTTGAGACATGGTCTCACCAGGTTGCCCTGTCTGGGCTGCAACTTTTGATCCTTCTGTCTCAGCCTCCCAGAATGCTGAGATTACAGGTGTGCACACCCACCTCTTGCTTTTGAATTGAGTTTCAGCAACACTGGATGAGAGCCTGCTGGTGGCCCAACTCTGGGTTGATGGCTATGTTCATGAGTTTTCCCTTCTCTTCCCCTACATGCATTAAGTCTCTCTGGCAGGACTCTGTTTTCTCCTCAAGCCTCCAAGAAGTTGGAGACTATTGAGGCTAAAGACAATCCCAAATGATCTGTAGAAGTTAGGAGAGCCTTCCTTTGAAGAAACCCATCTTAAGGCTCGTCGGGCTATCATTCCTTATCCTTGCTAGAGCTTTTGAGAATTGGGATCATCTTCAAAGCAAGGTTATATTTAGCAGGAATAGAGTCCTACATCCACGTAGTAGGGCTTAAGAGTAAATTTTCCTAGCCATAATAATAGTTAACATTTTCAGTACAGCTGTGTGTTAGGAATTACCAGACAAAACACAGGCCACCTGGTTAAAGTTCAGGTCATTTATCAGTATAAGTATATCCCAAGTATTTCCTTATTCTATTATGCATATAGGACATTATATTGTTTTGTATACATGCCCAAAAGGCAACCCTGTATGTGACTGTCACCATGCTAAGCAAGGCACATAGATTCTTTCATTCTCATCTTACATCTTTGGGATGGATAATAGTTTCATCATTTTACAGATTGATGTATCATACTTTACTTGAAGCTTGTGCTGCTAGCAAAGAAGCCACAGTCAAGAAATCCAACCTTTTGGTTTCCGAAATCCTGACCCTTTTGTGTTCTCAGAACAGCTTCCTGAAAAGAGCCAACCTTCCACACATGACTCACTGTCAGTTCTTTCTCACATAACCCCTTAAGACTCACAAGTGATTCCCTTGTTTATGGATGACAAGCAGGCCTTTCTGTTTTTTTACCTGAATATGGTGACAAGACCAGACACAGAGCTTTCAGCGTGTCATTATTTGCCTCATGGTTGATTAGATAAGGTTAGAACTCTTGGAGCCATCCACCACCCCCTCCCGCCCCATAGCCAGTCAGACATGGGGATAGACATTTCCAAATCAGCTAATTCCCTGAGCCTTTCACTGATTGCTAAACTATCTCAACTCTCAAATCAGTGTAACCTGTAACTTGTTCACCCCTCCCTACACATGTCTAACTGAAAATCACTGTGTGGAAACAGGTTTTCAGATTTCAGCTGCTGGCCACATTGCAGTAGGCTGAATGAAATCAATCTTATTATTTTTCTGTGTTTTCTCTTTGACAAGATGGACAACTGTGCCACAGAGAGGTTAAGAAATGCCTCAGAGTTCACACAGCTGGGAAGTCCAGGACTTAAACCAGGCCTTTATGCCTTTGAGCAACTATGAAAACCCCTCCTGTTTTGCTTTTCTAAGTGTGTTGCCCGGACTGCCAGGACTGTGGTCACTGTCCTCGGGATCTCTATTGCTTTATAACTGTGTGGATCCAGCTTGGCATGAGTACAGCTTTCTTGAGTTATAACTGCCATGATTGCCCCTGAGTAACACTAGTCGGCCCCTTAACCCCCACATAGTTTTACAGAATACTATAAATAGACAAAACCATCGGAGTGGTAGGTGAGGATTTAGGACTGAAGCCTGGCACCAGGAATGTGCCTGACTTTCTGATACTAGCTTGAGAATAACCAGGAACCTTCTGGCTTGGATGGAGTTACTTTTATTTCTGTTGCTTTTATAAGCCTCTGCCCTGGGACCCAATTCTTGGAGAGCTACCTGATCTTGCTGCTGTCCAGGGACTATGTTGCCTTTGGTAAGTCTGCAGTATGTTGCATTCTATGCAGTCCTGATCTGTCTGCCTCTTCAGTCTCATGACACCTTGGAGCCAGTCTTCATACACTGACACCATGTTGTTTGGGACAGTAACACACTCCCTTCCCCTATCTCTGGACACAGATCCAGACTGCGTCAGTCTTGTCTTATTCCTTTGGCCACAGTGATTAGTCCAGGATGAACATATGAGTCTGAACCGATGGCATTTCTTCTCTGGGATTTTCTGTTAGTGTATAGTCAGGTCATTGTAAGGTTAGACACCCCTGCAACTTGTTGCTATGTCCGTAACTGTATGGAAGAACCAGAGAAAATGAAGCCATCACCCAGAGAGATTATAAAGAAAGTGCCGTGGGCATCAGATTGCTGGCCTCAGGCTCTGCGTTCCCCAAACTATCTTTGTTTTTGTGGCTCCTCATCCATTCTAGGAGCCACATTTTTACAAGCAGCCTTCCAATCAACCATTTTTTTCCTAAACTGGTTCAAGTGGAGTTCTGTCAGTGGCAGATATAATATTTATTTATTTGTGGTATTGAGATTGAGCCCAGAGCTTTCACGCTGAGCAACATCTCCAGCCCATTTTTATTATTTTTGGTTTTGAAATAGAGTCTTGCTTAGTTCCTAAGTTTCTCAGGCTATGCTTGAACCTGCAGTCTTCTGTTCTGTGCCCCCCCCCCCCAGCCTGTCTTATTATGCGTTTTCAGATGGGGAGAGAGACTGGTTTTGCAACCATTGCATTCTCAACACACTTCTGACATCAGATAGGTGGAGGTTTTTCCCTGTGCCCCCAGCAACTCTTGAACAGATGCTTGCTAGTTGTCTTAACAATACAATCCAATTCTGATACTAGCTGTCTGAAGTTAGAGTTCGATTGCACAGGGTAAGGACTCAGTCACAAATATTAAGTTGTCACCGCTACTTCTGACCAAATCAAGGTTTCCTGGATCCACTCCTTGCATTCTAATAATTTGTTGTAATAGATCATGAAACTCAGGGAAATACTAGTTTATTATAAGGGATGTTACAGAGGATACAGATAAGAAAGCAGATAAAGAGGTACATAGGGCAGAGTATAGGGGAGGGGTACAGAGCCATGATCTGCCTAGGCGCCTTCATGGCTCAGCCATTGGGAAAGAAGCTCTCTAAACTGGTAATATTTAAAAAGTTTTATGGAGACCTCCTCATGTAGGTGTGATTAAAATCTCCAGCCCATCCGCTCTCCCTTTCAGATGGATATAGAGTGGGGCAGACAATTCCAAGCTTCTAGTCATGGGTTGGTCTTTCTGGTGACCAGCCCCCATCTAAGAACCCACCAAAAGTCACGTCATTAGACCAAAGACACAAACTAGGTGTGGTGGCACACCTGTAATCTGAGTACTCGGGAGGCTGAGCAGGAGGATTGCTGTGAGTTCAAGGCCAGCCTAGCTACATAGTAAAATAATGAGTTCAGAACTGGCCTGGATTACAGAGCAAGACCTGGTCTTGAAAAGAAAAACAGAACAAAAAAACAGACACTGCTGTCACCCAGCAGATTCCAAGGAACTAAGAGTTGTGCCAAGAACTGGGAGTAGAGACCAAATGTATATTTTTCTTATTAGTTTATAGTGTCTCATCAGCTAAAAGGGGCTTCAATAATGGGGAATTCATTTTCTTAAATCTAGAGGTAGCTTCTTACTAGCAGGTAAATTTGTGAAGGACTGGCTTTTCTTTTTCTGATGGTACTAGGGACCCAGGCTGCCCCTCTCCTCCCTTCATACCTCCCTCCATACTTTCCTGCCTTCTTTCTGTCTTTCTATCTTTCTTGACAAGATTTTGCTAAGTCAAAACAACCCAAACTGGTTGTTGAGCTTGGCTCAAACTCATGATCCTCCTGCCTTAACGTCCCAGACTATGGATTACAAGTGTGTGGCTGGCTCTAGGTTTGTTTCTGTATGATCTTTGTGACTGTGACCAATACTGGAACATGTAGGTGTAACGTAATATAGTTAATAATTATTTAAATTGCTATATTTTTTTGCTATAATATAATACTTCCTTTGAGTCATAGAATACTTGTGATAATTAATACAAGTATTAAATTGGAAGAACTCTCTAAAATTCAGTATATTTGATGCATTTGACATATCCAGGTGTGAGTATGATACTTTTTTCTGGGGATGGGGGGCACGGGACAGAGTCTCACTCTGTTTCACAGGTTGGTCCTGAGCTCACTCTGGAGGCCAGTCTGGTCTTGAACTCACAGCAATCCTCCTGCCTCAGCCTCCCAAGTGCTGGGATTACAGGTGTGTGCCACCAAGCCCAGCTTATGTGGTGCCAGGGAGTCAAACTCGGATACTTAGCGCTTAACATAGTGCTTGCTAGGCAAGCGCTTTAACCACTGAGCCATTCCTCCAGTGCCCCCCACCCCGCACCTTTGGAATACAATACTTTTGCACTTTGGTCACGACAGACAAAACTGCTTACATCTGAAGCTTTCTTTTAGCAGGACCCAAGTTAACTCTGGGAGTACATTCTGGGAGTTCAGAGCAGTACTGAGCCAAGAGGCTGGGTTTGCCATTCTTAGGATTTGCCAAAGCACCCATCTGCGCTATATGCGCTGGTTTGACCACTCCAGTTTTTCCAGAGCGGGACACATTCTACCAGTGGGACCAAGATGACTTTCTAAAATATTTAATTATGAAAAGTTCAAATATATGCTAAAGCAGGAAATAGTTTAATGAATTTCCATGAATGCATTGCTCAGATTCTAAGATAATTGAGATATTGCTGCTGGGAAAAACTCTACCTCAAATCCTTGGAATATACAGAACACTTCAGCCAACATCTTCAGCCATGCATCAGATATCAAAGGGACTGGCTAAGCTTGCATTCAAGGATGATAAATCTTGAGGCTTCTGCAGCTAACAGCCCTCTCTGGTGGGAGGCAGTTCATCTCTGTGGCATGTGATAGAGTTCATGAATGTATTTTTCTTTGTGACGACAGCAGGCAATTGCCTGGATGCTGCCCTGGTTTGAAAGTAAAGAACTGAGATCACAAACAGAGCTGGTAATTGTCACCTCTTTCCCCTACCTCAGCTGGATGAAGGATTAAGTCATTTTAAATAAACCCAGTCAGCCTGACTGTCCTGGACAAACCCTGCAGCCAGTTTGGGTTGTTTGTCTGAAAACTCCTGCAAGAGGAGTTTGGATCTCTTAAGAACATCTCTCTGAGCAAGAACAGGGCCTGGATCTAATCAGTGGCATGGAGGAGGAACCCAGTGAAATCCAGATATAAATCTAGAGATGAATTACAGTAAGACACTACTTAGGTTAAAAATATTTTTTTTCCAGGAAAGTTAGATTTGGGTCATTGCTCAAACCTTGTGGTATCTAGGGGATTCAGACCTGTCAGAATAGAGGAACTTGCTGTCTGTCTCTCTCCCAAGAGCTGCTTCTCCCTATTTCTACACTGCTTCCCAGAGCTGCTTCTGTCAACAAAACAGGATTTCTTGGAAGCAGAAGGCCATCTGAGAATATGCGTTTCCCAAGAAAGTTGCCTTGATGTAGGGAGACCAGAGGATCCATCTGTGCCTTAATCCAGGCCCACATGCCCTTCCTGCTGTGTCTCAGGGGTGTGAGTCACATCACAGTCCCTATAGGTCTGTAGCCTGGATGAGATTAGCAGAAAGAACCAGATCTTGAAACAGACTTCTGGAAAGGTAATCCTGGCTTCCAGAATGGTTTTAGATAAAGCACACATCAAGAAATTGGTTAGGTTTTTTTTGTTTTGTTTTGTTTTTTTGTTTGTTTTTTTTTTTGTCAGTGGTGCTCATAATCACTGACAGGATTTTAGCAAGAACTACTATTTATTTGTAACCAAGTTTAAAAATACAAATTTAAAAAAGCATGCGATAGGACATGTGATTGAAAGCCTAAAAGGTAGTATATTGGTTGGAGCTGAAAGAATGGATACTAAAAGGACCGTATTTGGGTGATTCCTGGAAGGTCAAGACATCATGACAACCAGAAAGACATTGCACGGTGATAGAGGAATGGCTCAGAGGTTAAAGCGCTTGCCTAGCAAGCACTATGTCAAGTGGCAAGTACCCGAGTTTGATTACCCAGCACCACATAAGCTGGGCACGGCGGTGCATGCCTGTAATCCCAGCACTCAGGAGAAGGCGGAGGCAGGAACATTGCTGTGAGTCCAAGGCCAGCCTGGGCTCCATAGTGAGTTCAGGATCAGCCTGGGCTACAGAGAGAGAGATCCTGTCTCAAAAAAACAAAAAACAAAAAACAAAACAAAAGAAAGAAAGAAAGAAAGAAAGGATATTGCATGCACAGATTGTCATTAGATAAATGGCAGTACCTCTGTTTTGGGCGGCTTCTTGCAAGCCAAAATGCATTTTCTGGCCTCTTCATCTTGGCCTACCCACTAGTCCTGCTTGCCCCAAACCCACTTTATATTATGATTGCTGCCACAGTAAGACTCACAGAAAGTTTGAAGGACTAGGTGTGACACAGAATGATGACTGGGCTAAAGAATTGATTACTCAGATATATGGGTTTTTTTTTTCAGAGCTAGAAATGGAACACAATGCCTTTGTGCTCTGCTGTATAGCAGCCCATATTTGGTTTGGGATTTTTTTGTTGTTGTTGTTTTGAGACAGGGTCTTGCTCTATAGCCCATGCAATTTTTGGTTTGATTTTGAGGTAGAGTCTCAGTATGTAGCTAAGTTTCCCAGGCTGGGCTTCAAATTGTAATCCTCCTGCTTCAGCCTCCAAAAGAGCTAGGTTTACAGGTCCTTGCCAAGCTTGCTCTTAACAATACAAAGAATAATTTATGGTAACAGACTGTCCCCTGAGGTGGGCTAAACCTGAGGTCCAGGTTAGATGTATAGAAGAACTGCTTTCTACCCCAAAACAATGCCTTTTGTACTGAAAAACATTTGAAGCCAGAGGGAAGATGTGGGCCATAAGGAGAATTTCAAAGGGCCTGCCAAGCTCTCCACCTGGAGATGGAGCTGGAGCCCAGAAGAACACTGGCAATGCAGATTCCTGGGCCTCATCCCGGGTTGACAGGGTGAGAAAACTGGGCTGGGGCCAGCAATATAGGTACGACATGGAGACGGCATGACTCAGGGTGGGGGCGGGGGGAGCTGTGGTGGCCCAGAAAGGTGAGGGTGCCTGGAGGCCCAGCAGGCTCTAAGCCAACCTGCAGCTGGGGCACAAGGCTATAAATCTCAGTGTGAGCAGTGGGCCCCACCACAGGGCAGTGGCCCAGATGCTGCCAGACCCAGCCATCTGGGAGGAGGCACCCAGATGCTTCTAAGCCTAGCTGTCTGGGAGGGGACAGTGCTTCAGAGACTCTGCCACTACTATGGGCACCTGACCTCAGAAAAAGCAGGCCAGGGGCCGAGGATTTTGTACTCAGTGACCCAATACATAGAGTTACTGCAGTGACCCTAGGCCCAGGAGGAGTGGAGTGCTAGCAGGTCTAGTATAGTCTTGAGAGTATCTACCCCAGGCCTGGCTAGCCCAGGTGTCCACCCCCCCACCCTTCCTCAGGCGTTCTCATCCAGGAAGACCTACCCTGGCGCTGCCAGCCTGGCCACGGGAGGTTCCCAGAAATAGCATGCTCCACAGTGGACTCCACCCAGGGCACCGAGCTCACTGTTTTCCTAGGCTGCTGTCTCCTAGAACTCCCTCAGGTCCCAGAGGGATGACAGCAGAGTGGCCTGTGCCCTGCAGTCAGGCCCTCTCAACCCCTCCCCACATTGGCTCCCAATCCGAACTGTCCCTTTCCTTCCCCCATTTCAGCTTCTTACGAAGGACAGAACAGAGTTCCCTCATGTCTAGTAACAAAACTGTTTTCAAAAAGGCTTAAGCCAAAGGGTCTTTTTGGTTCCCAAGGCTGGGATGTCAGATGAGGTCCCACTTGGGCTGACAATGCCTTCTGCCTTCCCAGCCTGTTCCTCTGCTTTCCCTCCTCAGTGTGGCATTTGAGCTGAGGGTCAGTTCTCTGTGTGTCACTCGTGAGTGTGCGGTAGTGAGTGGCCTGCAGCAGAAACCCAGAGGGGATGCACAGAAGCCTGGTCCTTCTCCTTCCCAGAATTTGGGGCCTCTGTCATCAGGTTTTAGGACTTATTGTGGTGGTGGCATATGACCTGGACTTTATAAAGTACCTTTATTTGCATTGAATAAGGCTTCTTTTTTGCTTGAGCACATTCACAATGATAACTTCAAGGTGCACCCCGCAGGCTCCAAGGACAGTTTGGCTTCTTTCCAGGCCTCCCTGCCTGCGCCTGTGTGGAGGTCCTAAGAAGGAAGGAGAAACTTCCAGCGCTGCCCACCTATCTCCCTTCTACTGCAGGTCTGGGGAACAGTCTAGGAAGAGGCCCCAGATGGATGAGGTGTCAAAGCAGGTGGGCAGGTTGAAAAGATGTGTGGTACAGCAGCTTTTTGTCCAGGTGGAATGGTTGGGACCTTCTCCCATGGGTATTAGCAGCCCCAGCTTTGAGTGGGTGGCTGAGAAGCTGTCTAGAAAAAATATGAGCCCAGACCAACCATTACATTTAGGCAAATTGGGCCTGTTTGAGGGCTTGGAGCAGTCCTGGCAGAATTCAGCCCACGGGGTTGTGGGCATATCCAGCAAGCTGATTCCAAGATGCTAGTGCGAATGGAAGAGACAGCAGCATCAAATACAGCACAACCAAGGGCTCCAGGGGCTGCCCTCTGGCCCTTCAAGTCCTAGCAGTGAAACTGAACTTTAAGATTATCCTGCTCTTTCACAATGAAGCTCTGGCAACAAGTCTACCAGCTGTTGTGAGGAGGCTTTCTTAGCAGCCAACTTTCATTTTGGAGCTGCAAATTAGCTGGAGTCATTGGAATCATTGGGACCATACCAGAAAACACCAGAGAGAAAGAGTATGGGGCAGGCCTGCTGGGAACCTGGACCATTGCTGCAGAGGAAGAACTCAGTCCATCCTTTTGGGGATCCCAGGCTGGGAGGCAGAATTGACACAGCAACACCCTTGCTCTGGGACATCAGCTCAAGGAGACAGAGGAGATCCTCTGAATTGGGGGTTTCCTGGCTGGGCGGTGAGTGGGGAAGCCCAGTTAACCAAGCAGGGCTGGGAAGGTGGCAGGGTCACATTGGTATCAAGGTGAGAAATATTTTTCCAGATTTCCACTTAGGAAGAGAACTGAATTCAAAATTATTACAGTAAGAGGCACAGTACCATTAAATTTCCTCTAAACACTCCCCTTTGCTCTGCATACTTTTATCCTATTGTTCATGACACTTTCTGTAGCTTTTCTGGAAGTCCTCTTTCATGAGTGCCTTTAGTTGTATTGTTGGGGCAGCCTTGACGGCCCAAATCAATTTAAAATGTTTATCTTTTGTTATGGCTCAGGTCTAGAATGTCCCCCAGAAGCCCTGTGTATTTGGAAGCTGTGGATTATCTATGGATTGTATCTGCTGTTAACATATGGGGTCTGGTGGGAAGCAGTAGCTCACTGGGGCTTGACCCAGAAGGGGCTGATCACTGAGACATGATCTGGAAGGGTATGTATGTGCTAGCTCCTCCTTTCCTCTTGCTCCCTCTGCTTCCTGCTCACCATGGGCCTTTCTTCCGCTAAGCTTGTGCCAGGCTCCCCATGAATGGATTGAAACCTGAAACTGTGAACTAAAACAAACTTTTCCTCCCTAAAGTTGTGGGTGTTGGGTATTGTATCTCAGTAATGAGTAAGTGACTAAGACACCTTTTATGATCTTTTTGACTTTAGGGAAGAACCAGAAACTGTAGTGTCAGATCCAGTAAAAAAGGTATAGGAAGACACAGTATGATGTTTTTATGAGTCTGCCTTTCCAGTGGATGGTAACGTGGCAGAAACTTTCACTGAATTTTAGATCACACCTCATAAAGACACTCACCAAAGAAGACTCCAGAACTGCTTCAGAAAGCAAGAATGATGGGATAAATGTATTAGAAGTGAGAGGGGTATTTTGTGGGGGATTTTTGGCACAGTGTCTTACTGTAAGTTTTTAAATTTTAAATATCCTGTGCATATTTCAACCACACTTTGTACTTAATAAGCTCTTTAGGGTGAGGTGGGGAGAGGAGCAGGAGGAGAGCCCAAAGTCTCAGAGCTCTGCCTCTTTCTGTAGGGGAAAGTATTTTTAAGGGGTCAGAGGCTGGCTGGCTCTGACCTAATGTGCCCGGTAATAGAAGCCTCCTCTTTGTAGTGAGGTGGCCTGCTGCCTGGGAAAAGGTGAAGTACTCTGGAGAGTGTCTTATTGTATCTCCATTTCCCTCCAGCCCTTCTTCCATAAAGCCACTAGTTTTAGCTGGGCATATTACCACGAGGTGACTCAACTCTGGCCAAGGGGACAAAGGCAGAAATGAGGTGCACAGTTTCTGGGAAGTATCTGAAAGGGAAAGCTGTGTTCTCTCAGCGTTCCTCTTTCTTTCTGCTTCCCAGTGGTGGAATGCACGTGTACTCTTTGAAGCACAGGTGCTAGGCTGGATCATGAGGTGACTTTGGCGAAGGTGGCCAGGCGTGGTAGCTGTACTAGTCTGCTAGCACTGCCGTAACAAACTGCCACAAATTGGATAGCTTAAGACAACAGGAGTTTATTTTTTCACAGGCCAGAGTTCAAGATCAAGAGGTCAGTGTGTTTCGTTTCTGGAAGCTTTGAAGGAAAATATGTTCCATGCCTCTCTCCTAGCTTCTGGTGGCTGCTGGTAACTCCTGGTGTCCCTTGACTTGTAGCTGCATCTCTCCAGTCATGGTCTTTTCCTGTGCCTGTATCTCTTTGTCTCTTCTTCTTCTTATAAGGATGAAGGCCTAACCCGCTCCATTATGGCCTCATCTTAACTAATTACAACCTCAGAGATCCTGCTTCCAGATGAGGCTGCATTCTGAGGCACTGGGTTGAAATGATTCTGAGGAGATAACATTCAGCTCAGTGTAGAAGCACAGCAAGATAGATGGGGTGTGAACCCTTTAGCCTGGGGTGCCTCAGGATGCTAACAGCCACCTTCAGAGTGCCTCCTGCCATCAGATGCATTTCTTTCTGGGGGATTCTTAGGTGAGGACCCTTTGAGGGGAGCTGAGTTCTCTTTGCAGATGGGCACAGAGTGAAAACAGAGTGGTTGCTGGAGCGGAGGTGGGGGTGGAACGGGGTGGGGAGGGCTGGGACAGCGACATTCATCTAGACCAGCTGCATAGCCTGTGCTAAGTACTCTGATTTAGGAGGTCTGGGTGAAAAGCCAGGTGGATGGGCTCTCAGGGTGGGGTCTGAGAAAGGGTCTTGGGCCCTGGGAGCAGTAGGGGCTGAGGATGAGAGGCCTTGTGGTGGCACCTGGAGTCTTTTAGCCCTGCCTCTGCTGCCTGCCTGAGAACACGTGGCCTCAGGATGGTCTCTTACCTTCTTCATGCACAGAAAGGGGGAGAAGAAAAGTGAGGAGGAGGAAGCCCCGTCCTCACCCCAGGATCCCAGAAGCCAGTGGGCAACACAGACCACCTTACAGAGATAAGGGCAGGCTTGTTCAGTGTGGCCATTGCATCGCACTTGGGGTAGGGGCCAGACAATCTCCCTGAGCTGCCTCCGATTTGGGGGGATGAAACTGAAAGACTGACCCTGCCAGTTCTGTCTATTCAAGCAGTTTGAAAGCTGTGGTCAGACCTCAGGTCAAGCAGGCGGTCCCAGAGGCAGTTTCTCTGGTGGCCACAAGGCCAGGCGGAGGGCAGCATTCGCTGAGGTACCCAGCAGAATGGCCCTGTGACCTGGGCTATCTACACAATCTGGACATGGACTTCCACACACAGCAGGGCTCGGCAGGGAGGAAAAGGATGACCCAAATGAGCCACCACCCATCCTGTGCTTCCATTTCCCCTTCAGCCTGCCTGTAGCCGTCCCTCCTGAGGATAACTACCAGAAAGTTAGGAGATAAACATTCTTGGTTCCAAAAACAACTGTAGATGTAGGGGCAGGCCAGCTTCCTCCCAGCCTTCTCCCTGGAGCCAACCTGAAATGTGGAAACACAGTCTGGGTTGGGCAGTGACTCTTGCCCTCTGGAGGGATGGAAACATGGGTCAGTGGCCCACCACTGTGCCCAGTCATTCTGGCGATAAGGGCCATTGTGATAACTCAGCCCCTACAGCATTGAGATCTTGGTCTGGGCCTCAAAGCCACCCATAGCTAAGCTGTTTGATCTTTGAATGGTCAGGTCTCAGTCTAGGTCATCTTTGGCCTCACAGCTGCTCAGGTGGGCTTTGGCCATCTCTACTAGGAGCAGCAAACCTAGAATTCAGGTTCAGGGAAGGAGCCAAGATAAGCAACAGATTTATCACCCTAGCCCGCCCTATTCTCATCCTGGCTCCAACTGTCTTAGGTTCTTTCTGATCTGTCCTGTCTCACATTTTCTAGAACTATCTACTTGAAGGGAATGTGTGTAACAATGTCTACAAGAGGAAAGTAACAGGAGTCATTGTGGACAGATAATTTTCTTTACTTGCACTTGAAAGTTTCTTAGGATTAGATCTGGAATCTGCTCCCCAACTGGTTGGGGAGGGGCATTCCCAGGCTTGGGGTGCAATAAGAGCCCAAGTCCTGAGGGATCCTCTCCTAGAAGGCTTCTTGGCCTCCAGCCCCCCACAGCCTGCTACTCTGCTCCAGGAAACTGTGGGAGCTGCCGGGCAGGGGAAGCCCATTCATTTTTCTCTGCCTGCTCAGACTTCACATGGCCTTATAGGGTAGAGGTTGAGATCCCACAGGATGGCCAAGTCTGCCAGGAAGAACAGGCGGGAGCTTTGGAGGGGCTCCCCATCGAGGATGTCCATCTGACCTGGTTGATGTGCCTGTACCCTCCCAGTCTCCTGTAATAACATATTTTGTAATATCCTTTATCCTATACTACAGTGAAGTTCCCAGATAATATAACCTACTTTCCCACATGCTTTAAAAAGTGATCAACCTGGACATAGTGGCACCTTTAGTTCTAGCTACTTGGGGTGCTAAGGCAAGAGAATCGCTTGAGCCAGGAGTTCAAGGGCAGCCTGGGCAACATCGTGAAGCACTGTGTCAGAGAGAGAGAAAAAAAACAATAAAAAGGCAATCACCAAACAAGAAAACCATCGTAATGCCCTGACTATAATACAGAGAAATAAAAGGGGAATGTGTGTGTGTGTGTGTGTGTGTGTGTGTATCTTTTCCCCATGTATGAGCACTTAGGCCAATTACCCCACATAACATACAACAAGTCTGATGTGTATAACCCTTGCTACAGGTGCGGGGTGGTGGTTACTCAGTAGTGCAAGTGCTGTGGCCGTCTTTGATATGAGTATTCATAATGATGAACAGCTCTTGGGTAGAGTTCAAAAGCAACCCAAGGTCTCCCTTGCCCCATATAGACACTGCAGGATGTTTAGCATGGTGGCTTCCCTCTGGGAAGGCTAGAAAAATACCCATCAGTGTGTGAAGTGCCTCCAGGGGCCACTGTACCTACTTCTTGAGAACCAGGGCCTAGGCTGTGGGAGCAGAGTGGATGTGAAAAGGAGCCAACCCAAGTCCTGCCCCAGCAGCTAATGACTCTGTAGGGAGGAGCATGGGGGATGGGAAAGACAAACACAACAGAGGTCAGCATCTCTCCTAGAGGGGAAGGCATTATCGGCTCCGGGAAGTCATCATTAGGAACCAAGCCTAACCTGTGAACGTCTTTCCCATCCCTTCAGTTTCCCCTGAGCTCAAGCCTCACAACTCCAGTGATGACTACAACTTTGTCTGATTTACCCATCTTATGCCTCACATCCTTCATCAGTCACCCCAACTTTCTCCTCATAACTCGCGCGTTAATAAGGCTGTTCTAACAGCACACCACAGACTAGGTGGCTTAAACCACAGACTTAAGGCCAACTATGGTGGTGCATGTCTATCATCTCAGCACATAGAGAGGCTGAAGCAGGAGGGTTGCAAGTTTGAAGCAAGCCTGGGCTACATAATGAGATCCCGTCTCAAAAAGCCAAAATAGTAACAAACAAAGCAACTTAATTCTCACAGTTTGGGAGTCTGGAGCCCAAGATCAAGGTGTCAGCAGTTTTCATTTCTCCTGAGGTTCTTTCCTTGGTTTGCAGGTAGCTTCCCTCTCAAGGTTTCCTCATGATTGTCTCCTGGTTTGTTCACTGTCTGAGTTTTGATGTCTCCTTATAAGGACACTATTTAGATTGGATTAAGGCCCACACTGATAGACCTCGTATTTATTATTTTTAAGACTGTTTCAAAATATATTCACATACTGAATGTATTAGGGGTAGGTCTTCAGTAGATGATTTTCTGGTAGACATAATTCAGTCATGGCATCCCTCATCGCTCCTTTTGAAGTGATATTTTGGTTTCAATTGTTAGAAAATTTCCAACTCCAAGAAGCTTGTGTTTTACTTAAGCAAAGAGAAGCTGTTCTACATGGGAAGAGAAATGAGGGACAGAGAAAGAGAAAGAGAAAGAGATCTAATATTTGGAGCAGATGCCCTGGAATTGGTCTTTTTTTTTTGGAGACAGTGTGTAGCCCAGGCTGGTCCCGAACTGACTATGTAGCCCAGGCTGGCCTTGAACTCAAGGAAGTCTTTCTTCTTCAACCTCCTGAGTGCGGGGATTGCAGACATGCACCACCACAACCAGCTTATGTGGTACTGGGGAATTGAACTTGTGGCCATGTGCTTGCTAGGCAAGTGCTTTAACCACTGTGCCATTACTCCAGTCCCCTACAATTGATCTTATGTACTCTTCTTTAAACCAGTTACTGTGGCCTAGTGGATGGAAGGTGCGGACTGGCATCTGGGCTGAATGCCTTGATTCCTTAAGGAGAAATGAAGGTACAGATACTACAGAAGAAATACAAATTCTTACTAGATTGCAGGTGTCACAGAAGTTCAGTAGAGACTGACTGAAGAAATGAGATCGTCTCTCATGTGGTGCAAAGTATGAGCTAAATCTGGTCTTCTACGAGTTGAATTCTCCGCAGTTTGGTCTTGATCCCCCATCTTTGCCCTCCAAATCAACGCTTTCCCACGTCCCTCAGCCTTGATAGTATCAGCTCCACTACTACCGAGTGACTGGTGCACCAGTGGCTTGAGAAGAACACTGAACAGAGTGTGTGTCCCTGTTTGGAGATGAAGTAAGACATTAAAAGACTAAGCGCAAAAAGATTACCATGCCTCCTCCTTGCCCTCAAAAAGGACTTTTTGATGGTGAACAGCAATTGCCATAACAAGTTGGGGGAGCCGGGAGATGGGAGAGTGAGCAGGCCTGGTGCTGTGTATCGGTGTGTCCTGTGTACTAAAGGCCTGCCCAGTGGGCCACAGCAGACAGTGTATCTGCTGCCACTTGGTCCACCAGCTTCACTTCTGGAGAACTGCCCATTCTGTCTGTAGGCATGTACATGCTCTATGAGTTGTGAGGTCTTGGAGAGTTTTTGTTGATGACTTCTGCATCTATACTATGAGGGGGTACAGGGTCCTTTCTGCTCATATATTCATATATTCAAACTATCTTGGTGGCAAGGGAGCTTGGGCCAGTGGTACAAGCCTGAAATCCCAGCACTCTGGGAGACTTTGTTAGGATTGCAAGTTTGAATCCAGCCTAGGTAACCTAGGTAACTTAGCAACTTGGTAAGACTTTGTCTCAGGAAAAAAAAAAAAAAAAAAAGGCTGGAGATGTTAGCTTAGTGTGAAGACCCTGAGATCCATCTCCAGTACCACAAAATAAAATAAAATAGAAGTAAATTTAAAAAATGGCAAGGGGACTTGGGTCTTCTAGAGGTCAGGGTTAGTGCAGCTTTGACAGTATTTCTCAGCAGAGTGGTATCAGGAGCACTGTAGCAGAGCCATCAGAGAGCCTTCCAGACTTGCTGGGTTCCTGAGTTGGATCCACCTCTGCTGAATCAGTGTCACTGTGGATAAGAAAGAAGCAAAAGCAAAAAGAAATGGCTTTTGTAATTATGCTTGGGTTTGAATTCTAGTCATGTAACTAGCTGTGTGCCCTTGGCATCTCTAAGCCTCATTTTCTTTAAGTGTAAAAATGGGGACAGTAATTGTTTTTTTTTACAGTGGAATCATGAGCATTAAAGACAGTAATGTGAGGAAAGTGTTAAACATAGTGTCTCACATATAGGACAAACACATGATGCCATCTGCCCCCTCAACAAATATTTACTGGATGCCTATAATGAGCCAGAAATGTTCTGGATATTAGGAATAAGGCAGTCATCAAAAACAAATTCCATGTCCTCATTAAGTTTATATGCTAATCAGGGGAAACAGGCAATAAACAGATAAACATCTAATAAGCCAGGTGGTTCCAAGTGCATAGAGAAAAATCAGCCAGGGCCAAAGACGTCACCAGTCTCTTCAGAGTGCAAGTGACAGTTTAAGCTGAAACCAAAAGGCATTCCTGATCAAACACCAAAACAGGGACTTTCAGAGGTACTTTGGGCTTGCAGTTTTTTAATTTTTTTTTTATTATTCTGACTAAAACACTATGCCTTTAATGAAATATTTTATAACTGTGGAAGTGACATATCTTTGTATGCTTCAAAATACTACAGAAAAAAAAATGCTAGTTTGTTTTTTCACACTTTTTTTTTGAGACAGGGTCCCACTCTGTAGCCCAGGCTTGCCTTGGATTCACAGCAATCCTCCTGCCTCAGCCACCCAAGTGCTGGGATTACAGGAGTGCAGCACCACGCCCATCTTCATATGGTGCTGGGAAATCAAACTCAGAGCCTTGTGCTGTGCCATTCCTCCAGCTCGGAGTCTGTTTTTTCAATACTGCATTGAGTGCCAGTAAAGAGGAAACTCCTTTTCAAGAACTGATTTGTAGATTCATTGGGAAACAAAAATCACATATTTCAAAGAAATCACTAAGGAAAAACTACTTGCCTTATAAATAATGTGTCACACATGCCTGAAAACTGTTCTGAGGAGAGATTACTGGGGGTGGACAGTGAGGTGTGAGGTCCCTTTGCATGGCTTCTTATCTAGGAACACAGGGAGATGGATTTTCTTAGAGATCCATCACCCACCTTTATTTTGAGGATGCTAGTTCATACCCAGAATAAGCAAAATGCTCTGGATGCTTGCAAACCTCCTAAATCTTGGTGATAAGAATCAGGGCTTCCTTGAGATGACAGTGTAAGAGACAGAGGCCGTCCACACCAGTCATTGGAATGAGACTTGATAAAAATCATTTTATCTCTGTTCAACTCTTTGTTGCATCTCAGGTCTGAGAAATGTTCAGGATCTTTAAAGGTAATTATCTCCTGGATACAATTTTATTACAAATCACAAACTCATTGATTTGGAAAACACTGTTTCTATGCACGAAAGGAACTGCCCAGATTGTGGCAGACATATGGGAAATGCCCACAACCAACCGGCTACAAGGTGAAGTCAATGGTAGCTTCCGTTAACACTCCCTTTCTGAAGAGGAGCCTGACTTAGACGGGTGAAGGAAGACACAAAGCAGGAGAGGGTATGAGTACAGAATGGGCAGAGAAGCCGTCACTGATGGGTTTGTTGATCTACACTCCATCAAATGATCCCAGAAGATGCAGATGCCAGAAACCTCTGGAAAAATGGTTAGCTAGAAATACAGAAAGACCTGTAAAAATGGCGTTCAGTGTTCAAATTATTTCAGTCTGAGTATTTTGATATGTGAAGGGAGAGGCCACATCACTCTGATTCTACTAGAATGCAGTGAATGCCTACTTGAGTGCCCGGCTCTTAAGTGGCGGCATCTTAATCATTTGGGTGGTTGTGAGATGAGTAGCAGTATATGTGGCTCTTAGCACAGTTGTCTAGCACACAGCCTCTGTGTCACCATTCTGTCACTGTGATGAAATCTTGAGACTAGCAATTTAAGGGAGGAAAAGTTTGTTCTGGCTTAGAGATTTCAAGGTTTGAGTTCACAGTCGGCTGGGTCTGTTGTTTCAGGCCTGGAGTGAGGTAGAAACATCATAGCAGAGGGCATGGCACAGGAAAACTTCTCACTTCATGGCAGAGAGGAAACAGTGAGAGAAGAGCCAAGAAGGGGCGAGAGACAAAATAGACCCTTCAGAGGCATGCTCCCGGGACCTGCTTCCTCCAGCTACGGCCCACCTGCTAGCAGCTCACTCAGCAAACCCACCGGTGGGTTAATCCACCCCATCTATTGCATAAAGTTAGAACCCTCATGATTCAATCACTTTCCAAAAGCACTACCAAGTCCTCAATTCATTCAGCCTTTTGGGGGCATATTTTAAATTCCAAACTTAACAGCCTGTTATGACATTGCCCTGGCAACCTTGAGGTGAGCAGTATTTCCTCATACAAATGAGGAACCTCAGTCTGAGGCCAGAGTTCATGCTCTTCCCACTGAATGATCTGGTCTGGAGGGATCTCACAACTTTACCTAAAAGATGTTGAACTCTTTAAATCACAAAAGGTACTTGCTAAGGGCTTTGCTGGAAAGTGGAAGATAAGATATAAGTTTGGAGAGGTATCTAGGACAAAGCCACAAGTGTCATTGCCCGGGCTCATCTCTTCCTGTTTTCTCAAGCCAGTTAGATTCCAAAGACATCAGCTGTGCATATAAAGAGACGCTGGAGTTCTTCAAGGGCAAAACCAAGTAAAATCCAGCCAGTCCTTGGCAGAGCATTTGGTCATGGAAGAAATATCTGGGCCACCGGGGAATTAATCATCTGTGCTTATGGACTTTTGCCCAAATTCTTATTCTCAGTTGTGCTCCCAATTAGCATCCTCAAAAGTAACAGCAAGACAGATGTGGAGAAAGTTAGGCAAGCAAATTAGGCAATGAATATTATATGAGGACACGGGGGAGGTCGTGCTGGATCCAGAGGAAGCATAGAGAACCTATCTCTAGAGCTGGTGGGACAGATCAGTTTCTTAGAGGAAGTCTCTCAAAACTGAGACTTTAATCACTACCGGTGGCCCACAACCCAAGGTGGCCTGACCTACAACTTCCCAGCTTTATGACAGTAAAAGGCAATGTATGTTCAGTGAAACTGTAATTAGAATTTTGAACTTGGATCTGTTCCTGGGCTGACGATAAGCAGTCCGATTTTCTCTGGTGATGCTGGGCATGGCAGCACATCACAGCTCCAATCAGCCACATGATCAGGAGGGGGACCAATTGAGATTCTACAGTGGTGCTGTGTTCCTAGGCTACACTGTATGGTAGGTTGGGTTTATTAAATATATTTCCAACATCAAGTTGTAATTCCATTTGAGTCAAGGAAAATCTGTAAATTTATCAGATTTAGGTGAAAAAATGGTGAACATCAAAAGTGGAGGGTATTTCAGGCAAATGTAACGGTACCTGCAAAGGCAGAAAATCTGGGTTTTTGAGGGGGAGTGAAAGCAGTTAAAGCCTTAGACAGCCATGTACACATATTAAAAGAATTTTGAATTTATACATCAAAGAAGCACTGAAGGCTTCAGAGCAGATCAACATGTTTTGCATTTTAGAAAGATCAGTTTGGAGAGTGGAATAGAGCTGGCTAAGTATGGAGGCAGCAGGAAGTCATGTTCTTCAGCTGCAGGCAGCAAGCAGTGGGGGAGGTGCTACTGCAGAGGCCAAGCTGAGAACCAAGGTTACAGAAAGCCTGGGTTTCCAGTGTGGGCAACCAGACGGAGATTGGCATAGACCAAAGGAGAAACAGAGGAGGCTGAGTGTGGAATGGGTTTGGATATTTCATTCTAAGTTCCTATTAGGCAGACCAAATGGGGATGCCCTAGATTGCTGTGCAAGCCTGAAGCTCAGAGGGAGGAAAGCCTTGAAAGGGATATGAATATCGGAGTCATCAGCACAAAGATGCGTGAGGCACGGGATAGAAGTTGCTTACAGAAAACACAGATTGAGAGAACCAAACACCAATTTCTGAAGGAGGCTAGCAGTTAAAGAGCAGTCAGGAGGAGGAGGAGGAGGAGGAGGAGGAGGAGGAGGAGGAGGAGATGTGCCCAAAAACCAAAGAATCCCTCAGTGACTACATGCTCCAATAATGATCAACAGTCATCAGGTGTATTAAATGTAGGGGCGGGCCCCGGGAGGAGGGAAGTCACAGCATGTCAGAGAAGCCAGACCAGCAGACCAGTAAGAGAAAGACTTACCTAGGGTTAGGACCAACTTAAGAGATCAAGTCATTTCCTTCTACATCTCCTATACTGCTGTACATCCCACTTGCCTTCCCTGTGCCACAGTAACACTACCTGGATCTAACTGCTGTCATTTTGTTTCTTTCATTAAACTTGTCAGACTTTTTTTCATGGTGCTGGGGATTTAACCCAGAACTTTCATAATGAGCTACATCCAGCTTTTGTTTCGAGACATGTCCTGCATAGTCAGTAACTTGCTTAGGCTGGGCTCAAACTTGTAACTCTTCTGCCTCAGTTTACCAAATGCTGAGACTGCAGGTATGAACCACCATACCTGATCCATCCTGGGTCTTCTTACAGGACTCTGTTCTACCCTATTTCACTCTGGACTTCTCTGTTCCTTCATTAGTTCTCAGCGCTACACATTTCTCAGAAAACCTGGAGAAGTCCACGAGGAAAGCTGATGTAGTCTCATCATCTGACCCAGGTGGCCGCTGTACCATGTAACTGCACTGCATTAAAAAAAAAAAGAAATATAAGGCCTTATTATTACCCCTGCTGCACTGCACTATTTAAAGCTATAACCAGAAGGGCTGGAGGAATAGTACAACAGCTAGGACACTTACCTAGGAAATGCAAGGCCCCAAGTTCAATTCCCCAGCACCACATAAACTGGGTGTGGTAGCACATGCCTGTAATCCTAGCACTCAGGAGGCTGAGGCAACAGGACTGCTCAGTGTTCAAGGCCAGCCTAGGTACACAGTTGAGTTCAATTCCAGTCTCGACTACAAAGTGAGACCTTGTCTTAAAAAAAAAAAGCCATAAACTCACAATTGAAGTTATGAATTGCACTAATTGTGGAACTAATGCTGACTGTTCCAAGTTCAACCGATTATTTTGGAAAAAAATGTAGTTACTTTGGCAGCAGAACAGAGATTGTGCCACCCCTCCCAGACTACTCAATTTTGAGCAGGGACATTGAGAGGCTTCTGGTTAAGCATTTTGTATATTAAGAGAAATATAAAGGTAAGTATGTCTGAAATGTAAGCAATATTAAGAGCTCAGGAAGGATATGGCTAATGAGAGGCTAGGAAATGAGCTATTTTTTAATAGAATCTTTTGATATTGAGGAAACAAGGATTTTACACACAGGGGACACAATGAGATAAATTAGTGGAGCCATCCTTGGAGATCAGTACCCTTTGGACCTGGACCTAACCACAAGGCGGTGTGAGGTGAATGCATTAAGGCTGATCTACCCAGGAGTTTGTTTCTTCTATGAATACTTCTTTCCAGAGGTTATCTCCAAAATTAAGATGTCAAAGGACCAAGGTAGGAACAGTTTTCATTCGTGTATTTTGAAAATTACTTTTAAAAAATACACAACTAAAGACCAAAGTAACACAATGCAAAACCTATAAAATTCAGTTCTTAGTCATGTCCCAGTAAATCAGAAAGATTTATTTCATTTACCAGAGCACAAGCTGTAGTAACTCTCAGAATGACAGCCCAGCCTGCCCATTCTAAAAGTTAAACATCCAAAAAGACATGATAAATTAAAAATAAAAACTGCACCTGTTGAAACTCATTCAACTGCATAAATTTCTATTTTTTTTCAAAAAATTAAACCTCAATTTTGAAAAAAAAGGAAAGAAAGAAAAAACTTTGGAGAGAGGAAAAAGATGTATTATCAGAGCCTGTGGCTAAATGAAACTAAGTAATCTGGAGCTTGGTGCAAAGCCTCTGGGCTCAAACCCAGTGCTGCAGAGTGAGTAAGTACACAAATAACAGCTTGACTTCGTCATCAAGCAGACATGCACCGTCTATCACAGTAAGAATTCAGTTAATCTTTGAATTTAGGCATTTGATGGTGGGAATATTAGATCCATTTAAAATCCAGGCTGAAAAACAAAACCGAACAAAAATCTTGTCCATCTGGAGATTTTAATATATTTATTTGAAAACCAAGTTCTGTGAAAGAGCACACTAAATTGTCATATATTTTCTCTTCAACCAAAGACTTGGAGACAAGATTCTTCAGGTCAGCGCAGAGGCAATGATACATGCATTGAATAGTAGGTCTCAATATGAATTTCCTCACAGGCATTTTCAATATAAGCCAGGACAATTTTCTTCAGATGAGTAGATGAGTTCCTGGGAAGTGAAGGGAAGGTGATGAAATCTGGTGTTATTCTTCATTTCAAACTTAAATCTATAACCTTTCTAAATCTGCCTCTGGAGTCCTAATATACCAGCTTTCAAATTTCTAACAGACCAAATATTTTTACCTTTTCAAAACTAACAAGAATCTCATTTCCAGAAATATACTTTCAAAGCCATTCAGTAGTTAACTGCCTCAAAAGATGTAACGGACAGAGATTATCTTGGTGAGATATTGGGATGGAAGGGACTACTGTAAGTTCACTCAATCCTCTGGCAGGCTGAGAGATTGACGACAGGTACACTGTAATATGCTGGGTGGGTAAAGCACAGTAAATCATGAAGGCTAAAAGATAACTTTTTTTGGAGATAGGGTCTCGCTTTATAGCCCAGGGTGGTCCTGAACTCACTATGGAGCCCAGGCTGGTCTTGGACTCACAGTAATCCTCCTGTCTCAGCCTCCCGAGTGCTGGGACTACAGGCGTGCGCCACCACCCCTGGCTTATGTGGTGCTGGTGAACCCAACTGGAGTACTCAGAGCTTGCCTAAGTGCTTGCTAGGCAAGTGCTTTAACCTCTAAGCCATTCCTCCAGCCCTGAAAGATAATTTTCAAAAGCAAGTTTAGGTAGCAGAGAAGTTGAAACAAATCTGCTCTCTGTGGCCTATTCTCTGATGCATTTGCCTACTAAGGGCAGGGTTTCTGCCTTAATATTTAGCTGAGATATCTATAAAGCTTTCATTAATTGGTAGTCAATGTGTAACACTAGATTTGAAACCACACCACTTATGGGTATTTTTATTTTGTCATACTGTGATGTGGTACTTTCCTGAAAGAGTAAAATTCATTTTTTTAATGAAAATGTGTGCTAGGTGAGTGGAATTAGGAAAATTTGATTATATATCATTCATGTGCCTTCAAATATGTGGTGACCATTTCAAGGAAATAGGAGAACCAAAAGTGACAATGCCTTTAGTGGCAAAAGTATTGTCAAAAGAGACAGAGCGAGAAAAGTCACTCAGCACTCTATACCATGTGACTAAAAATGTGATTTATGATAACTCTGGTCCACCTGAAACACAGTAAAGAGCTTCCACTGGAAAGCATCTCATCACCTCCGCTGTGCTGCAGTTCAGCTACTTTTTGAGAAGTTTTTCTTTCTTTCAGAGCCTTTCAGCGAGCTACATCCCCAGTAGATTTGTTTTATTCTTTCTTGAGACAGAATTGCTAAGTCACTAGGTCACCCATGTTGAGCTAGAGTTTGCAATCTTCCAGCCTCAGTCTCCCATAATGGTGGGATTATTGGCAAGCACCAAAATGCCTGATAAGATATTCTCGATGAAAGGAAGTTTGGATAGGTTTACATTATGGAGCAAGCTCCCTCATATCCTCACAGACCAATACAAATAGTTTGCAAACCAGACACTTTGAACAATGTTCAGTAGAGAGTCAAAGAAGAAAGAAAAATAAATTTGTGAATATATATGCAAAAAAGGGGTAAAAGGGGTAAGTTTTAATATTGTTTGGTAAGTAAAGATTAAGCCCAAAAGGAGGGAGAAGCTGTGCCCAGTGGTACAGGCCTGTAATCCCAGCACCCTGGGAGAAGGAGGCAGGAGTATTGTGAAATCAAGCCCGGTGGGGGCAATTTAGTGACTCAGCGATACTCTGGCTCAAAATCAAAACTAAAAAGTATGCTGGGATGTAGGTGGGCACGAAGGGCTCAATCCTCAATACAACAACAACAACAAGAACAAGAAAAAGGGAGGAAAGTGACCATCCTTGTAAAAAAAAAAAAAAAAAAAAAACACTTGTAAATTTGACAAGGAGGTTTTTCCTTTCCTAAACAATTCTGTGAAATACTTACTTCTTGTCCTTAATCATCAATATATTCAAATGGTTCTGGGGGTTCTGGCTCTTGTTCCTCCTCCTCAATTTTCGGACCATGTGCTGCCACAGGTTCCACCAGCTCTTCGATGTCTTCACTCGTATCCTTCAGAATGATGATGCCTCCAATGGAGAGCTGCAGGTACACAGAGAAGAATGCAGTACAATGCCCCAGTCAAGTAAGTGCCGAGTACCTGAGTTGATTCCCCAGTACCACATAAGCTGGGTATGGTGGTGCATGTCTTTAATCCTAGCACTGGGGAGGCTGAGGCAGGAGGATTGCTGTCAGTTCAAGGCCAGTCTGGGCTCCATTGTGAGCCCATTGTGGGCTACAGAGTGACGAAAAAAAAAAAGACATTCTACAGTCTAGAGTGTGTATTGTTAAGCAGTACCTTAAAATTACTTCAATAATTTGAAAGTAAAAAGCTGAGGGAAAACTAACAAGGATAAAGAAAACTGTGACCTATATGCAGTATTTGTAAATCTAACCCAGAGGCTGTGGATGATACAACACATGATGCTGCTCTATTTGGACGCTGCACTTCAATTTAAGGTTAGCATTTCCCAGCCATCTCAGTCTGACCGGAGGCAGAATGTCTGCTGTCCTAATACACATCCTGTTTGCCTTCCTACTTGAGACAGTGGTCCTGGGCAGTAGCATCATTATCACCTGAAGGCTTGATAAAGTTCAGAGGAGTTGTTCCCACCCAAGATCAAAAGGCGCATGTCGAAGCGCTTTGAAGTATAGAATCTATATTTTAACCAGATTCCCAGCTGACATGAATTTACATTGGAGTTTGTTAAGTATCCTAATCTAATATGCATTTGCAAGATGACTATCATTTCAGACACAAAAAAATCTAGATGTAAAGCAATTATTTCCCCCAGAAATTCCAGAATGATGGACAAAATTAAATACCACAGACATTTGAGTGCTTCAATTTCATCTATAAATCCCTGTGATGCAAGCCAATGAAAAAACAGATGGGAAACATAAGTAGCTGTAGCAGCAATTCTATAAAGACCTCTCTCAACATATGAGCAGAAGGTAAATCCATACACCAAACTACTCATCTCTGGTATGCTAATTTTATTCTATTTGCTTGCCTGTGTCAAAGGAAATGGAAAGCTGCTCTCTGTAATTAAATCAGTCAACGGTAGCAGGGCACATCTGGAAAAAGCGTATTTCTAATTTCTACCAAAGTACATTACTGGGGAGGAAAAGCAGCACAGGCACATTAGTTGAATGATTCATGTATGTATAAGCATCTCTGCAGCTGAACCTAATCCAATTTTTACTCATCAGGACTCTGCCCTGCCATTCTGTAAAACTGGTATGCCCTCATGAATTTCTAGGCTATTTCCTTTATTCCAACACACAAAGGCATACAAATTAATCTGTAACTCTCCCACTTAAAAGCTTGTCCTTTTTGTCAAGGGACTCTGCCTTTTCTACCAAAATACATACTTCAGGAACAATCAAGAGTATATGACCACTGTCCTAATCCCCTATGGCCTAAAAGTTTACTTGAACCTCCAAAGAAAAATCAATCACAAGAGGACTTTCTGGGGTTTTTTTTGGAAACACACAGCATCAAGTCATGTCCAGCACTTCATGCTTAACAGAAATGAAATAATCTAACTCAAATACTGCAATATGTTCAACACACAAAAAGACCTCTAACTATACACAGTTTAGGTTAATCTATGCTTTATATGCTGGTAAGAAAGTTCACACTCTTTAAGCAGAAAGTAAGATACTGTGTTCTCTGGGAAGGCTAATGAGAACTGAAGATACGGGCCATGACAAATCCCTGCTGCCAAGTACTTCATTCTTGCTTTAAGATGCATAGGAAGCAGAGTAAAAATGTTACCCCTTTACAAAATAGTAGCTGTCTTTTTTATCTTTTCTAATGTAACTTTATTTTTAAAAATTAGGGTATAGCTCTGTATCAAGACAGGTCCTGAATTCCCTATGTAGCCCAGGTTGACCTCTGTCTCACAGTAATCCTCCTGCCTCTGCCTCCCGAGTGCTGGGATTACAGCTGTGTACCACCACACCTGGCTTATGTGGTGCTGGGGAATCAAACTCAGGTACTTAGCATTTGTTGGGCAAGTGTTCTAACCACTGTGCAATTCCTCCAGTCCAATAGCTTTCTCTACAAAAGGTACCATCTGATGAGGGGTTTGGTGACCTTGCTATTAAGACAGAACTTTTCATTCACTGGGCACCTTTTCTTCACCATACACACATAAAAGTAGTTGTCTTTTTTATTTTTAAAACCAAGATATAATTTACACATAATAAAATTCACTCTCTCTTTTTTTTTTTTGGTACTGGGGATTGAACCCAAAGCTTTGCAAATGCTAGGCAAGCACTCTTCCACTGAGCTACAGCATCATCCTTTCTTATTTTTTATTTTGAGGCAAGGATTTGCTGTGTTGCTCAGGCTGGCTTCAAACTTGAGATCCTCAAAATTCACTGTTTTAAAATGTACAATCCAGTACATTCATACATTTGTGCAACCATCTCCACTACTGGATTCAAGAACATCTACATCAACTTAAAAGAAGTCCTGCACTCAATAGGAGCCGTCCTCTGTTTTCTCTTCTCCTAGCCCTGGGGCAATCACTGATATAAAATTTGTCTCTACAGATTAGACTACTGTGAATGTTTTTTAATAAAGATAATCACATAGTACGTAGCCACTTGTATATGATTTCTTTCACCTAGTCCAATGTTATCCAGGTTCAGATACACTGTAGCATAAATCAGTATGTCATTCATTCATTCATTCATTCATTCATTCATTCATTTAACTGGGGATTAAACCCAGAGGCTGCACACTGAGCTACATCCCTAGCCTATTTTATTTTGAGACAGGACTCACCAAGTTGTTAAGCTGCCCCTGCTGTGTATGAACTTGTGATCCACCTGATTTGGAGTGCTAGGATTACAGACATGTACCACATCTGGCTCTGCCTAGAATGCAAGCACTCTAGCTTTAATTACGCTATGCATCCTCAGTTGTTTTTATTTTGAGATATGACTGAGATCTGCTGTGTTCGAGGCTAGCCTTGAACTTAAGATCATCCAGAGATTAATGAAACTGAAATTAAAAAACAAAAGATCAACAAATCGAAGAGTTGGTTCTTTGAGAGAATTATATTGATAAAATTCTGGCCAAACTAACCAAAAGAAGGAAAAAGTCATATCAATGCAATTAGAAACAAAAAAGGTAAAATTACAACAGTCACTGCTGAAATTCACAGAATTATAAGGAAGCATTTTGAAACATATACTCCAATAAACTGGAGAATTTGGAAGAAATGGTCAAGCTTCTAGACATAAAATACTAAAACTGAACCAAGAAGATATAAATACCTTAAACAGATCAATAACAAGTATGGAAATTGAGTAATAAAGTCTTTACCTACAAAGAAAAGCCCAAAACTGGATGGATTCACTGGGTGGTTCTTCTCTGAAGTACTGGTAGAGTTCTACCAGTACTGGTACCAGTACTTCAGAGAAGATCCATCACTAACACTTCCCAAAACTGTTCCATGAAATTGAAAAGGAAGAAACATTACCAAGCACGTTTATGGATGATATCATTACCCTGATCCCCAAACCAGACGGAGACTTAATAAGGAAATAAAACTATAGGCCAGGGCTGGCAGAATAGCTCAGTGGTTAAAGTGCTTGCCTACTAAGCACAAGGCCCTGAATTCGATTCCCCAGTACCACATAAACTGGGCACAGCGGCATATACCTGTAATCCCAGCACTGAGGATGCTGAGACAGGAAGATTGCTGTGTTCAAGGCCACCCTGGGCTACAAAGTAAGTTCAGGACCAGCCTGGACTATAGAGTGAGACCCTGTCTCACTATAAAAGAAAACTGTATGCTAATCTTGATAACCAGCATAGATGAAAAAATTCTCAATAAGATACTGGCAAACAGAATTCAACAAATCATTAAAAAGATCACTCACCATGACCAAGTTGGCTTCATCCCAGGAATGCAGGGATGGTTCAACATACATAAATCAATTAATGTAATACACACTGTTTTATTTAACCACGTAAGTAAAAGCAAAGACAAAAATCACATTTCAACAGATGCAGAAAAGGCCTCTGACAAAATTAAATATCCATTCATGATAAAAAACACTACGGAAAATAGGTTCAGAAGGAACTCACCTCAAACAGAGCCATTTATGATGAACCTACTGCAAGTGTTATACCAAATGGAAAACACTGAAAGCACTTCCCCTTATTCAGAAACAAGACAAGGCTGTCCACTCTCACTACTCCTTTTCAATATAAAACTCAAAATCCCAGCTAGAGCAATCAGGAAAGAGAATGAAATAAAGGGAATACATATTGGAAAGGAAAAAGTCAAATTATCATTATTTGTGGATTACAGAAGACCCCCACAACTCCAAGAGACTCTCAGAATTAGGAAATTTAGCCAAGATACAGGATACAAAATTAATACAAAAAATCAATAGCATTTTTATACCAACAATGAACTCACTAAGAGCTGAGAAGAATAACCCCATTTTTAATATCTTCTTAAATAATTAAATATCTAGGAATAAACCTAACTAAGGAAATGTGGGACTTCTACAATGTACATTACAGTATGCCAAAAACAAAAACAAAAAAACCTGAAAAGGACTTTAGAAAATGGAAAGATATCCCTTGTCCCTGCTTAGGCAGAACTAAATTGTCAAAATGTCTATATTGTCAAAACTGACTTATAGTTATTACTTACTTAATAGTATACAGATCAGCTAGGCATCTTCAGTAGTCTACAAGAATAGCTTTAAGAGGAGAGTAGAAGAGGGACCATCTCCTTTGTGCTGAACCATATATAAATCTATTAACACCTTGGTTTTAATTTTTTATCAGTTACATGTTACCACTCATTACTAATGAACCAGAATCATCACACAGCCAAGAGGAATGTTAATTTATACGCATGGCTGTCTTCAGTGAGTCTCAGAATGGTGAGGAATGACGGAAGCCAAGAATCTCAGTCTCTTGATTAAAAATACAAAAACCTTTCACACTCCACAAGCACAGCTCCAGAATACATTCTAACCACTCATTACAACCCCAAAGCCTCTGAGGTGGCCATGGGTTCCCTTAATGAGAAAGCCAGAAGTGCCTAAGCTGGAGGTCTACTCACCTGCCTTCCTAGATGAAGAGGTTCCTTTGGAGTTAGTCTTTGGGGGTACTAGGCTTCCAGAGGAGTGGAAATTATGCCCCTAGATACTATGCTCCCCAATTCCTTTGTGCTATTATTTTAACAACAAAAATTACATCTTTATATATTATGTGCAAATCATCACTGACTTATTTATAATTATTGTTCTGGGTATGTCTTTTAAATCTGATGAAAAGAGTCATGAATGAAAAGTAGTATCAGCCCTCTGGGAAGTTGAGGCAGGAAGACTGCAAATTCAAGCCCACCATGGGTAACTTAGTGACTCAGTCCCTTCATCTTTAAACACATTTAAGAGTTGATGTAGTCTGACAATTAAAGTTCAATGTCTAGGCCTCCTCAGGGACTTTTACTTATTGTCATTACTAGGCCATATTTTGCTTCTTGGCATGTCATGAATTTTTTGTTAAAAATTGGTCTTGCGAGATTCTCCCTCTAGTCCAGGGTTTGTTTTGTTGCTATTAGTTTTCTGGTCTTTCTAAACCATTTCTATGAAGACTGTATTCTCTGTTATGTGTGGCCTCTAATGTCTTCGCTCAGTTAGCTTACTACTTGGCTAATGACTGGATAGGGATTTCCTGAGACATCTGTGAACAGAGTCCCTTAGTCTTTGCTCTGTGTGCGGGCTACATTTTCCACAGATAGCCAGGTAGTTCCAGCTATTTTTTTTTTTTTTTAAACATTTCAGACAGTCTTGTTCTGTAGTACAGGCTAGTCCTGAACTCACTTTGTAGCCCAAGCTGGTCCTTAACTCAGGTCAACCCCCCCTGCCTTAGCCTCCCAAGTGCTGGAATTATTGGTGTAAGGCACTACATCCAGCTAATTTTTATGTGGTGCTGGGGAATTAAACCTAGGGCCTTGTTCATGGCAGGCAAGTGGTTTAGCTGCTAAACTACACTTCTAGTTCTACAGCTATCTGACTTAATTTGAGTAAGAATTTATCATTTCATTGCCATCTACCAGTGTGCTCACACGATCTTGAGCATATGCTTTAGTTCTTCATAACTGTTAGATACTGGTTATCCACATGTTTAAGAGTATGTGCTAGTTCTGTCCTAACACACTGGTATATCACATTTCAAGAAAGGCAAGAGAAGTCTACAGATGTTATAGGAATATATTCTCTGTAAACCGGCCATTAAGATGAACTGGTCTACAGATCACAGAGTGTGAATACATTTACAGTGTCCTTTGGTGGTTCTGTGAGTTCACTCATTTACTACTGCAGATTAGGTAGTACTACAGATGAGAGTTTATCATCATTTTGGGTATTCTATATGTGGTATCCCTAAAAGATAGAGAATATTACCATTACTCCTATTACTCATTTTAAAGGTGAAGAAAATGAAACACAAAGAAATTAAATAACCTGTCTCGTCATACTGCTAAGAAATGAAAGAGCTTAAGTACAAATGAGTTACATACAATTCTAACTCTAAACCACTACTTACGTTTTCTTTCTTTCTTTCGAGACAGGGTCTTACTCTGTAGCCCACTCTGGTCCTGAACTCACTATGGAGCCCAGGCTGGTCTTGGACTCATGGCAATCCTTCTGCCTAAGCCTCCTGAGTGCTGGGGTTACAGGCATGTGCCACCATGGCTGGCTTATGTAGTGCTGGGGAATCGAACTCTGGTATTTAGCACTTGATGTGGTGCTTGGAAGTGCTTTAACAGCCGAGCCAATACTCTAGCCCTGCTGTTTTTCATTTTCTACCTTTGTCTCCTCCAGCTAGAAATGTAGTCAGGTAAGATTTTGGCTCACAGCTGTAGCAAAAGTTGCTTTCAAGCCATCATCAGATTGTTAGGAATTAGATTTACTCTTGTATAATAATCTAGAATGCTCTGACGTTTAAGTATACTCTGGAGTTTGTTTTCTAGATATAAAAGTTGAAAAATAAAGACAGTAACACACCACCATTTCTGATAAGCACTGTTTCTAATGTGAAACATTCTACCTTGGAATAAACTGTCATGAAAATCTTTTCTAACTCCGAAATTTGATGTACTTATAACAGCAGTGTAATTTTAATGTTGATGATCACTTACTGAATAGTACTGGACTTCTTTCATTTGTGCAACACCCATATTAGTTAAGGAAGATAAGCGCTGTTTTACATTTGGGGAAAGTGAGGCAGAAGGAGTGATATTGGCCCAAGGTCACACAGCCTAAGTGTTAGGATCAAGATTCAAATCCCATAATGACTAGCTCAATAATCTAAGTTCTAATCACATACTGTATTAGAAACTTTTATGGCGTTAGTCTGTGATAGAAAAGGGGAGGTATTTATAATGTCATGAAAAGAAAAGTTAAGTTCTCGCTCTTTTTTTAAAGACAGGGTCTCACTCTGTAGTCTAGGCTGGTCCTGAACTCACTATGGAACTCAGGCTGATCTTGAATTAAGTATGGGCAACTCCTGCCTCAGCCTCCTGAGTGCATGGATTATAGGCATACGCTACCATGCCTGGCTTATGTGTTGCTGGGGAATCGAACCCAGGGTGTTGAGCTTGCCAGGCAGGCACTTTAACTACTTGATCTATTCCTCCAGCCCTCTCTAAAATTATATGAAACAGAGGAAAGTGCTTCTCAGTACTAGTGAGACTGTTTCAATGTTTTAGCAGTTTATTCTTCTCTACCAAGATTCCACTGTCCTACAGATTAATATCCCACTGGCATATTCAGCTGAAGACCATCTATAACTTACTGGTTTGAAAGGCTGGTATCTACAAGTCTCTGGCATGGTTAGGACCTTAAGCTGGGCAGGCATAACTCGGGCTGGGTTATCCAGTAACTGGAAGTTTGGCTCAGGTTCTTTTTTCTTCTCTTTTTCTTCCTTTTTTTCTGCCTCATCCTATGGGAAAAAAAAAAGTGGCTCAATAAAGATTTACTGCTGTCCACACTGCTGAATAATTTACTTAGATTTGTGGCTTGGATCAGGAATGTCCCCCAAAAGTCTCATATATTTGGACATTATGAATTCTCTATGGAAACATGTGCTGTTATTAGAAGAGACTGGGTCCCGGTCTGGAAGGGTGAGATATGGACATGTAGTAGATGATAGGTGTGTGGTGGAGGACAGGCATGTGGCAGACTGTAGACTGCAGGCATGGGGATTAGACTACAGGTGTGTGTTGGATTGGCAGCTTAAATGAAGAAGGGGCGGGTCACTGGGACAGGATCTGGAAGGATATATGCTATTTCCTTGCTTCCTTCTGGGACTTGACTTGGTTTCCTGTTTACAATGTTGTGAGGAACTACCTCCACCTCTGCCATCTACTTCCACTGTTGCTGGCTGCCCATGAATGGACTGTGACCTTCTGAAACTGTGAGCTCCTTCCCTAATATGTGCATGTTGGGTATTGAGTCACAGTGACAAGAAAGTAACAAAGACAGAAATTGGTACCAGAAGTGGAGTCATCACTGTGACTTTACCTCACCATGTGATCTGAAAGCCTTTGGAACTGGTTTGCAGAAAAGAGTTTGGAAAGGTTTGAGAATGTTGGCTGGAGAAAACCTGGGAGTGCTCTAAGAGGAGCTTTATGGGAGATTCTAGTTAGAGCTCAGAAGACCAGAATACTGATAGAACTGTGAACTGGAAAGGCCAGGCTCAAGAAGTTCCAGATAGAAAGAAGGATGGTACCAGCAAGTGGTCTAAAAATCATGTGTACCCTGCTCTCAGAGAAAGTTTGCTGGCATTTTGCCCTTGTCCAGAGACCTTGCCTGAAACTGAGACTAAGGGTTGTGGATTACTTATTCTAGTGGGATAAATATCAAGGCTCAGTGTTCAGTCTGCTACTTGGGTACTGTTTTTGTTTTTTTGCCAACTCTAGAGTGGAAGGCAGGAGAAAACAGCAGAGAAAACAGTTGTAAAAAGCTTGCAGTTTGGAGTAAAGATGCACATGGCTGTTAAAAAGATTAACATTAAAAACAAGCCAGGTACTTGGAATCAGGATTGTAAGAAAGAGGCCTTCAGGATGTCTCAGGAATCAGCAAGATCCTTTACCCTTTACCAATTAAAGGGCACAAAGGCAAAAGATCTCGTTCTGAGCAAAGTACCCTATAGTGCCAAAGAGGAAAGTGTTTGCCAGAATTCAGCTCCCTGGATTTCAGGGATCCAGGCACACAGAAGCTGCTGCAGCCATGGCACAAAGGAGCCAGACTACTGCTCAAGCCAGTGGTAGATATTGGTGATATCTATGTGGTCCTGGTTTTACAGGCTTGCAGCGTGCAGAAGGGTTGGGTCATGAAGGCTGCCACCCAGATTTCAGAGGAAGGCCTTAGAGTCCAGGCAGTGTGCCACTGGGAGGAAAGTGCGTAAAGTTGTGAAGAAGAAGTCTAAAGTGCAAGACCCTCACAATTTGGAGAAGCCAGGAGCATGGATTATCACCTGAGAAAAGCTGTAGGTCATGAGTGGATTCAGCCCAAAGGAGAGAGGATGGAAGTTGCAGTCAGCAGCAATTCTGTAGATTGGGGCCATCCAAGCTTTTTTGGAGGTCACATCTTGCTGCTGCCATAGTTTACCCGAGATGCTGGACATGGAGCTACAAGATTTAACACTTGCCTTGCTGGGTTTAGAATTTGGTTTTGGTCGGCTTACTCTCTATCCTCCTATTCCTCCCTTTTGGGATTGGAGTAGTTACCGTATGCCATTGTATGCTGGAAGTATCTGACCTTTCTGTGATTTTCACAGGAGCTCATAGCTGAGAGTTTGCCTTGTACCTTAGAGGAGACTTTGGACTTAGACTTTTTTAGCAGTGCTAAAACTGTTAAGACTAGGACAACTTTTAGTGAAGGACTAAATACATTTTGCACGAGGAGATAGACATGAGTCTTTTGGGGGCCAGAGGAAGAATATCGTGATTTAGATCTGGAATGTCTCTAAAAATCTAATGTATCTGGATGTTATGGATTCTCTACGGAACCATGTGCTGTTTTCAGGAGACTGGTGCCTGGTTTGGAGGGATGAGTTATGGGTATGTGGTGGAGTACAGGTATGTGGTGGAGGTGTGGCTGACTGTCGATTGTAGGCTTGTAGACTGGATTACAAGTGTGCAGTGCATTAGGGGCTTAAATAAAGAAGGGATGGATCACTGGGACAGGATCTGGAAGGATATATACTATTTCCTTGCTTCCTTTTGGGACTTGACTTGGTTTCCTGTTTGCAATTTTGTGAGAAGCTGCCTCTATTTCTGCCATATGCTTCCACTGTTGCTGGCCGCCCATGAATGGATTGTGACCTTCTGAAACTGTGAGCTAAAAAAACAAAACAAAACAAAAAAAAACTTTTCCTTTCTTAATTTGTGCACGTCAGGTATTGAGTCACAGTGACCAGAAAGTAACTAAGACACTTAGCAACTCTTCGGTGTAAAGTAGTGGCAGATAAAATGGAAATACAACTAAAGGCATTTAAGATGCTGAGGAGTGAAAGAATAACTATTTGGGAATGATAATAGTATTTGACTTGGTTTTGAAGAATGTGAAGGATTTTCTACTATCAGAGAAAAGGAAAAAAAGTGCCATTGAACAAATGATAACCCATTTCCCTCAAAGGGCCTTTCCCCCTCCCACTATCATTTTATTGTCTGCTGAAAAATCCTACTCTGCCTTTCAAAACCTATTTTAATTGTCATTTTCTCTAGAAACTCATTTTGACTTGTACTCTTTCTATTCTTCCTACAAATGGATGTAGCGTCTATAGTCTCTTTCAGGTAAAATTATGATTATATATGCTGGAAACAGAATAAATATTTGAAAGACAAGAGCAAAATTTAATAATTTTCTACTAAGGAAGAACATGCACTACAGAAAAGATATTTATCAACCACCAAGTTATACCTACCACTTCCATTTTCTCTTCCTCCTTTTTTTCTTTTTCTTTTTCTTTTTTTTTAGCCTTAGCAGTAATAGATAACACAGCAGTGGAAACCTAGAGAAAGTAAATAGGGTAAATTGTTGTATTCTTTTACCTACAAATAAACACACAAGCTCAAAGAGAACTTAGTTTGGTAAAAATTTTCCATTTTTCTGACAGCAAGTATTTTAAGATCAAAAGAATCAGAGAATAAATGGGAAACTAACTGAGATATTTATTTACATAATGTACTACCACTGTTCTTAGGTGAATCTTTAGGTCCTGGAGACTATATATAATTAAACTCTATTTTTTCCTGACCTGTTGTCTACCCTGAGTATGAATCTGCTTTCATGTACTTCTAAGACAAGATATATCCTTTAATACTTTACAGGGAAAGCCTGAAAACATAAAAATTTCCTCCAGTCTCAGTCATAAAGATGGTCTAATGACTAGAAGCTTTGTAATGGTATTACAACATGAGTGGTTAACCTAGACTTATCTTCCTTGATGGGTTTCACTGAAATCAAAAAGGAAACAGATTCTGAAAAAACTGGGCAATGTTGATTTGTAAAACCTGACTTTGTTTCAGACCTAAAAAGGGGGTCTGAAACATAACTGATGAAATTAAGATGTTGGGGATAAGGGAATAGCTCAGTGGTTAAAATACTTGCCTAGCAAGCTCAAGGCCCTTGATTCCCTAGCACTACATTAACTGGATGTGGTGATACACGCCTGTAATCTCAGCATTTGGGAGGCTAAGGCAGGAGTACTGCTATGAGTTCTAGGCTAGTTTGGGCTACAGAGTAACCTCAAGACCAGCTTGGACAACAGAGTGAGACCCTGCCTCAAAATAAAGAAAGAAAGAAAGAAAGAAAGAAAGAAAGAAAGAAAAAGAAAAGAAAAAAAGGAAGGAAGGAAGGAAGAAATTAAGATGGTATCAAGAGATATTCATCACCTGCCACCCTGAACTCAACCAAACATATAATTATCCATATTTACATATAAAATTTGCAGCAAATAATCAATAACTGGCTAATATGAAATATTATCCTGAAAGAAGGAACTGTTTTTCTCTAAATAGGCATTATGAGGGAAAATTTTACTGAATAAAAATTTCATGGGTAAGCATGGTTCTCTAATACATTATGCTTTAACTTGTACTGATGAGTACCACCATAAAGAGCAGGAGTATAAATTGGTATATCCATGTTGGAAAGGCAAATTTGTCAATACCTATGAAACCAAATAATATTCATTACTTTTGATCAAGGAAGTCCATATCTAAAAATTCCAACATGTAGATATACCTGCACACGTACACAGAGACTTTCTGTTCTAGCCTATGGCTGGCCTTGGACTCACAGCAATCCTTCAGCCTCCAACTCCTGAGTGCTGGGATTACAGGCATGTACAAATATGCCTGGCTTTACATGTTGCTGGAGAATCAAACTCAGGGCTTGTGCTTGTAAGGCAAGCACTTTAATCACCATGCCATTCCTCCAGGCCCTACAAATACCCTTAAATGTACACCAAATAAATAGTAGAACAATACAAGGAAAAGTGAAGTCCATATCCTTTGGAGGTATTAAATGTATATTGTTAAAGTGAAAACAATGAAATGCAGAACAGTATGTAGAGAAGGATTCCCTCTGTGGTATACAAAGTGTTGACACATAAAGAGAAACCCTTCTAAGGGATTCACAAATGATAACTCCCATGACAAGGGACTTGAGTAACTAAAAGTGAAAAAGGGCTTTTACTTTATATTCTTGTATAATATTAGATTTGACTAGTTATACTCCTAAACCACAGAAAATACTTAAAAATAAATGCTGTTCAAAGAAACAAAGGACCTACCTTTTCTTTTTCTTTTTCTTTTGGTACTTCCAGAGGGGCAGGATATGCAAATGTGGATGGTTTACAGTTTGATTTATACTGAACTTTCGGCATCTGAAGAAAAAAAAAAAACACCCAAAAGAGCTTTTTAGTTCCCTCAATAAAAGAATCAGTATCAAGATGTAAGAGTTCCATGCTTTTAACCAACATACAGATCAAACGGGAGATCCAAAGTTTCCTAGTAGGCTAAACAATCAATTAGAACTATTCAATGTTACCACTGTGCTCTGCAAAGTATCTCTTTTCTTTTATTAAATTAGGTTTTTAGGTACGTTTCAGGATTATCTGCAGTTCCCTATATCTTATGCTCTCTGCCTTTGAACAGGAATCCCTTCATCTCGTCTTTCCTGACAGCGCAATGGGTTCTGTTGTACTCATCCCATAAGCATCAAGCTCAACTGCTACCTCTTTTGTAAAAGGTACCTGATTATTCTACCAAACTTCCATATTTTTGCAACTTATACAAGTTTGTATACAGTTTCCACACCACCTTATCATGCCTTATACAAGTGTAATATGTCCCTAATGGAGAAGTTAGATTTGCATTACTTCCTGAGAAGATTTAAAGTTCTCCAGCCTAAATCTTCTCTATTTACCTAATTTGTATCAACAGAAAATTATTTACCAAAATTAGTAGGGTAAGGAACCTTATCTTCCTCATCCTACCTTCATAGTAAAGAATGAAAGCACAGATTATAAAATTGTGTGAAATTAAAAAGCCCCAAAGATTACATAATGATGTCTGATTACAATGTTAAAAGTTGGGATCAAAAACCCAAAATAGCCGGTCAAGATGGCGACTGAGTAACAGCACTGTATATCAACTCACTTAAAAAGTCAAGAAGAAAGTTAGAAAAGGCATGTTTGGTGTAGCTAGGAAAGAGAGGAGCATCCCCCCAAAACTGAAAGGTGACCAGCGGGAGGCCAGAAACTCCGAAGGATCATTGAAACCGGTGATGCGAAAAAAAAATCCCCGCGGTCCAGAAAGCCGCCACAGCCGGCTCCAAGTGGCAGGCAGCTATGGATGGAGGAAAGCGCGTGGGGGCCTGAACATCTGACTGAACGGAGCTGGGAGAGGACGGAGCACACAACAATGGGAGAGGAGGCTGCAGGCGGGTCTGAAATCCTGAAGTCACATTGGATGAGGAGGAAAGAAGCAGCCACTAGGCGCGGCCCCGAGCTGTCGACACCCACAGATCACAGGCAAGGTCTGGAGGCCAGAACCTCAGCCCGAGGTAAGCGTGGATCTGGATAAGTGGGAATTATTGGCAGCAGGCGGCTCCAGCCTAAGAAGCAGCAACCCACGGGTGTGTGTACTACAAATGCAGCGTGGGCTCCCCCTAGAAAAGGCCCCGGGATCCCAGATCAGAAACCGGGCTCAACAGCTGTTGCAGGCAGTCACGTCAGCAGGAGCCATTCTCTTGCCTGCGCACCAGAGACAGTCAGAGAGGTAGCAGAACCACGGGGAAACATGGTAACAAATCTTATACAAAAAGATCTGACTCCCCAGCAGAGGTTACAAGGGGTGCTGAAACTGCAGAACTCAAAAAAGAGATGGGAAAGAATGATGGTGACTTCGGGGCTCAGATAGCCAGTGAATTAAAGCAGGAAATAAAACAGACAGCGCAAGAGCTACAACAACAACACTTAGCTAAGCAAAAAGCAAGCCTTGAAAAGAAATTAGAGGAGACCAAAGAAGAAATGGGGATGTGCAGTTACAAATCTCCTACAAAAAGACCTGAAACCCCAGGAGATTATACCAGAGTAAATAAAGATGAATATGGTAAAAATGATGGCAACTTCTGGGCCCAGAAATTCAGTGAATTAAAACGGGAATTAAAGCAGGAAATAAAAGACAGCAGAGGAGCTACACCAATACATAGATAAGCAAAAAGCAAGCCTTGAAAAGCAACTAGAGGAGACCAGAGAAGAAATATACCAGAAAATAATGAAGACAAAAGAAGAAATTAGGGAAGAACACAACAGAGATATAGAAAAATTGAATGCAGATATTCAGGAAATGAAAAACATGCAGGTAATAATAGCAACTACTTTAAACAACTTTAGAATAGAATGTCAGACCTAGAAAATAAAGTGACTAAGCTGCAACATACAGGCCATGAAGAACACACAGTAAATAAAGAAAGCAAATCATTACAACGGCTGATAGATGATTCAAGGAGAAATAACCTCAGAATTATGGGAATCGAGGAGAAGACTGAGGACAAAACAAAAGGCTTAAAGGACATGTTTAATGAAATAATGGAAGAAAATTTCCCAAATCTAAGAAGAGAAATGAATATGGAACTATTGCAGGTATATAGAACACCAAACAACCTTGATCAGAAGAGACCCTCATCACAACACATCATAATTAAAATTCTAGAAACCCAACACAAAGAGAAAATACTAAAAGCGGTAAGAGAAAAACAGAAGGTGACTTACAAAGATAAACCCATCAGGATAAGAGCAGATTTTTCAATCCAAATTCTAAAAGCAAGGAGATCGTGGAGCAATGTCATCCAAGTACTGAAAGAACATGAATGCCAACCAAGACTCCTATATCCAGCAAAATTATCTTTTAATTTAAAGGGAGAACTTAAAACTTTCCATGACAGAGACAGCTTAAAGGAATTTGCAGCTACTGAGCCAGTATTGCAGAAAATACTTAAAGGAAACTTAGAAAGTGAAAGGGAGACCAGCGACACCAATGACCCCAGAGAAGAAGTGACAATAGCTAGAGGAGAATGAGCTGAGAAAAATATATGTTGGTAATTAGTGAAATATGAGTAAATAAGATATGAAAGTTAAGGAATTCTGAAATAACTGAATTTACCTTCATGTCTGTCACTTTAAGTATATTTATGTGGTATAGATTTGACTTCATTTAATGCAGCAATGTGATATAGTTTTAACTTTGTTTTGTTGTAGTAATTCACTTATTAGGTCACTAATGAAAGTTTAGGATAAACTTAGGATAAGGAAACTGATTGATGGTAAGATAACCTTGTGAATGTACAAATATGCACCTTCCAGTATTCAGATAAGGCAATTGAATTTTATGTATTTATTAATTTTTTCTCTTTCCCAAATTAATTAGTCTTTTGAACTACATGCTTATAGTTATTTTCCAACGTGAACTGGTGGGTAAGGCCAGGTTTAACAGGTTTAACAATAAAAACAAAGATATAGGAAAATATGGGAAAAAAATCTTTTGGCGAATATCCCAATGAAGGGATTGGTTGGATTCAGAGAAGAGATATCAAGATTTAACTAGTGCAGACCCATTAGAGGAACAGGAAGCTGAGGTAGAGTGGTGACTTAAGTGAAATGACTTAGGTGCAGAAGATTAGTATGTTAAACACTGTATGGTTTATCGGACTTGGAAAACCCAGAACACAGACATTCTTTGGAACCATATGAAGTGATAGCCGGAGCCGGGGTAAGGGACAGGGAGAGGGTGGGAGGGTAGTAAATGGGAAGGGATTGTAAAGTCGATATGATACATGTATGTACAAAACACCCAAATTCATTGTAAATACTATGTATTACATTTGTATATTAATAAAAACAGTTGGGAAAAACCCCCAAAATACTCATTTTGATAATTAAAACTCTCAATGTTTACAAATGTGAAAAGTTTTAATAATGAAACATGTAATCAAGGATAACAGACTGAAATGCTACACTAAAAATATCAATATGATGAAATACTCCATTGGCAATTTTTAGTTAAAAAAATTTCCACTCTGAAAATTTAACAACATTTTAACAACAGAGATGACCAGATATTAAGAATTATTTAAAGGTCAAAGGGCTTCTGACTTTTAAAAAAGAAGAACAAGATGAGTCATCAGGTCATAGGACTGAGAAAGATCTAAACACATAAAAATATGATTAAAAACTGTGAGCCAGGCGTGGTCCATGCCTGTAATCCCAGCACTCTAGGAGGTTGAGGCAGAAGGACCACAAGTTTAAGCTTAGCTTGGACAGCTTAGCAACTCTGTGAGATGTTTTCTCAAAATAAAAGGGCTGGGGATGCAGCTCAGTGAGAAGGTCCTGGATCCGGTCTCCAGTGCTGAAAGTGTGGGAGAGGGGGAAGAGATGGCAGCATATAGCGCCTTCGGTCACTGACTCCACAGTCTTTTATTTTGTAAGGATCCATGGTCCACAATCCAGGTGATGTTTTCTGCCACTATGAAAGGGCTATCTTTCTATTTTGCCTTCATTTTCTTCCCTCAGACTTTCTAGTATTACATAACACTTAAATATGCATTTGTCTCAAACGTTCATTCCCTATTAATACTAAAAATTTAGTTTAGGTCCTTGACTGGATTATAGCAACAGTCTTATAAAAGGCTTGCACCATTATCAGAATCTTCATAAAATGAAAACATAATGTCATTTATTTGCTTAAAATCCTCCAACAATTTTCACAGCTTTTAGAATTAAATCCAATTACTTAGAGTGGTTGATAAAAGCCTTTTCATATCTTTGCATATATAACCCCCCTCCTTATCCATTCCATTCCCCCAGTTATTTATCCAAGGTTACACAGCTAGTAAGAGTTGACTCTAAAAACTTCCATTCACATACTCCACTCAACAAGGTGATGACTCAACATGAAGGAAAAAAATATGCTACTGAGATGCTAACTCATCTTTAACATCTCACAGGAATCCTTGTGAGTAAATGGTGACTATGAATAGGATACATTAACAAGACGAGATCTCACAAACATACCTTTAAGTCCTTGTTAAGGCCAATGACACAGGTAGGGGTATAAGCCAATGAAAGAAAATGTGAAAGAGGAAACCAAAACCAGAACTGGGTAAAGACAAGGACACCAACTACAGAAGGCATATGAGTGTGCCCAGTCCTGGACTGTAAAGAGATTGTGACATTATGACCACCTGCAGAGGAAAAGAGAGAAATCATGAGCAGCAATTCGGTATGGCAACAACAAATATTTTAAGTAGTGCAATAGGGAAGCACCTGGTTAATTATTTTAATCCACAACTTATATAATCAAAAATGGAATCCCTGGAATTAGTAAGCTGTCCATGGTCTCCAAAATTGGAAGTTCTGTACCTGAAATGCAGGGGGAATCTAGAACTTCTTTTTCTATAGGTAGGTACTTAAAAAAAAAAAAACCACTAAGCTCAAGAGTATCCCAACTGTGATGCTCCATTAAATATTTACATTATATACTGACTTTTAATGTGCTAATAAAAAGTAAAAATTTGGTATGTGTCATACTTGCAAATGACAAAAGAGAGAAAAGGAGGTAGATATTGTTTGATTAGTTTTGTTTGTGCTTTCGTCACATGTCTGCATAGAAAATATACATATTTATAATGTACTCACATTTATAAAAAACAATAAAGATATTGTCTCTTTTAGGTGCTAATGAGCAGCACAAAGTTAATTGGAATTATAAAAACAACCATTGTAATTATGACGGTCTATGCTGCAGTTACAGAAAAATCTAAGCATTGAGCCTTTCTCTGTATATCATTATTCACTTAAATTTGTGGATTCTCTGATATTAGCTTTATGACCACTGACAAGCATTTTACTTCAAAGTTTTTTTTCCCCACTCGAAAAATGAGGGTTTGAATTTGGGCCCCTGAACTATGGCACCATACTACAAAAGGAACACTTTAATCTTCAATCCTTGATTCAACTCAAAGTTTTCTTTGGAAACACAGCAGCATGTCAAACACCACATTAGAGCTGATTCTGTTTAGTTAGCAGTGTGGACTTGACAGGGTGTAAGGTTTCAGAACCTGGCCCTCTTCCTCTTACCATCTACCCTAGACTCTCTAAGAGAGTACAGGAAACAGAGACTGAAAGCCAATTAACTAGAGCAAAGATCTGAACCATCAGTTAAGAGCTGGATCTTTACTGAGCCCTAAGACTTATTCCAGGAGGCTACTAGGGGTTGCAAACTAGAATGCCTTTAGAAACTGGTAAGGTAAACAAACGAGAAGGATTAAAACAAAATGGAAAGCACACAGGCGATTTCAAGAGGACAAATTATTAGCACTGCAGGCCCAGGATCACTAATCATTTCGTTTTAACAGTAGATTCCAACCTGGATATTTTCCCCTCAAAATACTGCAAATTTTGTTAGGTAGGCAAAACAAAACAGATCTTTGTCAGATTTGGTCTGGGGCTGCTGTTACAACCTTTGGTCTCTAAGTCACAGTATCAGTCCTAGGTTACATAACCCTGGGATGCAAATTCAGTTTGTAAGTTCACATAAAACAGTTTATAAAAATGGAGTTCCTTTATGCCTACTCAGAATCACAATCTGAATTTCAACACTGGATTTCCGTTGTTCACACACCATGTCTCTTAATCTTAGTATTGAACCAAATAGCATTTTAATTTTTATAAAAATATATCAAGATTCTACTGTTTAGCCAGGTTAACTGAAGCTTTTAAATATATGCCACTCAAAATATACTATATATATTAAACTCCCCCCCACCCCCAACCCTGCAAATGTGATATTGGGGAGGGCAGGACAAAGGGAATGATGGGGGTTAGAAATGACCAAAGTATTTTTTTTTGTGTTATGTATGAATCTGACAAAATGAAACCCATTGGTTTGTACAACTAACTAAAAAGAATGAGTGAAAAGTAACAAAGGAGGGGAGAAATGAACAAAACAAAAGTATGCTACTATAGATAATTCATTTAAAATTTTTACCTGAGGGAATAAAGGACAGATGTATTTTAATTTTCCATAATTATATACATTTGTTGTATGTGTCTATTTTCCCCAACATTCACTAAATGCCTAACAGACTTCAATAATAACTTTGCCTAATTTTTGGCTTTTCTCCTTAAATAAACCAAATCATTTAAATTCTCATAAAATTGAACTTTTTTGAAGTTGCCCTCTCAGGATTTTCTCTACTGCCATTAATTTTACTAAACATCAGGGGGCAGGACTATAAATTTTTCTATGCAGTTGGAGCACAGTTTTGGAGGGCAGGATGCCAAATGCAAAAAAGAAAATAATTTTATGCACTAAATACAGAAAGAAAAAAATCCACTATTAAGAGACATGGAAAGAGGCATCAAAACTTGATTGGCCCATGACACAGAAAAGAGCGAGCTTGAAAGAGAAAGGAAAGAAGGAAAGACAGAGATGACTTCTAATAGACATCAGGATAAAGCTGGAACAAGGAATTCTAACCAAACTCTTAACAAATAACCTATTATTAAAAACCAGAAAAACTGCAGTGTTGACTAAGCCGCTAAATTCCGGTTTTAAAAAATGCATTACAAAAAGATGTCATCCTGAAAAGCTACCTATGATTCTAACTTCATGATATTCTGGAAAAGGCAAAACTACTACTAATAGTAGAACTAGGCTGGGGCATATCGCAGAGGTTAGAATGCATGCTAGCAAACACAAGGACCTGGGTTGGATTCCCCAGCAACACATAGCTAGCTGTGCTGGTGCATGCTTGTAATCTCAGCACTCAGGTGGCTAACGCAGGAAAATTGCTATGAGTTCAAGTTCAGCTTGGGATACACAGTGAGTTCAGGACTATATATAAAGCAAGACCCTGTCTCAAAAGAAAAAAACAGCAAGCAAAAAAGAACTATAGAATCTTGAGGTTCTATTACTTATTACGTATTTTATTTTAGGGGTTTGTGGCTGTTAGAATTTGTCTAAAACATCTTTTCCTCAAAGCCTTTTACAAAACCAATTTATTTCAAATGTACAAGATACTTTTAAAAAAACAAATCTGCAACACTCACTGAGTAATTTACCAAATGACACGTACTATTCTAACTACTTTCCTATGTTTTTAATCCTCCAACACTATGAGATAGGCTTTATAAGACTGAAAGCAGAAAGAGCAGAAACAGCTTCAGACTTATATAGCAACTGCATGAAAGAACTAGGTTCAAACTCCAATAATTTACTTATTTATTTTTTTGAGACAAGGTCTCACTGTACTATGGCCCAGGCTCATCCTGAACTGGGATTACAGGCATGCACCACCATGCCAGTCTTATGTGGTGCTGGGGAACTGAACTCAGGTACTTAGTGCTTGCCTAAGTGCTTGCTAGGCAAGCACTTTAACCTGCTGAGCCATTCCTCCAGACCCTCATACTCCCAACAGTATGCACTCAGAACAACTCTACTAAAAAATGATCTTTAGCCAGGTGTAGTGACACACACCTATAATCCCAGAATTTGGAAGGCTGAGACAGGAGGATTGCTGTGTGTCCAAGGCCAGCCTGGGCTCCACAGTTGAGTTCAGGATCAGCCTAGGCTATAATGCAAGACCCTGTCTCCAAAGCAAAAAAGCAAACAACAAAAAAAACCTCTCTGACTCAACTGCTGACTCCAAATAATTTCTTTTAGACTCAGTTTCCACTGTGTTACACAGGTAAGAGAATTAGGTTAATTATTAGATTGGATTTGGTTTAGATTAGTTAATCAGTCAATCAATCTGAAAGACTTTAAAACATTCACCTGCATCCAGTATGCCCTGGGCCAGAATAGCGCCAAACTTGGCCATGACATCATCATGCTTATCATTGATGACTTTGGAATATAGCTGTCTGAACTGATTCACCTGAAAAAGCAAGAAAAGGAATTTTAGTCTAATTCTGTTCACATGCTGCATCACTCGAAATCAGCCAAAAAATTGCTTACATGGGAATGAGACAATTCTGAATTTGGCGATGTTCAAAATGACAGGCAGATGGACCAGACACAAAAGCAGAACAGTATCATGCTTGAAATAACGAGTATTGTATGACTTTCTGGTGTGGGGGGTACTAGCTCTGTTCAATCCATGGTGATGAGTCAGGCTCAAGGGAATGCTGAGTGCAATTTCATTCTGTATCATGTTAGCTGCCTAAACAGTCCTAGTGAACACTAAAGCCTCCACTGTATTTTGAATTATTGTTATGCTACTTACTATCAACCTTGCAGATTTCCTAACAGGCATAGTTCTTAAATTCCATGTTAAAGTAAACTAGCCTCCACCGAGCTGTGTAAAGTAAATGGACTCATATACACAGTAAAGATTTTCACTCTGTACACATATTAATTTTATGAACTTCTCAGAATTAGTACTCATATAAAAGAGACATTATCAAAACAAAATGTGTTGACTCAGTTTGAGACTACTAGTAATCTGCTTGCTTCTTTAATCCTTTCTGCATTTTCTAATTAATATGTATTACTTTGACTCCTTTAAATTTGTTTGGTTAGCAATAAGGAAACTAATTATGCTCCTTCCATGTCTTACACTTCTTTGTTTTCCCAACAGTGCTTTTCATATGGTAGGCACCCAGGAAGAAGTCTGCTTGTTCAAGAAGCACATGATCATGGAGCTCCCCAAATCTGCCAAAAGCAGAAAATACCAAATTTGAGTTTCCTAAAGTGATTTTTCCTAATATAATGATTTTATTTGCATTACACATTCTTTCAGATTTCCTTCCCCTCTTCATTTGTTGTGGTCTGAGAGGTCATACTGTGGTACAGTGGCAGAGTAACAGAAACAGAAAACTGGCTTAGGAATACCTCTGCTCTTGTAAGTTATGTGGATAAATTACTAGCTTTTCTGAGTCTTAGTTTCTTCATCTCTACAATGATTACAGCAACAACCTTACCAGGCTACTGTAAGGATTATCTGAGCTAACATGTATGGCATGTATATATATGTGAGGCATTTCAGAGTTCAAGATGCGTGGCTCACCATATAGGACAGAATCCTACTAGTCTTTGACTATTATTCTGCAAGCTAAACAGTGCTAACAAAAAAGAACGTTTCTTAATGTGGTTGTCATATTTTATTCACAGGCAGCAACAAACTAGGGGAGAAAATAATGAACTATGTCACTATCTAAAACATGACCATATATGTAAGTCACTTCTCTAGGCTTTACTTTCTTTTTTAACTTTAAAAGACAGAATGATTAAAGTATCATTAAATTTCCCTCTAGTTCAAAAAATTCTAAGGTTTGATGCCTTTACTCTGGTTTAGAAGGTCAAATTCCTTTGATTTTGGACTTATTTTAGATGAACACTTACATTACCTTATATAGGATGGAAATTTTATGTGCTAAAGGTTTATGATATTTCATGAACTTAAAAAGAAACACTGGATAAAGCACCGTGATACACATTCCAGAGAACAATTTAAATATAAAATTGTACCCAAAACAACATGAAAGCATTTAGTAAAATTAAAAGATGGATTTTAAAAAGTCAATACAAACGTATTAATAGGCTTATCACATTAAAAAGCTAGTTTTTGTCATCTTAAAATTTCTGCCATTTTCTTAATTTTCATTGTTATAATTCTTGGTAAAAAATTTAAAAGCTTGTTTTTAATCTAACATTAAAAGAAATCCTGTCATTTTATTTCTTATTTTTCATTATTGCAATTCTTGGTAAAGAATTATTATTATTTCAGATGAGGACAGTGTCTTAAATTTGGAGAGCAAATGGGAGATCACCTAGTTTATTCTCTTTATTTTATGGATGTGAAGTCTGACATAAGGCAGGTGAAATGACTAGCTTGCTGCCTATAGTTAATGGTAATCATGATGAGAATCATGATTTGGTCATTCAATTTCATTGTAAGGAATAGTATGGCCCCACACAACAAAAAGCAGAATTTGTAGGACAAAGTAATATTAACTTCTCGTTTACTTTTTCTTGTAGTGCTGGGGATTGAACTCAGGTCCTCATGAATACTAGGCAAATGGTCTACCACTGAAGTACATCCCAGTCCAAACTCATTATTTAATATTGTGATAGTATTAAAAAAAAGGGGCAACTAACATTTTCGGCTACTTTGTGATCCAGGCATTCTACTGTGTGAGAATACCTAAAAATCTACCTTCTTGAACATAACGCATTTTTAATACTCATCATATTCTAAACTCTGCATCTCATATGTTAGAAAAAAGTATACCCTCTTAGATGCTAGGAAGGGGTCATTGCTCTTTGAGGTCACTTATGATGAACCATGATAGCCCACAAAAGCCTAATCTACTCAAACTGTGAATTCTTTCAAAATTACACAAGCTTACAACCTTGGATAAAATATAATGCTATTTCTAAAAAGTGTAATTGTCAATGGTGAAAGAAGCTTCCCTGGATCAGAACATAGGCCAGATGATCTTAGGCAAGGAGAAATACCAGATCCTATTTTTACAGTGTAATTTTTAATATTTTATATGAAGTATGATAAAAATTTATGTTTAAATAAAAGCAATAACAGTAGAAGATATATTGCTGCTAGTCCCTCTTATACTACTCCCCCTCACTTTAAACATATTTTTTCCATTTTATTTTGAGACAGGGTCTTGTTCTATAGCCCAGGCTGGCCTTGGACTCATGGCAATCCTCCTGCCTCATTTTCCCGAGTGCTGGGATTACAGGAGTGTGCCACCATGCCTGGCTTATGTGGTACTTGGGAATTAAATTCAGGTACTTAGTGATTGTTAGACAAGTGCTTTAACCTCTGAACCATTCCTCCAAGCCCTTAAATACACTTACATTGTTCTTGCTACTTTCAAAAACACTTTTGGAAGTCCTCTTTTCTGTCTTTAGTCGCACTGCTATGGTGGCCTGATGTCCTGAATCAATCTAACACATTTACCTTTCATGGTCATTCTGACTTTGGGGAAGAGCCAGAGGATGCATGTCCAGCTTATATGGTGCTAAGGAATCCAACTCAGGGCCTTGAGTGTGCTAGGCAAGCACTCTAACTGCTGTGCTATTCTTCCAGTCCCTAAGGACCTTATTATAAAAAGATATTTGTTAAATGTAAGCCTCTAAGGGCTTTCTGAATTGAGCTCAATGATAATCAAAGAGTGTGTGCATCTTCCTAAGTCCATATTTGTGAACAGTGAGCAAGTGAGAAACTGACATAAGCAAAGCAAAATATATTGGAATTTCTTGAACTAAGGCTAGAACATATACAGATAGCATGAAATGTCAGGATATGACATACATTAATGATTACATAAAACATTTTCTTTGGAAATAAATTTTCATTACAAATCTCACAAAATATCTAAGAAGTTTCTCTTTTCAGTTCCTCTGAGGACAGATTTTAATTCTTGGAGAAATTAATGTCTGTTCTTTGCTTCTGGAACTGTTTTACTTATTTTAGGAACTAGTTTATAAACCTGAAAGTTGGACTTCACAGGCCTGAGAATTTGTTTCTCTTCAGAGGTGAACAGCTTTTTCTTTTCGGCTAAATATCCACTATCACCCCAAGAATCTCAATTTTGTCTTGTTGGCAGTTATCAGATGAATGAAAGATGACATAAAAAATGTCTGTTAAGTTCTTTATCCATAGCTTAGTAACAAAAAATATGGGAACAGAGATTAAACTTCAGTAGAAAAACAACTCCACTCTAAGGAAGTATTTCTTCAAAGAATGTTTGAGAATTACACTGTTGCACTGTTTTGCTTCTGTACATCAGGGGCATACTCACTTTTATTAGCCCAACCAATTTATTAGTGGCAAAGGCTACCAGATACAATAGGTTCATTTCAACAATTTTATTTAGTATTTAAGATTCTGATATGGGAGTGTACCTCATGTATTTATACTAGCTAAGACCTCATTCAATATAACTTAAAATGATTACAAAATATTATTTTAACTGTTTTACCTTTCACTCTAAATGCAGAATTCATTTTTTAATGGTTGAAAGCTTTTTCAAACTTTGTGGCATTCCCTACTTTACCCTGAAAGGGTTCTGCCACTGTTGGTATCAAGGTTTGAGTAACAAATATTAATGAAATCCTGCAGTAAAAATAGGCAGATGGTACAACATTTGTCTTGTTGACAATGCAAGTAACATGAAAGCACTATGTGAGATCAAAGTGACTATGTCAGGAGGTGCATTCCATGTCCTGAACTTCCTTCTTTAATGACAACGCTCAGTTGGACAACTTCCAAAAGCTAAGCAGAAGATCAAAAATGGGAATAAAGGCTATTCATGTGATAGATGCTATATTTAAAAACAAAAAGAAATGTGGTCTGTTTTTGGAAAGATGTTTATGTTCTAGAAGAAACAGTGTATTAAGTAGAACAATCTAAAAACAGGGTTAGAAGTCACATTGTCTCTTTAATAATATAATTTTTGGCAGTCTTAAAAATGATTCTAAGAGAGAACCACTGGATAAAGCAAATAAAAATGATGGTAACTAATAAGATACTGAAATTCATTACAAAAAGTTCCATAAAAATTAGGATAACCATTTCATTCTAAAATTTTCTCTTAATTTCTCAAAATTTATTTTGCTGAGTATGAGGGTGTTTTATATTTACTTGATGAAGCAGAAGACAAAACATCAATTTTTTTCCTGTGATCATTTTTAAACTATTTCCCATACATAAGCAGAATTCATAGAAGGTTATTTATGTATCAAATAGTCTACATAGTATGAGCGACTGTGGTTAGCTAATTTTTAAACAGGCGTCTCAAGATCTGTTAAGAAGTTATCTAACAGGAGAAACTGATTTATGGAGGACACCAAGAATAGATCACTTGGGGAAAAGTTGGGCTCTAAGTCTTTCCTCCTTATTCTAAGACTAGAAAAATGAGCTTTGGAGGAATGACTTGACACTTAATATGATTGAGTGTCATTGTGTATTGGTATCTCACATATAAAGTAAGAGGCTAAATTAGCAATGAGCAGAGACACTAGCACTGAGAATTTATTACATTCCTACTCAGAAGGTAAAAATATGCAAGTGTTTCTACGGAGTGGATGTGGTCAAGGGGAGCTACCTGATACCCTAACCAAGAGGTTCATCCAGGTGAGCAATGACATCCTGACAGAGAAAGTGGACATAATTAATTTTAAACTGGGATTGTATACACTGTATAAAGTGATTATAAATGTTTTACTGTCTCAGAACAATGAATAAGAAAATTTGTTGACTGCTTGGATTTTTATCCTCTGTCAGATTATCAAGTTATCCTATTGAATATTTTTTGAAAGAACAAGGCAAAAAGTTGACTTTTGTGATTTCGCTGCGAGTTCTAATAATTTCTTAAGTATGAATATGTATTTTCTTAATTTAACCAAGTGACAACAAATTTGTAAAAAATGCACTTAAAGAATGCTATATAACATTTTTCCTTTTTCTTACTGCTAAGGATGCTTTCTTTACTCACTGTGACATTAGTACACACCAGTATTTGAAATATGAATGTCCTCAAAAGAATGTAAATTACAAAAGAAAACCCCAAACAATTCTTCAGAGAATTTGCTTGCTCACCTTTGGACAAGTGATTTCAGTCTGCTGGATCATGATGAGAGCTGAAGCTATGAGAGCCCCCTGCCTCACGTAGTTCACAGGGTCATTGGTCATTGGTTCTAGCAAGTTAATTGCTTCCTGAATGCGTTCGAAAAGCAAAGCAAGCAAACAAAAAATTAGCTAATCTGTCAGTATTTTCATCCAAAAGTATAGTAACAAGTTAATTTAAATAGTTCAGAACTGAGTGTGCTTTACTTACGTTTCAATGAGATTAATGTTAGTAAAGAGAAAACTTTAGAAGCTGATTATTCGTTTCTTCAGGTAAAAGCAGTCATAAAGAAATTATGAGAAATTATTTAGAGAAAATGGGATTGAAACTGTCATGGAACTATTATTTTTTAGGCACAGTACCACGTGTCTTATATATGTTATTCCATATAATCCTATTACTTATAAAGTTAAAAACAATAATCAACACAAAACAATCTTTACGAACAAAGAAATTAGGAGCTTAAAAGGTCAAGTAAATTGCCCGAAGCCACACAGCAAAGCAAACCCATGCCAGTCTGGCTCCAAAACTTGTAATATGCATTCAACCTCCTTCAAATATTAGTTTAAGTAATACTTTGGATACTTTCACAAGACCAAAATTTAACAGTAAAATTAAACCCAACACAAAACTACCTAGAACAAGGAAGACTGTACTTGGAATAATAAATCTCAGGTAGAAAGGATTTCATGGTTATATTTCATAAAACCATATTGATGGGATTATGTCCACAACAACATTTTTTTCCCACAGAATCTCAGTTCTATGAAAAAAGGATTCTGTAGTCAAATAAGCAGCTTACTACACACCCTTATGTTTTCAGATTCAAGACATGTATCAAAGGCTCCTGGAACGTACACATCACAACAAAGGCTCTAAGAAGCCTCATAATTAAAAAGTCCTTTGTCTCAGCATTTAATCAAGAATTCTTTTGTCTCTATTGGAACATTATTTAATTTTGGAAGTGCCACTTTACAACCCAGCTCTCCTACATTGTTCCACCTGTGGATTTACTATTTTTGATCAGAGCTATTAACAGATAATACATGCTAGATATATATGTTTTTTTCCCCACTTCACTAAAAAATGATGACATTTCACAAACAATATTGTTTCCAAATATATACTTCTGACATTCTTTATGAAGTAGTCCTGACTAAAATACATACAACAAAATCTTCAATTTAGGTTAAAAGACAGTAACTTGGCCTTTTATGAGGTATGTCATAAAACTTTAAAGGTATTATTTTAGGATAAATAGATGTTTAAGGTTTCTCAGAAATAAACTACAAATCTCAGTCAGATATGTACAAATCATTTAGAAATAAAGCAGACTTGTTTAATATGAGTAATAAAAATTTCTCATTGAATTAACGTGTCAGATGATATGTTCAAAGAACATTTGCTCCTAGATAGCCTATTAAGTTTAGAATAATCTGTAAAAAAAATTTAATTTATTTTTGACTTATGAGGCAGAATGTAAATGTCAACTAAAGACTCGAAGCAAAAATACTTAGTAAAATAGCCAAGTGTTATCTTCCTTTGTTTCTAGAATCGACATGCCTTAGAAAAACAAAGGTCAGTTTCTATAAACTGCATCTTATGTACTCAACTTCTCTAATAAAACCAAAGTTAAATTTCCATTTAAAAGCTAAATTTCCATTTAAGAAATCTTCCCTTTCCCCCTCAAAACAAACCCCTTAAAAACAAAATCCTGTGAAGAGAGAGACAATGTCCAGCTCATTCACACGGTACCCTTAAATGACCTTGCCATTTGTTCAACACGTAACTGAGATTATACTATGTGCTAGGTATGATTTTAGGTTCAAGCAGTATACATTTTGTTCTCTGGAACCTGATGGTTCAGTGGTGGGAGTCAGACAATAGATAAATGTCATAACTATCTTATGGTGATAAGTGCAGTTAAAAAAAAAGCAGAGTAAGGAGACTGAATGAGACAAAATATTGGGAGATGATGATGGCTCTATAATTTCTTATAAACTTGCCAGATGTAGTAAAAAATCTACTTTTATTTATAGCTTTAATATTATGTAACTAAAAAAGTTACTTATCTAATACCCCTTATTATAAAAATTTTAAGCAAATTAATATTTCAATTTTCAGAAAAAAACCAATAAACTTTTATCACAATTAAGTTTTTGAATGGACAACAAAAGTTGACTCTCTTGTTGCTCATGTAAGGACTCTAGAACAGTCAGGTCTCTGTGCCTGACATGCACGCACGCACGACAAGGTTGATCACTGGGTGTAAGTTACAGTTAAATAGGAATGAAAAGTTCCGATGTCCTAAACTATAGATGACAAGTAATATATTTCAAAAAGCTAGAAGTATTCTGAAGACATGATGAATATCTGAAGACATATTTATGTTTAAGCTGATTATACATGTATGGAAACATCACATGGTATCCAATTAATATGCAAAATTTGTTTTTATGTATCAGTTAAATAAGGAAAAGTTAGGGCTGGAAGAATGGCACAGCAGTTAAAGCATTTGCCTTGCAAGCGCAAGGTCCTGAGATTGATTCCCCAGCAATACATAAGACGGGCGTGGTGGCACATGCCTGTAATATAGCACTTGGGAGGCTGAGGCAGGCAGACTGTCCTGAGTCCAAAGCCAGCCTGGGCTATCCCAGTGAGCTCAGGACCAGCCTTGGGTATAGAATGAGACCCTATCTCAAAAAAAGAAAGGAAGAAAGAAAGAAAGAAAGAAAGAAAGAAAGAAACTTGACAAAATAAGATTCTGACTTCTGGACTGGACATGTAGCTTGCCTAACATGTGGGAGCCCCTGGGTTCAGACCTTAGCACTGGGGAAAAAAAAGAAAAGAAAAGAAAGTATCTGACTTCTAGGAATCTATTCTTCTAAATAAAGCAAGATATAGGAGAAAAAAAAACGTTTTATGAATCTCATGATTTAACATTTTGCCAACTCAACTTTTTTGTAACTTTTGAGGGTTAACAAATACCAACTTATCAATGTTTATAGAGGAGAAAATGTGTGAAGCATGCAAGTGATTTTCTTAAAACAGAAATGTTACTGAATGAGTTGATTTTGGCTTTAGATGATTTCTAAAATACTAATTATACAAATTATACACTGAAAATGCCACGTAAAATGATCACAGAAGTTCTTCAAAGAAAAAACAATTTTCAAGATTTTTAAAAAAAGAAATCAATGACTTCAAATAGAAGTTGAATTTGTCCTTGCGATGTGACAGTTCGTTCTTCAGTGGCTTTGGGCAATCCAGCACAATGAAATAAGAGAGTGAGTACCGGGAAGCTTTTTGAGTCAAGTTCAATCCACACTACACCTGTGTTTTTACAGTGGTTATATAAACTTTTCCACCAGGGAAAACAGTCTGGCACCAGGGAAGAACTGACCCCATTTGCTTTGGGCTTTACCTTATTTCCTGTACCAGCACAGCAGATCCCCAGGGCCATTGCAGCTCCATAGCGCACGTGAGGGTTGTAACTCTCTGACAACAAAGAAACCACACTTGGGCACTGTTCAGGGGTCCTGATGAGAAAAGACAGAAAATGAAGTCAGTGTTATGGGTAACATATTACAGATTAACATCAAAGAATTTTAATAAAGATTTTTGTATTTGTGGGAAACACAATACTTAACAAGTAAACTACAGAATTAAAAATCTCTTACAGAATTCTAATTACTGATAGAAGAAATCTGTTTCCTATATTCTGTGAACATATGCAGAAAGAGGACCATCTCAGGGACTTCTCAATCACAGCGCTGTATTTCAATCATTTCCCTCCACACAGTGAAAAAGCTATGTAGGGACAGCATACTGCTTAATATCCACTTTCCTGTTTCTGGATCATTCTGCATTTTGTTTTTAATTTTTCATTTAATTTTGTTTATTTATTTATTTTTGAGACAGGGTCTTGCTGTGTAGCTCAGGCTGGTCTTAAACTCACTATAGGGCCCAGGCTGGCTTTGGACTCATGGCAATCCTCCTGCCTCAGCCTTCTGAGTGCTGGGATTACAGGTGAGTGCCACCACACCCAGCTTATGTGGTGCTGGGGTATATTTTGTTTTAAAAGAGGAAACTGATAGATTCTTGGATATTTCTAGAGTTGCCTGAAAATATTTAAATGCCACAGTGTCATCGTAGTTCCATACCAAACTGATAAAGTATGACAAAGAGATTCTGGCTCTTTTTTGCCATTAGTGACTATATTTGTGTTGATAAGTAATAGATCTGGGCTTGGTAGAGAAGACCTATAATCCCAGCCCTCTGGGAGGCAGACCAAGGGGAGCACAACTTAGTGAGAGCCTATCTTCAAATCAAAAATAAAAGATGAGGTGGGTGAAGACCCTGGGCTCAAGCCACAGTACCCACCCCCACCTCCTCACCCCACATAAACACAAACAGAAATTGTTCTTTTTTTTTTTTCAAAAAAGACAAACCTGACTAACAGTGTATTTGATTTATTGATTGAATGACTGAGGCAGGGTCTTGGCTCTGTAGTTTAGGCTGGTCTTGAACACTATATAGCCCAGGCTGGCCTCAAACTCACAGTAATCCTCCTGCCTCAACCTCCTGAGTGCTGGGATTCTGACCTCATCTTTTAGAAAACGCTCTTATTCCAGTGACTATCCTGGAGGAGTGGCAGGAGTGGGCCAGTAACCAGAGGAGAACTACTTTGCAGGAACAATACAAAAAAATGAGCAAGTAACTGAAAATATCATAACAACTTTCAGTTAATACATAATGAAAAAGTTATGTATGTCTAACACCCATGTTTTATTCCTGTTTTGTCTTATAAACAGCTGTGCCAATTTAGAGAAGGTATAGTTAATCACTTTGAGGGCACTTGTCCTCATCTGAAAAAGAGGGGAGTGGGACTAGACGCTTTGTAAGGTTTGTTCCAGCTTTACAATTCTATGGCTTTTGAAAAATGAACCCCAAATGTCACAGGTCTAAATCAGTACCCATTACTATAAGACACATTTTCCTCAATGAGTAAATTCCTATGAGCCAAAATGAAATTTCAAGCAGCATTATACCAAAGAGAATGCTGAAGAATTATTCAACAACTTAGTAGATGACACTATCCTAACTCAATTTTTATTTTCACTACTATTAGAATTTACAGCTCTTCCCATTATTTAAAACCCAAATCCTCTGACATTCATGTATCTCTGCTGCTTAAATTATCAGTAAATAAAACCACACAAAACTGCATGTCTCAAGGTCCAAGAACTAAGATTCTTTTCCCCCCAAGGTTATTGTTTTTGTTAGTATTTGTGATACATAATAATCAGCTTGAGAAAATGGTACAGGTATATATTCCATCTGATTACTTTTATTTTCCTTCCTACTCCCCTCCTTCCTCCAAGATTATGTCTTCCATCTTTATTTTCCATGAATTATTAACACAATATTAGGTACTACAGATAAATTTACTTAGATGAAGCAGAGAGAATTAAGCTAAATTCATATTCAGAGACTTAACCAACAAATATCTCCTAGGTTCAAGTCCTAATAGTTAAACACTAGGAAATATATCAAACCCTTCTTTGCTCCCTTTTCCCCTTTATTACTCAGCTAGACAATCAAAACCAGGGAGAATTAACGTACCTGTGAGTAACACTAAGAGTTATTTGAGCATCTTTTAATTTTCTTTTCTTTTTTTTTTTTGAGACAGGGTCTTGCTCTATACCCCAGGTTGGTCCTGAACTCACTGTGTAGCCCAGGCTGGCCTTGGACTCAGGACAATCCATCTGCCTCAGCCTATTGAGTGCTGGGATTACAGGCATGTGCCACCACCCCCAGCTTTTTGTGGTGCTGGGAAATTGAACTCAGGGCCTTAACACTTTAACTGCTGTGTCACTCCTCCAGTCCTTTAATTTTAAGTGCTCTAAAGTTTGGAGTAGACAGATTACATAGAAGGCTTAGGAAGGTCTTGCAGGTAAGATCTGTACTGGGCATTTAAAGGATGGGCATGACTCAAAAGGAGGAAGATCCATGTTGTGAACAATGAAATGAATGTTAAAACATAAGAAATAACTTTGATAAAAAGTCAGCAAGTAATTCCAGCACCAGCACTTGTAATCCCAGCTGAGACAATAAATCAAGCTCAATCTTGGTAATGTAGCAAGGTTGTCTTAAAAAACAAACAACAACAGGTGGGTTCAATGTCCAATATTGGGAAAAAAAAAAAAAGGTAGATAAACCATATTGGTTTTGTGTGAAGGACTGATAGAAATGAAATCAGAAATAAAGTATCAGGAATACTGGCACTACATCTGGGAGAATGGTAGGTATCAGACGCCTCCTTCATTCTCATTAGTATATGTTAGTAATGCAGAGAGGTTTATTGGGGGGTGGAACGATACACGCATATAACATATCTCGGTCATTTTCAGTCTCACTACACTCTTTTCCCTCATCTGCTTTTTGTCTTCAAAAGTCTACCTTCTATTTTCCGGTCATCTCTCTCTTCTTAATTCAATGGTATCAGAGCTTTCTAAGGATAGTGTCCACTCTCTTTTTCAACGTTCCCTTTACTTGGTCAAATTCAGCATACATTCTAGTTGGTATGTTACCCTCATATTCTAACTTTTCCTATCTCCTGCCTTTAGTCATGCTATAATCTGCTTGGCTTTCTTACTTCCAGACTACTAAAATTTCACCTATTCAAGAGGTTGGTTTAAATGACAGCACAAATATGTCTTATGGTTGTATTTACCGTAGTAGGCTAGTTGTTCTCAAGACCAAATAAAATAATGCGAAACAGTTCTGAAAACTGTGACCTACCAGATAAACCTGTATTTCCGTAGCACCCTCTCTGTACCTTTAAGGTCTCATGGTTAAATTTAGTTATATTTACTGAATACTTATTATATAATAGGTTGTGGGTTTAGACTGTAACAACAACTTAGAAAAAGCATGTTCTTGGGCTGGAGGAATAGCTCAGCAGTTAAAGCGCTTGGCTAGGAAGTTCAAATCCTGAGTTCAATTCCCCAGCACTACATAAAGCTGGGCATGGTGGCACACACCTGTAATCATAGTACTTGGGAGGCTGAGGCAGGAGGATTGCCATGAGTTAGAGGCCAGCCTGGCCTCCATAGTGAGTTCTAACCAGCCTGGACTGCAGAGCAAGACCCTGTCTCAAAAAAGAAAAAAGCAGGTCCTAGTTTAAGCTTTCTCAAAACATGACTATCTGCCATTCATCTGATAGAGTGGTTCTAGTCTAAATCATCTTTTTGAATAAGCTGTGCCTCCCGACCCAAAAGTATAGCTATACATAATTTTGAGGGTCTGACCTTTAAACGTAAAATGAAGGAATATATCTTCGTGGTTTTAAAAATATACTTTATATACTATTATGAAAAAAAATTACAAACTACTACTCTTAGCTGTGGTTGTTGTTCATTATTAGGTATGATATTATAGGCAGAAACAAGTTAAAAACTTTACTTATATCTCAGGCATGTAAGTCTTTCTGTGTGTGTGTGTGTGTGTGTGTGTGTGTGTGTGTGTGTGTGTGATGAACATGCCACTGGGGAATCCAAGCTATACTTGGCAAGAGTTGTACACTGGACTTTTCACCCAGTCCAGTAATTAAGTTTTTAATGAAAAGAAATTATAACTTTTTTGCTTAAAAAATGAGACACATACTAAAGTAAGTAATTAAATTCTCATTTGTTCTTTCAATAAAATTTCTTGGCTTTTAGCTAACAACCATCTTGCCAATGTTACTATTTGTACAGACCTGCCACACAGCAAGAATTGGGAAAGGGCATGTACACAAATCACTGACTGATCATCCAAACATAAACTGCATGTATGAATTCCTTTCTTTCAACACACTAGCTTTTAACTACTGTTTCTTTACTGAACATTTGGTATAACATCCACATTAAATCATACTAATAAATCAAGATGCTTTCAAGAATATGTAGCCACCCCAACCTATCTGAGAGGAAAAATACATCTATGTACACAGATTTTTTTTTTTAAAGTAAGGCCATCATAAAGGGAAATTGCACAGTATAAAACTCAGGGTAGTCCCTTGGTAAAATTATAAATTTATAATCATCAGTAAGTTATGTGTCACAGTGTCAGAGAATTAACACAATATATAGGAATGAAAAATACATCTACCTCTGTGTAAGTCTCTGTGTGTCCTAACAGATTACAAATAACCTGAGCAGAACCCTGAATTTTTAAATGCCTACTTAGATAAAGTGGTCTAGACAACTCAGTCAACTGCAGAATCCCAAAAGAAAAAAGGAATAAAGGGTGCTGCTCCCTTGAACTGCCCTAAACCACGACCATGCATCCAAATCAGCACGCTTTTCCCGTACCCTTCACACTCACTGCCAGCAGGCCAAGGGAAACCTCTTATTTTTGCCATCATTGCCTTGCTTTAGGCCCTGATCTCTTCTCACTGAAAATATCATAGTGATCTTGACACGACCTTTGTTTCCCAGCTTTCTTTTCTTTAGTTTGTTGTGGTAGAGGGAATACAGGCTTAGAATCAAAAAGACCTGAATTCAAATTCTAACATAGCTGTTGATTATCAGGATGACAAGCAGCAAATCACTCTAAGCCTTTACTGTTTTATCCAAAAAACAATTCCTTCTCCATTTTACACACACTTGGAAGAAGTGATGGTAGCAGAATAAAAACACTATGCTATCATCACTGAAATCTAGATGCAAAACCACAAATTGGTTTGGATCAGGGTCACAAATGTGAACAGGGCATCGAGATACACGTCTGTAATCCCAACATTCTGGAAGGCTGGGGCAGGATTCTGAGTCCAGCCTGGGTGAGGTCCTATTCCTGTTCAAAATAAAAAACAAAAAGGGCTGAGGATGCAGCTCGGGTGAGAGGGCCTTGGATTCAATTTTTTAAAATGGTGGGATACCTGGGCAATGGGCTAGGCCTATAATCCTAGCACTTGGAGATGCTGAGGCAGAAAGGTTACAGGTTTGAGCCCAGCCTGGGCAACACAGCAACTTAGAGAGATCCTGTCTCTACAATTAAAACTAAAAAATGGACTGGGGATATAGTTCATTATAAAGGCCCTGCGCTCGATCCACAGTACCACACAAAACAAAAACAAACAAACAAATAAAATGGTGAGATAACTGATGTTCAATGATTTCTTCAAAGCAATATAACACAAGTGGCACATAAAGCCTAGAAAGCTGGTTATCTTTAGCATTGATCTCCAGGTTGCCTCAACTTTTTAGGGAGCTAAGGGCACACAGAATACTTAAGCCAATGGGCAGCAGCAAGACCAGGGAAAATGACTCACAGGAAAGAGCTTATCCTAAAATCTATTTTAAAACCTCTTAACCTTTGGATAAGAATTTATTAGCAAAGTATTTAAATGATTGATTAATCCCAAATTGGCAATATAAGATTATTTTGGTGTCTTCATGAAAATATTTACAAAACTAAATGTCTTATTTTATGGTCAAGTCACAGGAAAAACTGGCTTTTATTTATAGAGAGGAGAGAGAAAAGAAGGAAATCAATATTTGACAAATCATTTAGTTGGCACAGAATGTATTACCTTTGACAATTTTTAAATAAATGCTTGACATACTGAATTTGAAAGTATACTTACTCAATTACATGTTTTCTGGCTACATGTGTTTTCCACTGGACCTACATGTTGAGGGTAACAGCAACGTTTTCACTTTTATTCTTTGCTAGCTTATAAAGGTGATAATGACGTACCACTGCCACTTACAGCTAGCTAAAAAGGGGGTTGGGGGTCATACTTATAACTTTTTGTACTCCTTACAAGAGATGCACACTTATTTTCAAAAAATAACCGAGAAAGACAACAACAATTTTCTGTGCCCAACATGTCTTTATCTCATATCACTCTATATCCTGTTATTATTAAGTTTTTGTTTTATTACAGTTTAGCACTGTCTTGATTTTGTACAAATAACATATTATAAGGGAGAAAAAAAGCAAAACTACAGGGACTGTGTCATAAACTTCACAAATTCAGTGTTACAGTTTTTAGTTTTTCATTTATGGAGACAGAGATTCACTCTGTAGTCTAGGTTGGCCTTGAACTCACTAGTAGCTAGCCTCCTGAGTGTTGGGATTATAGGTGTGCGCCACTACACCCTGGGGAATCAAACTCAGGGCCTTGTGCATGCTAGTAGGTAAGCGCTTTAGCAACTGTACAATTTCCCCAGCCCTTTCGTGCCAGTATAGCAACTAGGGTTGTTAAAATAAGTGAAGAAGTCTTCAGAGGATTTCCAGCAATGGAATGAGATGGTCTGACTTGTTTAAAAGGAGTCATTTTGGTTGCTATGTTGAAAATAGAAGGAAAAGGTAGAAGAAGAAATTACATCTGAGAGGCCACCTCAGAAATTCAATACAGATATACGATGGTGACTTGGATAGATGGTAGTAATGGATGTAAGGGAAAGAGTCTGAATTGGAATATGTTTTAAAGGGAAAATCAAAATAATTTCTTAAAGGATAGACCACAAGATATAAGAGAAAGGACTCAAACAATGCAACTGCTGTTAACTGAGACAGAGATAACAATGCAACTGCTGTTAACTGAGACAGAGATGTAAAAGGAGAAGATACAGAATATTAAGTTTTGAACACTGATTTTGAGATGCTTTTTAGACATCTAAGAGAAAAACTGAGTAGGTAAACATTAAAGAGTCTAGAATGTCAAAGAAAAGTCTAGCTAAAACCCAACAAATTTGGGAGTTTCAGTTTATAGACAGCATTTAATGTCATAGAATATATTACAAATGTAGAGAGGAAAATGGATCCAAAGTGAGTCCAATAGCAAGAATTGAGGGGGTGAATTAGAACAAGAAAAGACACTCCCTAGGTATCTTGCTTGTCACACTACATGACCACAGTTATGGTTACTGGACTGGAAACAGAGCTTTAGGTGCTTCAATAACTCAACAAACTATAAGAGTGAAAGCAGGGAAAAAAGGAAAAGGAAAAAGAGGTCAACTGAAGACAAGAACCTGGAGGAAGTCTGCACGTTAAGGAAGTATACTAAAAGAAGACAGTCTGTAAGAAATAAAATACAGGACATCTCGGGAAGCAAGGGAAGATCACGTTTTTAGGTGAAATACTTCATTGACAGTGCTGATCACTGCACATAATCAACAAGTGATATTAATGGCTTTCCAAGAACTGCTTTTAGTAGAATGTTAGCAACAGAAATCTCACTTTAGACTACATCGGTGATAAGAAGAGAAAAAGATAATCCTCTGAAGATGTCAAATTCTTAAGGTAATAAAGAATTATTTATTCTTTTTTATTAACTGAAAACTCAATTGTATCTGTAAGAAAGTTAGAGCTGAGGGATGGATTATTTAAGGTATAGATTCTGTTATAAAAACCCACTTATTAAGCAAAAGAAGAGTTGGGCCAAATCCTAAGAGGAAATGAGTAGTGATAAAGAAGAATGATAACATGACTTCAAGAAAGGAAAGGATGGTTAAAAAAAGAGATTTTGAACAGAAGAAAGTGAAAGGCAATGGAGATTGTTTCTGACTATTCATTAAAATAACTGGAAGTCACTATCAGATGGCAGTGAGTGAAGGAAGCTGAAAAATACTTGAGATTTACTGTGGATCCTGAAGTGAGTTAATCTTAGCTCTATCATATCTATTTTATAATTCTATTTTATGATTATCAATGAGTTTGTATCTTCTATATAATTAAAAATTATGGGACTGTAGAGAAGTTATTATCTTATCTCCATGAGGATATCATTCTCAATAAGTATTTCACAAATGAATATGTAATGGATGTAACTCCATGCTGTTAAAAATTTTTTATATAGTCAGTGCTTTGACAGATATTATGATTTAGAAGTTAAAAAAAACATGTCCCTGGCTAATATTTAAGCAAATGTTTTTCCTAGACCTATAAAAACATTAGACTATCCTTTGAGGTCAAAGATAGAATCTATTCAATAATTTAAAAAGACTTTAGGAAAAAAATTCATTATCTTAGAAAAATGCACTAATTAGGCTTTTTGGTTACCATTAGATCAGAGACTAAGTCTATTAGGCTATTGAATTTAATTAATTTTTAGAGTAATTAATTTATCTGTTTTGTAAGTGAGATACTCTACACAAGTAAAATTTCCAGACATTTTAAACTCATTCAACCACAAATATTTATCTTGTTTTTGCCTAAACTTTCTTTTTTATTAAGATGTGTTTATGAAACACAGTAATGTTCAGTTTGAGGAACTAGAACATACACATACTGAATCTTGATCATTTTTACTTCTCTTCCCACTTCTTCACCTTCCCATCTACTGAATGAAAATCTCTTAAAAATAAATTTCACATTTTCTGAAATCCAAAACACAGCTAAATGAACATGATTTAGTCTTTTATTTCCTTTTGCTACTGGGATTGGATTTAGGGCCTCCACAATAAGCGACATCCTCACATCTTTCAAAAATCTGAGACAGGGTCTCTGTAACTTGGAAAGTTGCCTAGCCTGGGCTTGAACTGCCTCAGGTACACAGAGCACCAGGATTACACCATACCCGGCTAGGCCTTAAAACATGCAAAAGTTATCACTATGCCATCAATTAATTTACCACATAAAGTTGTGCAGGATCCAGTCTTAAAGAGAGCTACGTGTCTTTATTCTCAGTTAACTTACAAGTCTATGTTTTTAAATTTTTCATTTTTTTTAGCTGACCGTGTTTGCTATCAAAGTGCTTGCTGACCTTTTTAACTTGTTATTCTAACTGGGAATAGGTATACTCTAACCATTCTTTGTACTATTTTAGATTTAGTGTTACATGAAAAATTATTTTCATTAAATAGAGGGAATGCCAAATGTATGTGTGTTGTATGTGTATATACATATGTATGGAAAATAGGAAAACTCAGAGTGGGAACTTACTGGTCATCTTTACTTAAGCACACTTTATTTTACTTATTTTTTGGCACAGGTTATTCACCATCTTAGAGACTCAACTATTGCTTTATATAATTACTTATTAGGTTGCTTTCTAACTCACAGTTTTGCTTCTACTAACTCGATACTGCCAAATAAGCAGTTGTTTTATTATGTTCCTTAGCCATTAAGTCATTTAAAAATGTAAAACTAAAAAATAAAAATACAAATGCTAACTTCAACTACTTTTAGTTGTCAAAAAATGAGCACATGTAAATTAAAGGCAAAGAATTATAATAATAATCACACCATTTAAAAAATACTCAGGATTTTTGTAGAATTAACCCATAAACACAAAATCACTGATTTCGTAAAAGTCTCTCTAACCGATATAATGATGCTATTATTTCTCTTGCAGACCTCTACTTGCCTGCATAAACACAGATGTCAAATTGATTCAGAATAAAGCAGTATTTAATATTTCCATATGTTGAACAGAAATTCTAGTATCAAAATTCATCTGATTGCATGAGAATTATTTCCATTTGTTTTCATCTAGATTTCTGAGCAAATTTTCTTCCAAAATATTGAAATCTGCACTTTTAAAAACTCAGCAAATACTGAGTAAAGTTTGAATTGAATTTAGTATTTTCTAATAACTTCCAACACAAACTGAAGGATAAAAATTTCAAGCAGGGTTGAAGGAACTGCACAGCAGTTAAAACGCCTGCCTTGCAAGCACAAGGCCGAGTTCATTCCCCAGCAGCATAAAAAGCTGGGCGTGGCGGTGCATAGCTGTAATCCATGCTGAGGCAGGCAGATTGTCCTTAGTCCAAGGACAGCCTGGGCTACATCAGTGAATTCAGGACCAGCCTGGGACACAGTGCAAGACCCTGTCTCAAAAAAAAAAAAAAAAAAAAAAAAAAAAAAAAAAAAAAAAAAAAAAAAAAAAAAAAAAAAAAAAAAAAAAAAAAAAAAAAAAAAAAAAAAAAAAAAAAAAAGAAGAAAGAAAAGAAAAGAAGACAAAAAGAATTCAAACAACAACAAAAAAGTAGCACAAATGCCCTCTCTGATCTAGAAGTAATTAATTAACTATTTAGCAATCTATAATAATCTTTCAAAATGGGAACATCAAGACAGCTAGAGTACTGATACTAATCTAGTCTCAAAGTTCAGAGAAAACAGATGAACTGGAAGATTTACACACCAGTTTTCTCAAGTAAGGCAGAAACGTATTATATACTTTCCCTTGTGTATTAAAACAGTAGGGTAAAAAAGCTGCCAGTGAATCAGTTCCCACACCCAGAAGCTGTTTAAAAAGAAGCATTTGCAAAATTTCCACTAAAACATATGTGTACATGTTAAATTCAGATTTTCCCGTGTTATATAAGGTTGTAACTAGTACAAATTAAATAGTAGCAAACATATTAAGAGCTGGGTAAGAATCTCGCTTCACTGCTAAAAGAATTGTGGAAACTACTACAAGGCTGACAATGAAGAATCTTCATAGAATGAAAGCTCCAGATTATACCTTATTTTTTTTTCTCAAATGGGAAAACCAGCCAGACTTACAACAATCTTAAAAACCAACATAGTTTACTACAGTCCTTGAAAATATCAAAGAGAGCTCTTAAAACTATAACTTACAAAGGGTCATGAACTGGTCCGATGTACTTAAGTGGTGGTTTTATGAATTTTAACAAATTCCGCTCCACTCTAAAAAAATGAACCTATCAAAGAGGAAATTACCTCCCTGGCACGCTTACAGCTATACAGCCCATTTGTTTCACTGCTTGCAAGTACAGAGCTAGAGGATCTGAGTAAGTGGATGGGAAGAGGATTTTAGCAACAGCAACAAAGTCCGCTGAACAGATACAGCAACATGCTACACAAAGTCACAAGCAAGTAAGAGGTAAGAACTAAGTAGATAAATACAGAATTAAGCTAAAGGGTTTGTTATTAGTGATGCTTTGGTTTTTAATATTCTAGAACTTTGTGTTCCACTACCTTTTATTTCTATTCAGTAATTTAAAATTCAAAATGAAAACTTTATCAATGTGAAAGAAGACTTTTAATATGAGATTTGTAAATTTAATGAACAAATGGTTTAATTTCCTCCTAACCACTCCTTCTCAGGGAACGGGAAAGGTTAAGGGGAACAATTAGTACTTAAAGAACTGTTTCAAGTTTGGCAAATTCAGTGATTAAGTTTAAAAAAATGCTTGCTGCATAAATACGCTATGAAAGCAACTATTCGGATACTCGTAATAATTTTTTTTCTTTGTCTCAAAGTTAAGTCCAAAATGTGTTACAAAAATGCATTTAAAAACCAATTACATAAGGATTCTTAGTTAGTAAATTATTTATGCAGACCTTTGGTGGGCTTGAAGTTTTTTTAGGTAGGTGGCCAGTATGTACTGAAAGTTCTTTAAAATTTTTAGTATTTAGTGCTTTGCCTTTTCTATTCTTCTGTACATTTTTCTGAAGTAAAGGTAAAAAGACACTCAAGGGTCAGTAAATAATTTTTATTTTAACTATAGGAAAATTAATGAATCTCTATCACTGATTCTAAGGCAAACAGGAATATTTTTGTGGAAATTGACTACATTGTCACAAATGTACAATGGACTGACAGAGAAGGAAGAAGCTGCTTAGTAACTTCAAGTGTTACTACTTTTTTGGAAATGTAATCTACCTATCTGTCTGTATCTAGGGGAATTCTGGCATTCAAGCTCAAGCACATCTCTACAACTACAGCTAAAAGAGAGAGAGAAACAACCCCATAGTTTATCTCTCCTACTTCCAGCTAGTGGTTTCTTTCACTGAGCCCTCTGGAAAAAAAAAAAAAAAAACCTGAAAGTCTTACAAGCCTGTGCAGCTGCAAATATACTTATCTTAAAAAACTTAAATTTTTATTTTAAAGGAAGAAGTCAATTTTGCCTTTTAATATTTAGCATGAATATAATACCTAACAAAAGAAATGACTGAGCAACTTCGCAACTGACCATGGACTGAATCACAGAGAACTGGAACTGGATTGAATCACAAAAGAATAACAACCAAAACAAAACAAAAACAACTCCAGCAAATGGCTCTCTCTTATAGAATGTCTGAACAAAGCAAAATTCCTGAGCATGTTTTGCAGAGTACAACTGATGGCTTAATCTCTTCTAACCAGTCGGGATTACAGACAGAATCGATACCAGAGGAAATGAAACAGACTGTTGAGGAACAGGGAAACAAATTGCACTGGGTAGCTCTTTTGATTCTCATGGTGATCATACCCACAATCGGTGGAAACATCCTTGTTATTCTGGCCATTTCCCTGGAGAAAAAGCTGCAGTACGCTACCAATTACTTTCTCATGTCCTTAGCAGTGGCCGATCTGCTGGTTGGATTGTTTGTGATGCCGATTGCGCTCTTGACCATAATGTTTGGTAAGTATTTCATTCTGTTTCTGCCACCAAGCCACAGAACTATATTATATACTAGTAGATAACTGGGTAGTTCTTTAATCCTTATTTTTGTTGAAATAAAAGATGTATTTGGATTATTTAAAGATAAAGCAGTTCATGGTCTCTTATTTTTCTGTGTTTATGGTCAATAATTTAAAAGAACCAAAAATAAGTTCTTGGAAACAATTTTACTCCCTCCTCAGTCATCTACTAAGGCAATTTAAAAAATCATTCACATTAGCAATATTCATAGATTTTTGCATAAATTATTTAAAAGTACAGTAACTATACCTACATCTTAACTTTTCTACCACTGATACTTTCTTTCCCCAACAAGGCAATTATGAGAAAGAACATTTCTGGGACAAGTTTTGTACTGTGAAAAATGAAATTATTCATAAGGTCTTTAAATCATTAAACGATTACTGAATCAATTTAAATTGTTAAATACCAATTTAAATTTGGAATTGTTCAAATAATTGTTGTAACTCTTTATAATCAATGTACTTTGAACTTGAACGTGACTCCTACATGTGTGTCACATATAGAAGAAATTATGTTTCATTGCTGAAGGAAATGGTCTGGCTCAGAGTCTCCCAAGAGAGGATCCATCTGTTTTATTTTTCATTGTATCTGACCATCTGTGTTCTTGACAGGCCTTAATGTTAATAATAAAATAGATAAAAACCTGATTTATAGTGATTAAAAATATAATTTGACACTGAAATCTTTATCATAAAGAGAATGATATTAAAAAAGTATAAGCAGTTTCTGACTTGTATGTATCAACCCAATCCAATTATAAAATCTGAGTAAAGACATTAATTGTTCGTGCATTCTGGGGGCTTGTTCCTCAGAGTCAACATTAAAAGGATATTTAGTCCATTTTGGCATAAATTAATATTGATTTGGCACAAATTTTTAAAGAAAAATTATAACATGCTTTCTAAGAATTACATTTAATTATATGTTGGAATAAAACAAGTTAAAGAAGCAAAAATTATTAAACTAAAGTATGAACAAAAACTCCTGTTCAGCTATATTTACAGGTAATAAGGAAATTATTTATTTATTTTTTTTATTTTTGTAGTGCTGGGGATTGAGCAGTCTCACACATGCTAGGCAAGTGCTCTACCACTAAGCTATGCCCCAGCCACCTTATTTAATAGAAATTATTAGAAATCTGAAATTGAGTACCTGTTCTCCCACATATAAGAGAGTGATGGCTTTAACTTTCCTTTGTAAATCAACATTAACAAAGTCTTAAAGTAAATCGAGTAAGATTCTACAGCTTTAATCATTCTATGTATTCTCCTCACTTTTACAAATCTTTTGACTGATTAACACACACAGAACCATGAACAATAATTAATAGTTATTACTGTAATAGAGAACATAAGCAACCTTAATTCTAAAAAGTTCAAAAGAAATAAAACATGTAAGGACTATGTAGGTATATTCATATTTGGTAGAAATTGCAAATGCACAATATTCAAGTTCTCATTTTCATAATAACAACTCAGATTATTAATCATACTCTACAAACAGTATATGGCTAGGCTTACAAAATGTCAAAACACTCAGTTCACACAATGTAAAATTTAATCAATATGCTACCGTAAATAAATTGTGCGGAAGTGAAATTTAACTTAAAAATTCTTAAGTGCGTAAATATAAAACATCTACTATATGCAAAGCATTGTGGTAGGTACTTATCAGCTAAACTGTTAAGGAATTTTTTTTTTAAAAAGACAAAGCTCTATAATGAGCTGATGGATGATATAAAGACAGATAATAAAGATAATTAATTTATCTATTCTACAGGAAAACAGTAGGTGTTACAGAAATCAAAAATTTTAACCTGTATCTAAAATTCTTGTGCCCTGATGTGCTTGGCAAAAGAAGAAAGCAAACATATTTTAACTTAAAATACATTAGCTTTTTTTTTGTATTTGTAGTAATTATATTAACAGTATTTCAAATTTTTGCTACAAAGTAGAATGTTTTTAGCCCTACTTTTAGAATGCTATATAATGGGATTAGATTTTTTTTAAAAGTTGAACTTATGTAGGAACTTAGTCACTGTTTTAAATTACTGCATTATTCATTTTTTAACATATAATTCTATTTCTATGAGGAAGTATATGAGAAAATGCATGGTGCTCCCTCCAAGCTTTAAAGGATGCATGCATAAATTAAGAACTGGGCATATTAGAAATGGAGACCTGACTTCAAATATTAAGATATCTGTACAGTCTTTCATACAATGATAAATACTAAGATTCTTTAAACTAATTATTTACAAATTTCTGACAACTTTAGAAGGCAGGCATAGACTACTTATTTTTTTCTAACTCTTGGCATAATCTTCAGAACTTTACAAATAAGTGTCCCCGGTTCTGTAATCACAAGATTACCACTATATGCAATTTTAGATATCTCAGGGAAATTCAAGGAAAGTAACACAGAAATTTTATTCTAGTTAGTAGTACTCTAATAAAATTAAACTGAAGAAAAATAAAGAGTACTAAAGTTAAAAAGTGGTCCTAACACTGCATTTTAACAGGATTATGACAACTCTGGCATAAAACTGTCTTTCAACTAAGTCATGCTCGGTCAACTTTTCTGTCACTTCTTCCTATCCGGGAGCATTGAACTCAATCTTTATAGTTCCAGTTCTTTACTGTTTTGTCCCAATTCCTTAATTCCATGGTCTTAACTCAGTAGCTTACAAAAATGCTTGTATTAGAAGTATGTGAGCAGAGAAAATAAAACATCTTACACTGACATAAAAACATATTTAAACATATTTAAGAATTTCTTGGTCTGGGTATGGTATTGCATGCTTGTATCCCCAGCAATCTTAGAGGTTGGCTGAGGCAGGAGGATCACAAGTTTGAGCCTTGCCTGAAAAACTTAGTGACTTAGTAAGACTGTCTTAAAGTAAAAAAAATTTAAAAAGGGCTGAAGATGTGGCTCAGTGCAAAAGCCCTGAGTTCAATCCCTAGTGCCACATACACACACACACCTAAACCAAACAACAAAAAATAAAACTTAAAACTTTCCCTTCTTTCATCAAATACGTAATTAAAAATGTGAAAGGAAAATACACAGCAGGTGATCACTGATTATTCACTTATAAGTAAAAAAGTTTTACTTTTAAATTTTACTTCTCTTTTTAAACTTAATTTTATTAGAAACAAGCTTGCATAAAATTTCTGCATTCTTTTACTGAATTTCCATGAGATCTATGATTATACCAGGTCTTATCTGTAATTTGAAATAGCATCTGTGAAATAGATGCAAGTGTGTAAAATGGCTCAAATTTGGGCTTTTGAAAGACACCCTACAGTCTGAATACTGGTTCTGCTGTACTGGATGAGGAAAGTCATTTAATATTTCAAGAGTTCTGCCAACTTGTCTGTAAAATGACTGTGCTGAATCTTATAGTGCAGATATGAATACCAACTAGGATCCAGAGCACCACACGCACCACCTACTGGCAGGTAGACAGCAAGCGAGAAAAGTCAGCTATTCTCTTATCATGTGAAGTGCTCCTCTACTCAAGTTCTGAAATAAGGAAGCAAAGCAATGAAAAGTACATGTTTTACCCTGATGAAATGGCTTGTTGTTTCTGGGCAGGAGTGTTTTTTCATGTTTGGATCAGTTCACTAGTTTCTGTGAAATAACAGTGATGACAACTCAGATTTAATACGTGTTTTTCCTATGCCACACACTGTTACCTTACATGCATTCTGCCCTGAATTCCCAATCTCATAAAGAAATTCCATAAAAAGTATTGCTATCTGCATTTTACACAGAAGCAAACCAAACCAAACCAAACCAAATCACTACCCTCCAAAACCCGGGAGAACTAACTTGCCCAGGATCACAAGACAAGTAGCATAGGTACAATGTTAACCTGGGAGGACTGAGTTAACCTAGGAGGACTGTCTTGAGGGCTCACACTCTGAACTTCCATTACTCTGCTTTCTCAAAGACAAACGAGAAATCCGACTAACCAAAACTGTCATATGTGGTATACAGAGCCAACATTTATATCTTAATTCTACCTAGCAAGAGGACTATATAATTTTTTTCTAGGGAGAATATACAGCTTAGTTTTTTTCAGTAAAGTTATACTTCATATTAAGTGGTACAGAATATTTGCATCTCAACCAATACTTGCACAAATCCTTTCTGAAGGTATCAGAGATAGAAGGCTGATGCCTATGAAGCTGCTGAACCTTGTTTGGGAATAGTAATTTTACCATTCTTTATATATGGTGATATTTAAAGCACACATTTTTCACTTTAAACAATATAGTTGTGCCACTAATACTATTTAATTAAGTAACTATGATCTAGACCCATCTAAGACTTGTTTTGCTCTTTTAATGTTTGCTCATATAATATTCATCCTGTAACTATTTCAGGCATCCACAGAAATGTTATTCTTTAAACCTCATTGAAATTAATTCCTCTAAGCTTAATTTGGAAGCAAGTGGAGGAAGGAAGTAGAAAATAGGATTTGTTTCTTGGAGAAACTTTGTGCGGTTTCTTTTTTGGGACAAAAAACATTTTCTCCTTTTTCTTCTTAGTTTTTACAAGAGTCAAATACAGAACTTCAGAATAGCAGTATTAACTTAGTTCATACACCTGATACAATTTAACAAAAGTATCTACAAAGTTCTTTTTAAAATAAGAAGTGTTTTTAATTTTGTAATTCTTAGATTCCTGAATCTAGTAGACAATTACAGAAACCTTTTTTGCAGTGCTGGGGACTGAATGCAGGATCTTGATCATTCTGGCCAAGTACTACACCACTATAAACAACCCAGCCCTATCGAAACATTTCTTTATTGTCAACCTCCCGTTTCTTTTTAGCTCTTAATAAGAGGCCTCTATTAATTTAATACAGTTGTCTGATTTATGCCAATTTCATAAAACAGTATTTACTAGTGTTTCATGGACCTTAAAATCTTAAAGATTCATCTCTTGTCTCTTTCTTCCTCAGTGGAAGTACTAATGAATGAACCAAGGGTCTTTGCACTGAGCTACATTACCAACTTTTTAATTCTGAGACATAGTTTCCTAAGTCATTAAATTATCTACAATAGGCATGAACTTGGAATTCTTCTGCTTCAGCATCCTAGAATGCTAGGATTACAGGCATGCACTGCCAAGCCCAGCTTATGTGGTGCTGGGGAATCAAACCCAGGGCCTTGCCCTTGGTAGGCTAGTGCTCTGCTCTGCTGTCTCTCATTTTTAAAGAAAAATTTGATTCATATCTCAATATTTTTACAGCTAACAACAAGAAAACACAGGCTGAAATAATAAAATTCTAATGATCAGCATGAATTCCACTTAATACTCTAAAATTGGAGCCTATAAATTGTGTTGGAAGGTGAGACTAACAAGGCTTTAGAGGCTTATTAAATCAGCTTAATTAAAAAAGCTTTCCCTAGGAACTCACTATTAAGAATATATGGATTAGAAGGTCAAATTCCAAAAACACAGACTTTTTATATAAAAATTCTCTTGTGGCTTCCTGCTCATTAATGTAAGATTTATGACTAGAATTTTCCAGATTTCATTTTCAAAAGTATAGTCCATGATAAGAATAATAGATAGGCTATTCAGTACCACATAAACTGGGTGTGGTAGTGTATGCCTATAATCCCAGCACACAGGAGGCAGAGGCAGGATTGCCTTGAGTCCAAGGCTAGCCTGGGGTACACTGTGCGTTCAGGAGCAGCCTGGGCTACAGAGTAAAACTTTTGTCTCAAGGGAAAAAAAAAAAAGCATAACTTGTATACAAACTACTTAGGGGTCTGGTTTAACTACAGGTTGTGGTATAGTAGGTAGGACCATTAAGTTAAGAGCCTGCATTTCTAACAAGTTCCCAGGTGATGTCCATCCTCATTCACTAATCAGAAGAGCACACTTTCAAGTAGTAAGGGTCAATATTTTCAATTAATATTTAAGTTTTGTGAAATAAATATCCTCTCTCTTTGCCCATATTCAAAGATCTAATTATATATGAATTGGGCTGGGAAAGTAGCTTAGTGGTAGAGTACTTGCCTAGCATGTACAAAGCCCTGAGTTCAGTTCTTAGAACCAAAAATAAAACACAATGAAATTATATCTGAATTTACTCATCTGAAAAAATCAGAGACAGCTCAAAGGTCCCACAAAATTATAATTTACTACCTCCATCCCTTCCTATATTCCAACTTAGGGAGAAAAAGGTTATTTATTTAAAACCATGATTGATTCCTTGTACCTGATGCTTTACTCTCCTTTAAAGAAACTGCTGAACACAGTACCAATTACCAAGGAATTATCCTTTTTGAATAAGAATACTGACTTTATTTTTGTCCTTGAGAAGAAAAATATTCCTTGGAAAGATATCACACTAACTCTGGCAACAGAAAGCACCAAAAAACCTGTATTGCTACCTTTCTTGAGAAGAGACCAAGTATTTTTTGCTGAAGTCCTACTTGATTCTTGAAAATACCACAGTTAAGTTTATCTAAATTCTTTCCCTAAATTATGTTTTATTTGGAGGTCTAAGTGGGATTCTAATCTCTCTACTCCTAAGCTCCTTAAACAGTTTAGGAGCTGGGATTATATAGCTCAGTTGTAGAGTGCTTGCCTAGCAATTCTGAGGCCCTGGGTTCCATGCAATACTGAGCTTTCTTGGTCTTTCTTTAATCACCCCAGTCATTATCTGTCACAAGTCAAGATATACATGCAATAACCAGAAGCAGAAAAGTAATTTATATTTTATCAGTGGATACACAATAAATCAAACCATAAAAAGGACTTACATAATCTCATATGCATGACTTTTGCCCCTTTCACTAAAATCTCAATTATGCAAACGAGGTTATGTAAGAATATTTAACTCTTTCTACAGGGAATCTTAAATTTTAGCTGTTTTGAAATTGTCAACATATATGTAGTAGGCATATATATAAATCCAAATGTAGACACTTGCAGATTTAAATTTTATCAAAAAACTGTGCAGACCTAAATTTTTTTTAAAAGTTAGTATTTCTAAAGTGCTTAAGACAATATGAAATACATGGTTAAGCATTTTATAACAGTTAAATTCACTACATCTCCAGTGCTTAAGGTAAATGACAGAATATGGAGAGAACTGGAAGGATAACAATCACTTGTTTCAAGATCATCCCAATAATATTTCCTTAAATGAGAATCCGCTATAAAGAAGGATCATACTGCAAGTTAATGCTACAAGTGAGCCAAAAAGCTAAATCTTGTGGAGATGCCATTCTAACACACTTTTAGGGCATACACTGTTTCTTTTGTATGGTAAAATGTTTTCTTCTCATACAGTAACTTAGAAATAAATTTTCATTTGATTAGCAAGATTAATTCCAGTTTAGAAGATCACAAAAGGAACTGACAAGAGAGCAAATGTCCAAATTCTGCTGACTCGGAAAAGCTGTAATTATTATATAACATTAAAAGATATTTAAAATGATATACAGAATGCTGCATTTAATATTGTCTCCATGATCTAAAGTGAAATATTATCTTGTAGAAGTCATAAAATTTCAGATGAATAAACAAAAAAGGTTAAAAAGTATGTATCATTCGAAAGAGAAACTATAAACCGAAGGTTGCATTCTCTAAGAGAAAATGTTTCTTTTTTCCAGAGGCAGTGTGGCCCCTCCCACTCATTGCATGTCCTGCCTGGCTGTTTCTGGACGTTCTCTTCTCCACTGCATCCATCCTGCATCTCTGTGCCATCTCAGTGGATCGGTACATAGCCATCAAAAAGCCAATTCAGGCCAATCAACATAACTCCCGAGCTACTGCATTCATCAAGATTACAGTGGTGTGGTTAATTTCAATAGGTACGTGGAGAATGCCAAGGTATGGGTGAAACACACAGCCTTTAGTTCCTTTTGGCTAGTAGACTGCCTAGTCTAGTAGTTCAGAAATCTCAAGGCAAACTACTGATATACTAATTCAAGGTGATTAAGTCACCATATTCACCACGCAGTATTTAAGCCACAATACCAGTAAAAACTGTGAAGATGTAACAAAGTAGCAAAGTTCACTGTCGTCAAAGAGAATGAACTTCACAGTTTTGTGGATATAACCCACTTTGATTTGGACATGCAGGAAGGACAAGTATGCCAAAAGCATTTCAGAACTGTCAATAGATCACTAAGGTCTGGCTGGCATGAGGAATCCTACAACCACATTAAAGAAATAAAAAATGAAATTTATTTAAAAACACATGTAAGAGGATAAATAGGAAAAAGCAATTAATCAAACAAAGTAATAATTTGTAAGCAGGTAGTAAAGATCATAAATTCACTGAGGGGGCCAACCTTTCAACATGTGTAAAGACTATAGGCAGTTATATCTTTGCTCTAATGTTTTAAAAACATTTTTATGTTCCTGTGATTAATCTTTAATGTTCAAAGATAGCTGCAATAATAGAATATCTTGGCATGACGCATAGCATGTAATACTCAGCACTCTGGTAAGTTAATATTTAAAAAAATTAAATTTGCAAAAAATACAATGGTCATATTCACTTCTTCCTAGTAAGAATTTTTTAAGAGGGAAATAAAAAAGAGAACTTGAACACTGAAATAAAATGTTACTTCTTCCTTACCACAGTAAGGACATAGGCAAAAGAGCAGAAAGACACTGAAATTGGCCTCTGTATCACTGAAACAATGGTGGTATGGTCAAAACTCTTTTGAAAAGTTAAGAGATAAAAGCAAAGCATGCTTTTATTCTAGCATGGGAAGAAAGGAGGGTTAAGGAAAAGTTTATTCAGAATGGAGAGATTTATAAACATCAAGAAGAGGCCATTGAAGGGGCAGAGGCTGATTGAGCAGAATAATGACCCTTCACCCCAAAAAAGCTAAAGAAAGAGGATGAAAGATAATGAATGAAAATTTACAAAAGTTGAAGTAGAAAAGAAAAAACTATAGTTATTCATTTCAAATGACCAGTTATTTTGGTAAGCTCACACAGCAAGGGAGAGGGAAAGTGAGTGTTATGGGTACTGTGGAAAAACAAGGTAGAGGGAGGAGAATAGGAGACAGGGATCCTTAAGTATGAAAATATTTGAAATTGCCTGTCAATGAGAAGTAGCATCTAAATTAAGGCTGAATTATATGAATTTATAAACTGATCAACTTTTTCCTGAGTGTCTATAATGTGCTGGGTACTAAAAATACAAACAAAACCTTGCACTTAAGAAAAGCAGAGCTACCAATTATATTACTACAAAATGTATGTAGAGAGAAAAAGGAAGATTCTAGATTTATGAATTTGGATGGAATCTCAGAAATCTACTTCTTTTTATTTATTAGAAAAAAAGAAACTTTGAGGTTTTAAGTAGTGGGCTTACAGACTCTTGTAGCTATCTAGTGCCAACATCAAGAGCAATGCTCTTTTTACCACATTACACTGTGTCTTGTTGAATCAGTCACAATTTATTAACTTTCAAAAAACAGAATGTGGATGACAAAGCAAATTCAGTTACAAGATTCTACAAAATACTAGAGAGATCTCACTTTCTTCTTTTGAATTTACAGTTATCCTAGTGCTATGGTTTGAATGTGTCCCCAAAAGTTCATGTGTTGGAAGCTTAATCCTCAATGCAACAGTGTTGAGAGGTGGGACTTTAAGAAGTAATAAGGAGATGAGGGCTATGCCCTCAAGAATGGATTAAAGCTGTTATTGAGGAGTGGGTTCATCCTAATAAAGGATGAGTTTGGCCCCCCACTTGCTCTTTCTCTCCCATGTGATACCTTTCACCATTCTATGACGCAGCAAGAAGGTCTTCACCAGATGCAGCCCTGGATCTTGGACTTCCTAGCCTCCAGAATCGTGAGCTAAATTAATTTCTGTTTATTTTAAATAACCTGGTTTGTGGTATTCTGTGATACAAGCATAAAATGGAATAAGACATTTAATAAAGAGTAAATATAGAAAACAACAGGGTAGGAATATAAAAAGTACCAGTGAAAACTCCAAAGTTATTCACAACAAGCTTAATAGATGAGCCTTGGCAGGCTGGTTGCTAGAATGTGAAAATAGAGCACACCCAAGGTCAAGATAACTCTAAGAGAAGCTCTTTGGCACTAAGAGCAGCAGACAGAAAAGGAAAGATCCGCTTTTGTGATCTATGATATGGCACTATCTCAAGTAGATTTATGGGTAGCTTTAGAAGTACAACTAACAAGTAAAACAGTTCAAGATATATAAAACTGAGGTGTCAGAAAGGCCATCATGGGATGAAGTTAGGAGAGGAAGAGAAGGACAAATGTCCTTCAGGCTAGCAGATGACTAGGTAAGAAAAGAAACGGGCATAAGTAGATGAAACAGATTTTAAAAGGGAAATGCAGTAGAATGATGACCTCAATATACCCATTCAGAAAAGCTGTCAGCAAACTTTTTCTACAAAAGTTAAAAAAGTAAAGATTTTATGCTTGCAAGTTCTATGTGGCCTGTCACAGTTACTTTGTTGTACCAGAACAAAAGCAGTTACAGATAATATGCTATTAAATGAGTGCAGAACAAAAGAGAATGGAAAGTAGTTTGTCCCTCAAGATGTAGTATGCTGACCCCTAGTGCAGAGTAAGTATAAAGAATTTTCTTTGCATGTGATGAACATAAACAGAAAAAGCAATGGCCTCCATTACAGTGATTTGAGGAAATAGTCTTGTCAAGGGTCTTTAGCTACTATGAAAAGACTGAGATAAAGGAGTCCTTTGGAGTCGTGAGATAGTACAGTGACAGGACAGTTAATTCAGACATTTAAGAAATTTCTGCTGTTTTAAAGGGAAAAGATCCAGTCTTACCCTTGTGTTATTTTTCCATTAAGCTGTTTTATTAAGCACCATCACATTTAAATACCTACTTCATAGCATTTAAAGTCTTAAAAAAATTGCATAAAGCACACTTTGTTATATCTACCAGAGGAATTCTAAATCTTTAAAATTTCTTAATTCACTCATTCTCAAGTAGTATTTTTGTTAAAGAAAAAGAAACCCCTCAGTTTTCCCTAAGTGAGACTTAAAAGATATTCGAAAGTTATCAAAATGTAAAACTGTCTATTAACTATAAACTTAAAGTTAATATATAAAACATATTTAGTGTGAATTTAAGATACTGAATTACTGTGCTCTGAGGTCTCTCTAGATTGATAACTGGACATTAAGATAAAAAAAAAGCTTCTTTTCTGAATTCCTTTTCCTTAACCGAGGACAGATCAAAAATCAAAAGCATCTTAGGAAAAACGGGACATTCTCTACTCTATATATCTGGATGTACAGCTTTAGTGAAGCTTTTATTATAAATCTGAAATCATTAACCAACCCATCTATTTAAGACAATACTGGGTGCGTTTAAAGTTGTATGGCTGTAGATCCAACCCGCTTCTTTACAAACAGCACATTTACTTACTTAGGTTCTAGTTGTCACAGGTTCCACTGATAAGCACTTGTCAAGGTTCTACACGGTGAATACTGGGAATTACAATGCACTAACCAGCTAAAGTTACTAAGATAAAATCTCAAAGGACCAAATTTGTTATAGGTCATAAAAATGATTCAATATATCTTGTTTCCTCTTCCTTAGGCATTGCCATTCCAATCCCTATTAAAGGGATAGATACTGATGTGCTTAACCCAAACAATATCACTTGTGAGCTGACAAAGGAACGTTTTGGCAATTTCATGCTTTTTGGCTCACTGGCTGCGTTCTTTATACCTCTTGCAATTATGATTGTTACCTACTTTCTCACTATCCATGCTTTGCAGAAGAAAGCTTACTTGGTCAAAAACAAGATGCCTCAACGCCTAACGTGGTTGACTATGACCACAGTTCTCCAAAGAGATGAAACCCCTTGCCCATCACCTGATAAGGTTTCAATGCTGGGTTCTTACAAGGACAAAACTTTGACCAGCCACGGTGATGAAACACGTGTGCGAAGAATGTCCACGGTTGGAAAAAAGTCAGTGCGAACTATTTCCAATGAACAGAGAGCCTCAAAGGTCCTTGGAATTGTGTTTTTCCTTTTTCTGCTTATGTGGTGCCCCTTTTTTATTACAAATATAACTTTAGCTTTATGTGATTCCTGCAACCAGATGACTCTCAAAATGCTCCTGGAGATATTTGTGTGGATAGGTTACATTTCCTCAGGGGTGAATCCTCTGGTCTATACCCTCTTCAATAAGACATTTCGGGACGCATTTGGCCGATATATTACTTGCAATTACCAGGCCACTAAGTCAGTAAGAACTCTTAGAAATTGCTCCAGTAAGATCCATTTCCAGAGCCCAATGGCAGAGAACTCAAAATTTTTCATGAAACACAGAATTCAAAATCGGATTAATTTTGCCATGGACCAGAGTCCAAAGAGGCTCCGAAGTTCAACCATTCAGTCTTCATCAATCATTCTACTAGATACACTTCTCCTCACTGAAAATGAAAGTGACAAAACTGAAGAGCAAGTCAGTTACCTATAGCACAACTGGCAGTTTTCATCCAACTAGCATAATGATAAGAAGTAAAAAAGACTGCAAGTACACCAAGGATTATGTAAAGAAGAATCTGCGGTCCTATGTCAAGTCATCTCTTTAGAGTTAATGATGATTATTCAATTTTCTTATTGCACAAAATTACTCCATAAAACAATAATTTTGTACAGCTAAAACAAAAATAATCCATCACTCTGCTTAAATGTTATGGTTTTCAAATGAAATAAAAATGTCAACGTATTTCATAAAATTTATATTGTAGTTTCTAATTGTATGCAGTTATGTTATGAATGAAGTAAAGCAAGTATTAGAGTTTCAAGGCCTTAAAAGCACAAGGCATAACAAGTGCTAAAAACAAGTTCACATCTGGAGGTAAGCCGAGTGCCATTTACAATCTGATTAGTTAAATATATAGTAATAATTTTCCTTTAATCATGTGTTTCAATAGAAGGAATAGGGAGGACAGTCGTCAGATATCACATAAGGTACCAGGATTTTAGAACTGTTTGTTAATGACTGGTACTATGCATCTAATAAGCAGAGGTGGGTCTACTGAGACAGGGTCTTGCTCTAATCTAGGCTGGTCCTGAATTCACTAGGTAGCTCTGGCTGGTCTGGAACTTGGGTTATCCTCCTGCCTTAGCCTCTTGAGTGCTGAGATTACACCATGCCCAGCCAATATGGTGCTGAGAAGTTGAACCCAGGACCTTGTGCATACTAGGCAAGCACTTTTAAGTTTGACAAGTTAAGATTTATATTCTTGCCAAGATATAGAAGATTAAGTTTTCAGATATTGCAAGGTCTAATTCCAAGTTCTACATTTTGTACATCTGAGAGTACATATAATTCTTTTAAGAAATCTGAATTCTAGAGTTGGCAATAACACTGTTAAAGCTCTACCCATGGACAACTAGATCAGAAGAACTGTTTTCCATTATGCTCTGTACTGCTTCCAAAATTTGGATATATGCTTAAATATATGGGTACCTACAAAATTACTGCAATACCTATAAACTACTTAGTTTCAAATTCTTTTAAAAATCCTTAAAATTGACTGAGATCTCTCCATAATGTGATGATTCTAATACTTCCAGAATATGCTATAAAATGAAATACAAATCCAATACAAACTATTTTTTTGAGGTCATAGTTATTTTTTGTTTATTTGCTTGCCTGCTCCCCCCCATTTTATTGATATATGTACGTGCAAAATTCAAGGTTTACAATGGAGTTGAGCATTTTGTGCACATCAATACCAACTATTGCTGATAAAAGTACAACATTCCAAATTTTTACCACTTTGATACACATTCCCATTTTGTGAACACTTCAAAGAAATCTGTAACTCAAAAGCATAGTCAGCAATTAAATACCTCTAAGGGATTTTTACTTAGTAGTCTTACCTTCAGTTAAATACAGATTACAGCTGCTTAGAATAATTTGAAAAAAACCCCCCAAGCCCCCTAAAACAAACCATTCATTCATTTTATTTCATATTATCGTCTATTAATGAAGGGGGAGAAAGCGCACAAAAGAATGAAAAAGACAAAAACAAACTACAGAAAAATCATGACCACCAGAAAATAAACACAAAAGTTAGAAAAGACAATAGACAGTGAATATGAATTGTTGACTATAAAATTATGAGTGAAGGGGCTAGGAACATAGTTCAGTGGTATAGCACTTGCCTTACATGCAGAAAGTCCTGAGTTTGACCCCTAGAAGAGTCAAATGAAAATCCTACCAAAACATATTTGTACCAAGTATCTCTCTTATCTTCTGTTATGGTTTGAATCTGGAATGTCCCCCAAAAGCCTCATGTATTTAGATATGGTGGGATACCTGTGGAAGCATGTGCTGTTGGAAAGTTGGACCTGGCGAGAAGGGGAGGATGAGAAGGGGAGGATGCGTGGGGTTTAACCTGAAAGAATTGTGTCAACCTGTTGAGACTGGGGTAGAGGGCGGGGGCTACTGAGGACAGAACTCTCAGGTGTGTTATTGGCTTGTGGGCCAGGAAGTAATAGAGGGTCAACTATCCTGGGTGTGGGCAGCCCAAATGGCAGCATAAACTAAATGAAGGAAGGAAGAAGAAACTTTGTTATAGTTTCTTCCTGGGAAAGCTCTGGCCTGGCCTTAGTACTGGCCCCTCACTCAATTAGCTTCTTTGTCTGCCAGGCCAAAGCTTTTTTCTCTGCCTAGACCTCAGCCATGTGCTTCCACCATTAATGGCCACCCATGAATGGACTGGGTGAGACCTTCTGAAACTGTAAGCAAAACTAAATCTTTCCTCACTTAAATTGTGTATGTCAGGTATTGTCATAGCAATGAAAAACTAACTAAGAAAGACATCTTCTAAGATCCACCTATATCTGAAAGCATACAAAAATATACATTAAATAATATTTAATTTCATATGGTAAAAATCTAAGTTACAGCAACCGGACAGCTCTAAGACTTTCAGAAGCATCTCTACCAGATTACTGACTTGTTCACTATTATAATTAACTTGATCTCAGTACCTAAAGGCCAATATTTCTTTTGACATCTTTCTTCATTTTCCTTTCTGGTGTAAAGCTAAAACAATTTACTCATTTATGAATGAGTTTCAGTTAATGCCAAACAAAACACTATAAATAATCATAATAATTATAATAAGATATGATAACTAGATTGATAACACTAGGGTCAATCATCACATTCTAGGTTTATGTCTATAGGTCATTTATTTAGATAAAATCAATGCACAGGTTCATTTCAACTTTACAGTAAGCACAATTTTGGTTTTTACTTTGATTTGTAGTCATTGTAAACAAATACACAGGTATCTAGGGAAAGAAACTGAAAATACTACAACGAAGGATATAATGTACACGTGAATTTTGCACAAAAGCAATTTTGTCTTTGTTGAATATCTCTAATACCACAAAAAACAAACAAACGAAAATCTACCTTCTTCTCCTAAAAAGCAATCCTTTGAGACTCTTAAGGAAAACAGAGTTCTGAATGAAAAGCATAGAAGGGAAAGCCCAATATACCATGAAAGTGTTTGGAGTCTCAGTTCTATCATTTAGTTCCATGACAACGGAAACTAACTATTCTGGAGTTCAGTTTTCTTATCTTAAAAAACAAAACAAAACTAAAACAAGACAAAAAACAAAACGAGAATACTGACTTCTAAGGATGTTTTTTTGCCTTTAAATTCTCACTCTAGGGAAATGGTATTAAACTAAAATTTAGAAAACCTGGATTTAACTCCAGCCCCTTTTAACAAATTGATTATACTTAATTTTCTTGATCTATAAAATACGTTCTAGAAAAGATCATTCCTAAGTTTCTTCCAGTTCCTATTTCTTAGAGAATCACACGATGAAAAGAGAACTCGAAAGGTCACTCTCAGACACAGCAAGCATAAAAATAGCTTATTAGCCCGATCTGATCATGCCAGTACACAGCACAGTTTGCCAAGGCCTCAGAACAGCTCAGAGGAGACATCTGCTGCTGAAACTGGGAACCTTGCACATGTGCCCACTACAGAAAATATGAGGGAGAAATGAATTTCGTTAGAAGCACGCTCAGGTTATAAAACAAAACAAGAACAAATCCAGGTGCATGAAGTCCATCAACTTAACCTGGAGGAATAGTTCATCAGTTAAGGTGCTTGCCTAGCAAGAACTAAGTTTCTGAGTTCGATTGCCTACTACCACATAAGTCGGGTGTGGTGGTGCACACCTGTAATCCCAGCACTTGGGGAGGCTGAGGCAGGGAGACTGCTCTGAGTTTGAGGCCTCCCTTCATAGTGAGTTCAGAATCAGCTTAGACTACACAGTAAGACTTTGTTAAGAAAAAAAAAAAGTCCATCAACTTCCTAACTGGCAGAATATACATTCATCAACACTATGAAGAGTTTTAGCTTATAAGAGAAGAAACAAACAATGTAGGAGAAATATACGAGTGAGATCCTTTATATGCCCCAACAGTTACTAAAGTTAGGACAGGATCCTAATAGCTATTTCATGATGGATTATCAAGAAACGTTGACTGACATCACAGTCTTTACAATAATGGTTCACCCCCCTGGAAATCTGGGGAGAGGGGAATCTCTACTACAGGTTAAAATGGTAAGAGACTCTTGACTAATCTAGCACCTTGGGATTTTACTGTGTAATTTGATCAAAAATAAGCTACATACCAGTGTCCAAATAGTCCTAAATAAGCATTTTAAACCTTCACTGTGTTTTGACATAAAGTAGGTGAGATGAAACAAACACTGGTATTTGACACTGGAGTTTCACAGACAGCAATGGGAAAACTGGAAAAAGTACTACTTTTACCATCACCAGTAACACTGGAACTATGACTACTAGATAACCATTACTAACACATGCTTACACAGTGTCTATCAGTGCAGATACTACCTTAAAGGCACTAGACGTATTAAGTTGTTTAACTGTCAAGAAAACAAAATTATTCATTGAGGAAACTGAAGCGCAAAGAGGCTGAGTATCTTGATTAGATGCACTCAGCTAGTAAAAAGCCGAGTAAGGGGCAACACAGGCAGACTGGTTTAGAGTATGTCTTCTTAAACCCAACTATACTATACTGCCAAGGTCATCTCTGCACCTGCAAGTCCAAGATAAATTTTTTAATCTGCAAAACTCTCCTGTTTTTCTATTTCAGCAAGACCTATTATCTTTTATGTTCACTAAAGAGATTTAGGAACTTTACAAATGTGTGTAACATATAATATTCTGGTTAAATTACAAATATACACAAAAAAGAGTATTAGAAATGTTTTTACTTCTCAAATATATTCTTAGAAACTATATATATATATATGTATGTATATATATACATTCTTTATTCTTATTGTTAAAAGGTCCTCACTGAACCTAGATCTATTCAGAGATTTAGTTTTAGTTGATTACAAAAATAAATAAAAATAGAATGAGAAGTTAGAAATGATTACCTGAATAGAATGAACCCAAGTGATTCCACTGCTGCCCTCCTGACATCATCATTAACATCACTTACCTAGGGAGGAAAGTTTTAGGTGATTATATTATATTATCATTTTGTTACTAAGCTAACATGAGACCTACATCATTCAAATATAAATCAGATCTTATTAACATTCCTTCTTCAGTCTTTCTCTTCACTGTGTATAGATTATATCAAAACATGTTGCAAACCTTAAATATATACAAGTAAATTTTAAAACAACGACACCTGCATTGTGTCCTAAATATTTTAAAATGCAGATATTTAAAACCTAACACATATTGCAATGATAAAATGGATAAGTTAACTCTGGGAAGAAAGGATTGGTAACAGTTCTAAACCTTTCTGCCTGGGAAAGTAGCCTTGAGTTTTATCTTCTCCCATAACCATGATGATAGAAATTCATTATGTTAGATATATGTGGAATGTCCACCACGTAAACAGGCAATATTATTATTCCTGATAAACTACAGGAAAGGATAAACTATGGAAAGGACATGGAAAAGTCCTATTGGAAAACATGGGCACTGTCTTTCCCGCACAGTGTTTTTTGTAAAGAAGCATGTCCCTTAGGGGTGTTTGGAAGTGAACTTCATGGGTTGGAAAAAATTAAGTGATTCCTTGCTCATTAGATTTATCTATCCTAGGATGACAGCCCTTTTCTACATGGGTCTTATTTTCTCACAAAGAGGGGTCTTTTGGAATGAAGTTTCAGAAACTGCCCTTGGCAAATTGCTCTAAAGGCATCTATTCTTACTGACTTACTACTACCCTGTCTGAGCTCCTTTTGAAAACCTAGGGTTATGGCATATTGTTTTCAGGAATGAGAATGTGACCTTGAGATCACATGTTAGTCACGTGCTTTGTGTGCTGCACTCAGACACTTCCTGTCCATCTACAAACTTTCCCCTCTACCCATTCCCCCAACCCCCAAATTGATAGTACGTACAGCAACATGTAGCAAGCGACGAATAGCTTTGTTGTTACCAGAGCCACAATAAGCCATGGCTACAGTGTACATTCCAGACCTTCGAAGAATTGGGTCCTGAGAAAGAATAATTCAATGTAAGTCACCAACCACCACTCCAAATGCTGCTGGGTGCAACGGTGCATAACTACAATCTCAGATACTTGGGAGGCTAAAGCAGGAAGGCACCTTGGGCCAGAAATTCAAGGCCAGCCTGGGCAAGATGGATGCCCATACCTCAAAAAACAAAGCAAAACCAAAACCAAAATCAAACCAACAAATAAACTGGAGCAAAATGGTAATGGTTACTGTACAAACAAGTATTTTGGCATCTGCCAAGTTGGTTTTAGGTAAGAAAATGAACTCAAAGAGAATTATGGTTGGTAGTTTTCTAAACCAGTGGGAAAATAAAAAAATAATATTATAGGAATGAATTATTCTTAATTTCAAGTATTTTGCCTCAAACTTTCTAAGAAATAAAAACTCAAGTCAACACAAATTCTCAGATTCCTGTGGTACTCAATCCCACTGTCAAACAACAAAGAAGCTGGCTTCTAATTCCACCTTCTAACTCACTTTTACTTTATTATTTAATTCCTAGATGCTGAGAGCTTAGATACGGAACTCGACAGTTGAAAAAATTAACCACCTAATTTTAATCAAATTACAACAGTGGTTCTTTTTATCAGATTGTACAGGGCAACAATGCTTACCAGTGAGTACATACTTTACCAGAGTAAAAACAGAAAGCAACAGAAAAAACCTTACCCAAATATATATAGATATTGATAGTTTTCTGATGAAAGGATACTGAAGTAAACTGTGTCCATTACAAAAAAATCATTCCTAAAATATTATTTCTAGAAGAAATCAACTTATAAACTCTTAAGAACTTTTCTAGATATGCATATCTGAGTATCAATAATTTGAAGCCATAACTAAATTTAAGATTGTCAAATTATTCCCATTTGCCTCTTCTCACCAGTGTTTTTCTTAAATTTTACTGTAATTTATTTATTTTACGAGGTTTTATGAACAAATGTACCTAAGTATACCCTTGAGAATGAAGATAAATTGCATATCCAAGTATGGGATGCAGGGAGAAGAGGATAAATGGAATCTCACCTTATCACGACAGAGAGATTCAATGAGTGCATCTGCTTCTTCCATCCTCCCATACATAACTAAGGCAATTCCAACTGCAAGACCACGTAGAATCTTCTCATGTTGGGTTTCTTGTGCATAGCCGACCATGTCCTCAATAGCCTGAGCATTTTTAGAGCCCAACATAACCAAACCTAGGGCCAGGCCAGCTGCTTCTCCTAGAAAGCAGAGTAAAATATTAACAAGTCAGAGGTAAGTTTACAGTTACAAGAAACCCAACTGACAAGTTTCCTCTCCAGGGAATACAGTCAACATTGGGGCAAAGTAGGAACTTCAGAAAGGCTGCTGCCAAAGAAATCAACAAGGGAGGCAGCCAGAGGAAAGTACATCTCAGGACTATAACAAAATCTAAGGATTAGAGGTAAAAACAAAGTTGGGTTATTACAGGCAAGAGAGGCCCTGTGTGGGACTCGCCAGATCCCAACAGAAGATTGTGTGCTTCCAGTGATGCCAGGGGAAAAAGAGATCACTGTGGTTCTTAAGTGCCCACACATCTTGGTTCAGCAAAGCTGGCTTTCCTCTCCTGTGTACAAGACGTGAGGGAGCCATGGAATATGGAATTAAGCAAGTCAGCCAGCAGCAACTAAAATGGTGCTGTAGGGTGGGTGAGTGACTAAATCTATCAGTCCCTCCCATGCACGCTGAAGTGGCAAGAGGCAAACACCCCTATAAATACAAAATGGACTGAGCCACGAAGGGCTATGAAATGTGAGAAATTGGTGAGGAATCTATTTTCCGCCCAGATCTCCCCACCAGAGGTCTTAACTTGACCAGAGCACTACAGATTGGAAACTGCTTGCAGAGGGAAGAAGACTCAGAGTAATGCAGAAGCAGATCTACTTAGAAACTGGGAATTACAACATCAATCACCATTACCTGGAGAGCTCAGGGACACTAGGAGCACCCTCTACAAGCCGCCAGGACTGGCTGGGAACAACACACAGACCTTTGGGAAAACCCTAGGAACCCTGGCTGGATAGAACGCTATCATACTAAGAGATCCAGAGCCCAGAAACCATTGCACACAAAAAATACAGTGGGTAACTGGTTTTATTTTATTTCTGTGTTAGTTGATTATTCTGTCTTTTGGCTTGAGTTTTGTCTGTTTGGTTTCCTTTTTTTCTTTTTTAAATTTTGACTTAGCTTCTTATTTTTCTTACAATGGATTAGGTTTTCTTATTTCTATATTACTTTTTCTTTGTTCTTCATCTCTGCCCCTTTTATAAGTTTCATTTTTTCTAAATTGTAAATTTTTCTTTTTCTTTGTTCTTTATCTCTGCCCCCTTTCCTCTTTTGTCCACCATCTCCTCTATCTCTGTTAGTTTCTGAATCTCTCCCTCTCCTGATAAAACTCCCTAAGCTCTTTATAAGTAATTCCAAAAATCAAGAAGCTTACTCTCTCTATTTCATCCACAAACCACCCCAAATCACCTGAATATTACTACTTTAGTGCTTTTCTCTACCTGTTATTCTCTGACTGGGCAGGAATACTAATAGGCTTTTCCTTTTCAGAAAAATGCTCCTCTACTTTGTATTTCATACCTAAAGCTAACTCCTAATCTTAGTCTTCTCTCCCCCTACTCAAATTTCCCTATTAATAGAACTGTTAAGTATCAATAATTTACAACCATACAGGTAGATTATCAAGGATGTATTATCTGCATATTATTTAGCTGGTAATAAATTAGTAACATAGTTTTGTACATATATTATCATTAATAATACAGTGGTGCCATGAACAAAGTCCTTTAATAGGCTACCAAACAATGTATACAGAAACCACCTTTTGTAGTTTAGATCATAATTAGAAGTTCCAAACAGGGAGTGGATGTATATATTAATATTTGGCTAGCATAAATATACAGCTAGAGGAAACCAGTATAAATACAAATATGGACATGTGTCCCATTGCTAAAAAGGGTATAGTGGGTATAGAATGGACAACCTCTAATGGTTCACTGTATCTAACTAAATCCAGTATTGACTTATTGATGTGTTCTATTAATATCAGTTTACCACATCAATAAGTCAATACTAGATTTAGTTTAGTTAGATACATAGTGAATGTATATTACATATATTAATGCTGAGGGCAAAATAGCTGTAATATGAAATTAGCTACTAGACTCTGCCAATAAGTTAATATCAGATAGTAACATAAATGTAAACCTTTAGGGCTGGAGAAATAGCTCAGTGGTTAAGCTTGTCTAGCAAGTACTACGCAGCGCTAAGTACCTGAGTTCAATTTCCCAGCACCACACAAGCTGGGCATGGTGGCACATGCCTATAATCCCAGCACTCAGAAGGCTGAGACAGGTGGATTGTCCTGAGTCCAATGCCAGTCTGGTCTACACAGTGAGTTCAGAACCAGCCTGGACTACAGAGTGAGACTCTGTCTCTAAATAAATAAATAAATAAATGTAAACCTTTATTCAAGGTGTGGATGTTAACATCGATAACAATCTTCATATCCAAGACAGGCTAACAAATATTCTGCCTGTAGACCATATGTAGTTCTGTATTCTGTCCCTACTTCACCAAAGAGTGGAGGAGATTAAGGTCTCAACGGAAGGCTAGATATTGAAAAATACCATCAAAACTAACAGCTAAATAAACCAAAAACAGTCATAAATTCTGTAACCGGAAAAAACTCAAGGAAACACTGAAAGCAGAAATAGTCTAATAAAAGAATTTCTGAAATAGAGGCAGTGAGCGTCAACATCCTGAAACAGAGCCATGGGGAAATCAGGTAAAACATCACCTACAAAATGGCCTGACACCCCAGAAACCAATGAGCAGCCTGAAATAGGAGAACCTGCAGACAATAAAGTCAAAAAGGAAATTGATTTATTCGTCAAGAAGCTCACACATGACATAAAAAAGACGCTCAGGGAGCCCAAAGAGGGCATTAATAAGAAATTAGAGGATCATAAAAAAGAAACAAACAGATAATGAAGGCAATTCAAGAAATTAGGGAACAATTCAGTAGAGAGGGAGAAACAATGAAGACTGAACTACAAAAAAATGAAAAACAGGAAAAAAAAACAAGTAACCAGCTTGAACACTTCAAGGACAGATTATGAGATCTTAAAGATAAGGTGGACAAACTGGATCAATCGGTAAGGACAGTAAGCCAAAAAAATAAGAGACTGGTTGCAACAGCTGATGGATGACTCAAGAAAACCTCAGAACTCAGGCCTTTCCCTCTGGAAAAGTATGTCTCTTGCAAGCAGCAGATTGTTGGGTTTTGTTTTCTGATCCACTTAGCCAGTCTGGGTCTTTTGACCTGGGTCAAGACCTTTGAGCTTCGGTGTTGTCACAGTACATTTGCTGTATCCTACCATCACACTGCTGATTGTTTGACCCACTCTCATGTCAGTTCATTCTGTTTCGGTTGTTTCATTTTCTTTGGAGTCTTGCTGTCATTGGTCTCTCTTTAAGATTCCTTTAAGTACTTTCTGCAATGCTGGTCTAGTGGTTGTGAATTTCTTTAGGTTTTAGGTTTTCATGCAAAAATTTTAACTTTTCCCTCTATTTTGAGAGATAATTTTGATGGATAGAGCAGTCTGGGTTAGCATTTATGTTCTCATAGCACTTGGATGGTATCATTCCACGATCTCTTGGCCTTTAGGATTTGTATTCAGCCGTCTGCAGTTATCTTGATGGATTTGTCTTTGTAAGTTACCATTTGTTTTTCTCTTACAGCTTTTGATATTCTCCATTTGTGTTGAGGCTCTAGGATTTTAATTATGATGTGTCTGGGGATGATTTCTTTTGGTCAAAGTTGTTTGGAGTTCTATATAGCTGCAGTAGTTCAACGCTCATTTCTTTCCCTATATTTGGAAATTTTTCTTCCATAATTTCATTGAATGTATCCTTTAAGCCTTTTGTTCTGTTTTCAGTTTTCTTTGAGTCATCCATCAGGAATGGATCAGAGGTTTAAGCACTTGCCTAGCAAGCGCTAAGTACCTGAGTTCGATTCCCTAGCACCACATAAGCCAGGCATGGTGGCTCACACCTGTAATCCCAGCACTCGGGAGCAATCAATGCTGGAGAGGCTGTGGGGAAAAAAGAGCCCTCTTATATTGCTGGTGGGATTGTAAACTGGTTCAACCACTATTGATGGCAATATAGAAATTCCTCAAAAGGCTGAAAATAAATATCTCCTTCAATCCAGCAATACCTCTTCCAGGAATCTTTTCCAAAAGCATCACATAAAAGAGATACATGTACACCCATTTCAGGGCAGCACAACTAACAATAGCTAAAATGTGGAAGTCACCAAAATAACCATCAACAGATCAACAGACACAAAAATTGTGGTGTATGTACACAATGGAGTACTACTCATCTATGAAGGCAGATAGTTTCAAGGCTTTTGTAGGTAAATGGATGCAACTTGAGACCGTCATGCTCAGTGAAGTGAGTCAGATGTGGAGAAGGTTAAATATCGAATGGTTTCTCTAATATGAGAAACCCAGATTACAGTCATTGTATAGAACGAAATGGGGGAGGACAGTGGAAGTCAGAGGGTAGGGTAAGGGTGTTGGAGGGTCAAAAGGAAGAGGGGAGGGGTTTGCAATTTTGACGTGGTATATATGTGCACAAAATACTCAAGTTCAATGTAAATATTATCATATATATAAATATTAATAAAATGGGAAAAATCCAATTGACTGACAGTATTACCTATCTGAATCAATAATTAAAACAACCATTGGCTTTTTTCTCCTACCATTTGATAGTCAAATCTTACAATATCTTCAAAGGAGACATTATGACAACATTTTTCTTCATTATCACCCCAGTACTACAGAATACCTTAGGGATACAAGTCACTCTAAAAAATTCCTATTTGCAAAGTCAAATCTTTTTTTTTTTTGACAGTCTCACTCTATAGTCCGGGTTGGTCTTCAACTCAATACACAGTGCAGGCTAGCCTTGAACTCATAGAAGTCCTCTTTGCCTGGCTTATGTAGTGCTGGGAAATCAAACTCAAGGTCTTGGACTTGAACTTATTAGGCAGGCACTCTAACCACTGTGCTATTTTTCCAGTACACAAAATCAGTTCTACAAGGATACCCAACATATACTATTTTAGAAAACCTACACAATACCAAATACGGTTTTAAAAAGGTTTCAAAAGAAGTAGAAGAAAAATTTCAATTACAGTAATTAATCTTGAAAGTTTGTTAACCTTAAACATAAAACACTTACCTGTCACAGCATCATCTTGATAAAGGTTTGTTTTTAGCAAATCATACACATCCTGGCGTGCAGTTCCCATGGCTGCCAAACCAAGGCCCAGACTGCCTCCATGTCGAACAATCTAAAGAAAAGATACTGGCTCTGTTGAACTACACTGTACTTAAAATTTGTACTTTATTCTAACTTCAAAATATATTTTGACATTAAGTACATAGAATTCATCCCACTGACAATAATCAGAGATCTAGTAATCAGAAGGCAATCTGAGAAAACCTCAGCAATTTGAGTTTCAACAGAATGATGCTTGCTAATGTGAAATAGTGAGTTGAGGAGTAGGAGGAAAGAAATTGGACAAAATACATCTTTATTTCAATAAAAATACATGAGAGAAAGACTAGACAGAATTTCAAAAGGAAATATGGGAATCAGAGAAACATTTTTGGGGAGAGAGGAATAGCTGAGTATGCTTACAGACTGAGGGGAAGGAGGTGGTTCAGAGCAGAGGGAGAAGCTAAAACAGAGGAGTAAAAACAAAAACAAATCCAATACCATCTAACAAAATGTGAGAAAATGGGGCCAAAAGGACACAACTGATTTTCACTGAAACTTACGCTCTTGGTGGTTATGTCACTGTTGAATGTGCAGCATCTTTTTGTTGGTAACAACATTCCCAACATTGCTTTTGGAAATACTCCTTCCCCACTGGTTAGTCTTGGTGGGATCAATGCTTAGAGAGCTTCTACCTTGCTGGAGCCAAAGTGCAGACCCTGTTTCGGGTCAGAATTAACAGGATGCTCCTCTGGAATTTTAGCCTTTCCCATGTGTAATAATCCTAGACCATTTCAAGTTCACTCAGACTGAAGGCAGGGCCCTGAAGTTCACTACTAGTGATCTGTGGAGTTGCATGGCTCTTAACGTTTGTGAGAACTGGTTCATCAGTTTTTCCATTAATTATGCAGGTATGATTTAAAAAATACAGTGATGGTTTAAATTCTTAAATTTTTAGTATAGTAAAAGATACACTGCCATTAATCCTCCTCAAAATATTCTCCCTTGCTTTGAACACACTTATTCTATTGTCCTTGCCACTTTCTAAAGTGGTTCTAGAAGGACTTTTTCACCAAGTATCTTCAGTTGAGCTGCTGTGGCTGTCTTGATGTCCTGCAACAATTCAAAACCTTTACCCTTCATGGTTATTTTGACTTTGGTGACGTGACAGACAGTGCGAGATCTGGAGAATAAGGATGACAAAGACACACTATATGAGCCTGCCTTTTCACTGGATGACACCCTGCAGCAACATTCACTATAGTTTTGAACACATCTCCTAAAGATGCTCATGAAAGACAACTTCCAGAACTGCTTCAGAGTGGCAAGAGTAAGGAATTAAGTGTGTTCAAAGAGAGGAGAAATATTGCAAAGGTAATTAGTGGCAACATTCTATACTGTAATAAATACTTTTAATTAAGCCTTTACTGTGTATTTTGATCATACTTCATATAAGCTACTTTCAAATAACTCATTTAACTTACAAGAGGTTTCCACTAACTTTGCTTTTGTAAACATAAACACTGTCTGATGTGAGGAAATGAGATAAAGATGTGTGTATAACCACACAAGATATAGAGAACACCTTTTTTGTTCAACCCTTTCACTGAAGTATGAAGATACCATGTTCTGGCTCACTTAACCACTTCCCTGATACTCTTCTAAAACTGCTCACTTGAACATGAAAGTTAGTCTAAAATCCTATTCCAAAGTTCCTTAAAATAATGGCTGGGCTCCTTTTGCCATTTGTCCAAAAGACTTAACATTTTACAATCATGAAGACAAGCAAGAATTCTGATTTTTGACTAGATTATAAAGGTCATTTTTCTTTTCTTTTTTTCTCGCAAGGTGTAGGAATTGTATTTTATTTAAGAATGCTAAAGGCAGGGAGGTAGAACGTCTGGTTTGTTGCAAGGGGACACGAACGGGGGTTGTCCAACAGCTCAAAATTTCAAAAAAACAAATACAAAACAAAACAAATCCCAAGTGTGACAATCAATGCATATTTTACAAATAACTGGTACTTTTTTTAAATTGTAACACACAGGGTATTAAAAGCTGAAAAACACATTATTATAGTGAAAAAAGAAAACTTAAAAACAACCAAATTAAATAAAAATCTCTAAGAGAATAGTATTGTTTTGGGTAGTTCCAACTCCTAAAAAACCTCTATTCGCTACAATACTCTGGCATATTTTTAAGTAACAGAAATTTAGTTTTCCATTTTAATACTTACATCATTGCTAGCATTCTTAAGCTGATTAAGCAGATAATCAATTATGTCACCACCATGATTGGCATGAATGAGTCCCAATGCATAGAGACCTCCACCTTCCTGATATGCTGAACCTGGAGAAGTGTCTTTGGGAAGGTATGTTGCCATTAACTGTAATGCTTCCTTCTCATGACCCTGTAAGTTTAAGCCATGAGGATACCAGTTAGTATCAGTAAGACAAGGAGAGGAAAACAGACACAAAAGTTTCTGTAGGTCTTGTCTTTGCTCCAGAATGCTCAGTTGTGGAGGAAGAAGCAGAAGAAATCTCTCTGATCCAACTTTCACTCAAATGACAGCCTTTAAGAGACCCAGTCACACCTTGTTAAAAAATAATAGTGAGCGCTCTGATTTTTTTTTTCCCTGTGTTTCCCCAAGCTTGTCTTAGGCTACACAAATAATAATTCACTCATCTTATGAAAATGGCTTAGTCAGTCTTCACAAGAAAAGGTTTCCAATTTATATTTAAAACACACACATATTTTAGTACCTTATTTACTTGATCCTTTTTAATAAAATAATCTAATTCAACAAAATATAATTGTCAATAAACTACATAGTTTTTTTCTTAATCCTAGAAAAATTGCTTCTGTTTTGAACAATATATATTACCTTATGAATTACACCCAAACTGGCTGTAGCGGTAAATTTTGCCCAGTTAGTGGCTCTGGCCAACCATTCCAAGTTATCTCTGTAAGAAAAGAAAACTTAGTAATACTGAAACACTATTTACAAATGAATTTTATAAATTTTTTTTCTTGCAGTACTAGAGACTGAACACAGGGCCTTCACAGTGAGCTACATCTCTAGCCCTTTATTTTATTTTAAGACAGGGTATTGCTAAATTACCAAATTGCCCCGGTGGGCTCTAACTTGTAACCCTCCTGCCTCAGCTCGCAAGTGTGGACTTCCATGCCTGGCTCACAAAAGCTTTTTAAACCCAGGTCAAAAAGGGCATTAAAAGTTTACCTGAACCATTTCACATCACTTTTACTTTATAAATCTCAAGTTACCACAGATTAAATTTCCTTTTTTTTTTTGAGACGGGGTCTGCTCTGTAGTCCAGTCTTCTCTTGAACTCATCCTCCTGCCTCAATCCCTGGAGTGCTGGGATTACAAGTGTGTACCACCACACCTGGTTTATGTTGGGGAATCAAACTCAGGGCCTTGTATTTGCTAGTCTATCGCCTAAGTTAGACTTAATACTCTGAGGAGTAGTAAAATGCACAATATATAATTTTACTATGAATGAGAAGCAAACTAAATTTTTAGCGTTTAATATATTTTCTTCCAAGGTCTAGTATCACTGACTGCAGTGATGCACAACTATAATTCCAGACATCTAAGAGGTAGAGGCAGAGGCAGGAATACTGCAAGTTCAAGGCCAGCCTCATACCTGGCAAGTAAGTGAGGTCCTCTCTCAAAATAAAAAATACTAGGAATGTAACTCAGTGTCAGAGTAGCCCTAGGTCCAACTGCCAGTACTGGATGGAAAAAATAAAAAGGCCTGTTATTAAGACAACTAATAAAGACAATTAATTTTACCTTATAATAAGTAGGCATTTTTTTAAAAAGGAAAAAAAAATTGAAATTGAGGATTAGCTGTCCACACAATGTCAGTAATGATAACTTTAAACCAAAGTGAAAATCCCCAAGCATATTTACCTAAGAAACTGGTCACTAGTAGTTCCACAGTGCATAAAAGAGTTTGCTATTACCGTTGCTGTGTGACATACAGAATTCCGTACTGCATCCTACAAAAAAAAATAATTTTATCACTGGCAAGACATCCATTTGTGTTTGCTCATACACACAAAAGAGCTGTTTTGTGGCAAAAACAAAAACAAACTGAACTGATACATACAATACCTTAAGATATTTCTTCATAAAGACTAGATAGTTTATAAAAGCAAGTCGAGATTTGCAGTTTTAGCAAGATTAAGCAAGAGCAACTTTCAGGAGAAAATTTGATTTTTCTATTCTTTAGTTTCTTAGTCATTTTACTTTCCTTTTTTCTTCAGCATCTTGGTCAAGATCACCGTGGTGTTGCAGTAACTTAAGCACTTTTACAACTATTTTGGCCTATAATGCTAATGGTCATTAAAGTAACTCTGCTTTCAGTAAGACTATATTATAAAGACTGGCTCCAAATAAATGTCATAAAAGCAAGTCATATAATTCTCTATTTGTATTTTGAAAAACTGTATTAAAAATTTCAAAAAACACTATTATCTATGCATCAGTTAAACAACTGTTTACTCATTCAATATCATACAGCTATAAAAAAGAAAAAAATGAGTCTGGTATTGGGGGCACATGCCCGAGACCCTATCACTATGGAAGGCTGAGCAGGAAGATCCCAGGCTGAGCTCAACCTGGGCAACTGAGCAAGACTCAGAATAAAAAAGAAAAAAGGCTGGAAGTGTAGCTCAGTGAAAAGGCAATGGGTTCAATCCCCAGTACCATCAACATGTAAGATAAGAATAAATGTCTTTGGGAAGTGATATTGGGTAAATAAAGGAGAAAGACTGTTTTATGCTATGTATCTTTTCATATGAAAACATTCTGAAACAAACACACAACAACTGCCCTAAAATTAAAATTAATAATTATTATGATCAGCATTGTAGCAAAAGCTGCAAGAAGGTAACAGTCTTAATTTTCAGGGATTTTTATTTCAGTGGGAAATATAGACATATATATTATATTAATATCCCAGTTGTGTGATTTGTGTAACTATCACACGAACACCAGTCATGGTTTAGATATGGAATGCCCCTCAAAAGCCTCATGTTTTTGGAAGGTGAATGGATTGTGGAGGTTAACTGCAACAAGTAGATTAATCCACTGGTGATTTCATGCCCTACTAGGAGATGGGGCCTGTGGAGGGATGGGTCAACTGAGAAATATATCTTAACACAGAATATATACTCCTGCCCCAGTTCCTCTTGCCTTCTGTCTTACATGCCATGAGTAGCTTAGTTCCAACAAGGCCTCCACTAGCTCTGGTTGGAGGGATGGGTCAATTGAGGGCTGTAACCCAGAAAGGTGTATATTCTTGCCAGTTTCCTCTTGCCCTCTGCCTGCTATTACTATGCTGTGAACAGCTTTCTTTCAACTAGACCTCCACCAAGCTCTTTTGCTATTGTCAATTGATCATGAACAGACTGAGATCTTTGAACCATGAGCTAAATAAAAATGTTCCTTCACAAAAGTTGTGTGTGTTGGGTATATGTGTTCTAATAACAAGAAGTAACTAACACAACATCTTAAGATAAAACATTTTTTTAAAAAAGAGAAAAGCATTTACAAGCACCTAGGACAAAAAAAGGAGCTTAATCATTGCTAACTATACTCCCTTTCCAGTAAGTGAAAGAAATGGCTTTTTTTTTTTTTGAAGGGGTGGTAGGGATTGAGTCCATCATCTATCTCACTTTAGCACGTTTGCTCTCTCCCTGATCTATACAATCATCCCTACCCCTTGTTATTTTTACAAAAAATTAAAGGTTAATATCCTTGATCAGGAATAATATTCAACAGAATGCTCAACAAGAAATAAAAAACCACTAGTATGGATGAATTTCCTACCTTTGTGTTTTTTAGAATCATGAGGTCTGTATTATTATTTCGTATTAGAAACTGTAGATGTAACTCAATAGCCATTTCCCCACTTAAAATTTTAATCATCTTCAAAGTCTGGTCCTTGGGCTCTGGACTCTGCCAAACAAAGAAAAATGAAAATTCATACATTATTAATATTCATTAAGACAGCTTTATCTCATTAGTTCTAACCCCAGTGAAATTAAAGCAATCTATACATACAACAAATCTCCTATTTTAGTGGTATGATCTGGAATATTCAGTGAATTGAGAACAAGAAAGTTTATTTCTTCTTTACATGCCATGGAAATATGACATCAAGTAGATGAAAGAATTCACTGCAAACTGAATCCAACATAAAACAATTTAATATTTTAAAAAGTACTGGGAAAGAATGATTACCTATGACTGTACAAGTTTACTATATAAATTGTTTTATACAACCAACTTATACTTTAGCTGAGGAACTCTCTACTTAAGACTTAGAAAATTGAAAGTTTCCTTAATCAGCACATACATACATATATTTCATGAACTACCAAGCCATTAAGACAACTCTCCAATCAGGAAAAGAAGAGCACAAGTTTACACAACTGAGTGTTATAAACTAAAAGTCCTAACAGAGGACACACTTATATCCAACAGACTGCTCTACTATTTACCCTACCTTTTCATATACTATGAAATCTAGAAACAACACAGACCTGGGATGTCATTCAGTGGTAGAACATTGCCTGATGTATGTAAGGCCCTAGGTTCTATCTCAAGCACTGTAAAAGCACCATTAAATAAATAAACGAATGAATGAAAACAACACAAACAACAAACTTGCCCCCTACATGATGCCACTGTTAATTGCCATGCTTTCTTTTTTTTTCTTCAGTACTGGAGACGAAACTCACGGCCTTCACAATGAGTTATATCTCAACCCTTGTTTTAATTTTGAGATAGTGTCTTGCTAAGTTTAACTTTGTAGCTAAATTGCCCAGGACAAGCTTAAACTTGCAATTTTCCTGTCTGAGATTCGCACAGTACAGGACGACAAGTGCGCACTCCTCTGCCTAGCAAATGCCAAGCTTTTGCCATTCTTCAAAAAAGGCCTCAGGATTTGATTTCTAAGTGTTTTTCTGGATCAATCCTTAAAATTGTACTTTGTACAGAAAATCCATTTTCATAAAATGACTTTGATGTTTAACACATTTTTAAAAACGTGGTAATTATTACTTATTGAAAAAAAATTTATGATACACCATGGAAATACAAGTTAAACTGTAACCTTGATTTAAAAAAGTATACTCACTGTGTCTGGTGTCTTTCCAACAAGTGTACTGCCTGTCTTTTCTTCTGTTTCCATCAAGTCACTAAAATGAGGTGAACCAACAATCAATATCTGATAAATCTTTTCTGACTAGGATAGGTAGGCAATTTGATTATATCACATCTGAACCAAGTAAAATTAAACATTTTGCAAGAAAAAAATGTTTACTTCATGAATATTACCATTAAGAAATAAAATATTGTAAACATTTTTCAGATAGAAAACACCTAGTTATTGAACTTGTCCCAAATAAATTCATAAAAGTCCAAAGCAATTAGGTCAGCAATATTCATAAGCAAAAGCAATAAAAATACAGGACCAAGTATCCCTCCCCATTCCCACAAAGTCAGATAAGCTATCACCTGCTAAAAAATTAGCAGGTATTTCGTTGTGGTACTGGAGACCGAACTCAGGGCCTTTGCAGGCCTCTTTATTTTTGATTTTGAGGAAGATTCTAAGTTGCCCAGATTGGGCTCTAACAAATTATCCTAAATAAGCCATCTTTATAAAATTTTAGGAAAACAAATTTCAGTAGAAATAAATTATAGAAGAGTACTAAAATAAATCCTGCACATTATTTTTAAAACTTTCAAAATAAAGACATTAAGAAAATTATAAAAATATTAGAATTAGAAAAATTTAGAAATTTGAACTAGAAAAAAATAGAAATCAAAGAAAAATAAGAATTTTAGAAATTAACTTAAAAGGTCTTAAGAAAACAGACAAGTGAATTTTTTTTCTTAGTCAAAGAGAAAGAAAGAAAACGTTACCCGTCTCTAAGACTGGCAACAAAAGTAAGGATGTTTGTTCACTCTCAGGGCTTCTATAATGTAGCTACGAATTCTAGTCAGTGCAGAAAAACTGAAGGGAAAGGTATAAAGATTAGGAAAGAAGACAAGGAATGATCTCTAAAGATGACATAGTTTCTATGTAGCACATTTTATAAAAAGATCCATTTTATGTATTTATTTATTTATTTGTTTATTTTTTGTGGTACTGGAGATTGAACCCAGATCCTTCATGAGAGCTACACTCTTAGCCCATTCTGGGTTTTATTTATTTATTTATTTATTTATTTTTGGAGACAGGTTGTGCTAAGTCACTAAGTTAAATAGGCTGGGCTCAACCCTGCAATTTTCCTGCTTTAGCTCCAGGATGATGGGATTACAGGCCTAAGCCACCTTGCCTGGCTCAAATGGATCTACCTTTAAAATTTACGAATGCTTAAAAAGCAGTTTTAGTAAGATTATAGGATTCAGTGTCAACCCAGAAACATAACTATATTTCCGTATAGTAGTAACAAATAAGTGAAAATAAAACTTAAAATGCCACTTACAATAGCATAAAAAATAAAACACAGTTGGCAATATAAGACTCCCAAAGAAGAACGAAAAAAAAGGGAGCAAAACAAATAAAAATTAAAATTCTTACTGAGATAAAACTATTTCTGGTGTTCTGGAGGGCCAGCAAGAGGCCAGTGAAGTTTTAAAGGCTCTAAGAAAGGAATAAAGATGAACTGAGGGGTCCACAGAGGCACGTGCTCCAGGAAACAGATATCAAATCTGTAGAAGCTTAAGTCATTTACATAAAACGGCTAAGTAACTGTATATAACCTAAGCACATCATCCCCTTGTATCCTTTAAATCATCTACAAAAGACTTAAAATACCTAGTACAATATAAATGCTATACAAATAGTTGTTATAATACATTGGCTGGAATTAAAAAAAATACTTGCACATACTCAGTATAGAAGCAATTTTTTCCCCAAAATATTTTCAATCCATGATTGGTTCAACTCGTGTATACGAAATGTTTAGATTGAGAAAGCTGTATAGCTTTGTAGGCTACTATCAACACTTAGAATTGTATTTGTAATGTATTTGTAAGGTAGTAACTGGCTAAGAGGAAAATGACACTGAGGTTTCAGAAGAATGACTCTCACTTGTTTGAACACTGGAAGGAAAATAAACGAGTACAATAAGTAATATAAATAACACACACGTGTGTGCCCACACACACACAAACACACACACACAGGTTTTTTTGTTTCATTCTGTAGCCCAGGCTGGTTCTGAACTCACTATGCAGCCCAGACTGTTCTCAAACTCATGGCAATTCTCCTGCCTCAGCCTCCCAAGTGCTGGGAATATAGGTTTGTGCCACCACACCCAGCTTATGTGGCATTGGGGAATCAAACCTAGGGCTTTGTGCTTGTTAGATAAGGGCTTTAACCTCTGCATTATTCCTGGAGTCCAGATACAAATTGCGAGTAAGTAGTCTAACTGCATAAGGAAATACCAGAAAATAAAATCTAATACTCTATTTGTCTAAGATGTTTATATACTTTCTTCTGACAGAAGCACAAAAAGCTAAGAATCTTTCTTATTTTCCAATTATCTACATTGGATTCTAAATTATTTGATTAAGCAGCACTCATGCAGTGTGGCAGGCATTTCCTAATAGATAATCCTTATCTCTTCTCAAAAAGGTCTACTTCTTTGGTTTTCATTACTGTGTCAGTACATCACAAAATAAAGTAAAAACCTTGTAAAATCTTATAATCTATGAAAACTAATGGTTAGATTTATACATTCTAACTATTCCTAAGTGAAATAAAGATGAACTGCTTAGTTCTGGTACAGAAAGAGATATTTATACCTTTCTTTCTCTGATCCTGGAACAGTGCCCGTATTTGTGGATCCAGGCACAGAAGCAATAGGAGTGCCAACAGTCCTAAGATTCTGGATAACCGATGACAAAAACTGCTGGCTAGCACTTTCATACAAATCAAAACAAATCTGGTAAGCCATTAGGAGGTTGTCTTCTTTCACCAATTTTTCTAAGATGTCACTCACGGCTTGAGGATCATCTAAGAAAATTAAGCACTAAAATAGAGATAAAGAACAAGTACGCAATAATTAAAAATTTCATCTGCAAGGTACTTACAGAATGACAGTCATTAGTATAGAAAACTGCAAAACATAAGCATAGGCAAACTGAGGCACACCACCTAGTCAAGCATTGCTTTTCTAAATCCAATATTAGACGCAGTTTTTTTCAAGATGGCATTTCCCATTTAAGAAAAATCTGTATAAACTCACATTCATAAGTTCTAATATTGTACCCGGTAATAAACAATATTCCACACAAATTGCTGAATGAATCTTGACCTCTTTAAATTTTATCCATAATTTATATTCAACTGCTCCATAACATTTCCCATTGAGAAAAAGATAAGAGCAGCTTGCTGCCGGTGTTTATATAAAAATGATTCTTTGAGGTTTAAACAAATCTGACTAGTTTTCAATGTGAAATTAAAATATAAACTTTTCTTGGAGTTAATTCTAAGCATAACTGGTTTTTAATTACTTTTTGTGTGGAAATTTCAAAGCATGAAATGACACAAAGCAATTATGAATTATATTTTATAAATACTATTACTAAAAAATAGAATGCCATAAATAGAATGATGAATTGTTTCCCAAGATTACTGACATACTAAAGCAATGTGAAAACAATAAAAGCAAGGTATTTAGTGACAATCTTGGGAGGTTAGGACTATAACTCATGAGTTACCTTGGAGTAATGTTACAGCTGCAACAGGCAGAAAAGGGCAGACAGGTTAACTTGTACTTTCTGCATTAGCGTATTTGTAGGTATTCTTCACTTATTTAACACAAACTAAATCATTCTGGGCTAGGACAAGAGTGGTATTTTGAAGTCCTTTTGTTACTACGCTTAATGTCATATGATTTAACAAAATTACCCAATAAAATTAGGAATTTTTCTTTAAGAGCTTCATTTAAACTTTGGGGAGGGGTACCAGAGACTGAACTCAAGGACTGTTGAGCTAGTCTCAGCACTTTTTGAGATAGGGCCTCAGTAAGTTGCCCAGGCTTGGCTTGAACTTCCAATCCTGCTGCCTCCTACTCCACAGTTGTGGACATTACTTATAGATGTGTGCCACCACATCAGACTTCATGGTTCTTTCTGAATTTTAATTCATATTAATATATTGCTTGTTAAAACATACATTTTTAAAAAACATGCAATAAATTCTTTTTAAATTATAAAAATACAACAGCTAAAATAAAATAAAAAGCAATGAAACAAATACTTAGGAAAAAGGGTAGGAAACTACAACTACTCCTATAAAAATCTTTAAAACCATTAAAAATTATTGAGAAACAAACAAAACTCCCAAGACCTACCTAAAGAAAGCTAAAAGGAAATATACTGTTATCTTTGGTTAATATTAAAAAATCAAGTTAAAGTCTTAAGTTGACTTTGGGAGATTTAAATGTGGCTATTTTTCCTTCTAACATTTTCTGCTTCAAATATGCTTTAAACAGCATTTTCAAATAAGAGCTTTAAAAAAGTTCAGAATATTAAAACACCCGAGAATACATTATAGAAACTATACACACAGTGAAAAAACTGTTTAAAAGCAAACCTTGAACATAAGTACTATTTTTACCTTCTAGCTTCTTAACCTGTGTTCCCAAGATTTCCTTAGCTGTTTGAATTTAAAAAAACCCACATTATAGAATGTATTATCATAAAATTGCTTTTATTGTTGTTTCAATTTGTCAGTTAAACCAACTACATATCTTATCTTCACAGACCTGCTGTAAAGATCAACTGAGACACACACAAAGCTATTATAGTAGTGGAATGTAATAAAATATAATACAGTGTAACATGCCACAGCACAGCATGGAGTAACAATGCAGTGTAAATTACCTGACAAACATTGATGAAATCAGGCTTCTCTAAGTTCATGTAGATTTTAACTAGAACTCTTAATACTTTATTCCGAAACTGTTTATTCTGCATTAAAGACATGCACAGCTTGAGGCTGTAAGCTAGCATTCCTGGGACATCATTCTGAAAGAGAGAAAGACACATCATTATCTGGTTATTAAAATCTTATTTAGAAACTTAACTATTTTTATCTTCTTCGGTCATTCAAAGCAATAAAGATTTAAACACTTTGAACAATAAACTTAAAAATTTCAAGTTATTTTAGAGGAAAATAAATTGTTTTTGTGGTACTGGGGACTGAAGCACTAGAGTGATTAACTAACAAAATTCTCAGTGCCCTTTTTTTTTTTTTGAAAGACAGAGTTTAGCCAAGTAATCCAGACTGGGCTCAAACTTAATGATCCTCCTGCCTCAGTTTCCTGAGTAGCTGGGATTATAGATGTGTGTCATTATGCCCAGTAGAAGAAAACCTTCAAAGAATGATATATCATCATAAAAACACCTGAGAATAATATTTAGTCATCACCAAGGATCACTCCATGAATATACCATAACACAGGGATGCCATATTATAAAAAAATTACTCAGCCGTTCATTATATACCAAGTGGCTATGCTTTGCAACTGTATTTGCTGAAGGCTTTTTGCTTACTAATTACTAGACTCATCTTTGACTTATGCCTATACTCGAAGAACTATCTCCAGCTCTGAGTGACTCAAGCATTAAGCACTGTTAATCTGTCTGGTCCTCCCAATGAAAGAAATTCGACTTACTCAATATGTTATCTACCTTGTGATTCTTAAAAGCCTTGTCAGTCTTGACATATTATCCTGTAGAAGTCTTTCAACACAAGTTAGAATACTGAAGAGCTACAGGAGTGACTTACCAGTGGCCAGTGAAATCAGCTGAATGGGGTATAGCTAATGTATTTTTAAATTAAATATAATTTAAAAATATCATTTATATCATAAATATTAACAGCAGGTATTGTTTCGTAGTTATATTTCCACGCATATATGCAATGAGATGCAAATAAGATGAATTTATCTTTAAAAAATTTACTGCTCCTTTACCATGTATCTGTTTATTTAAGAGCTAGTTTCTCTTCTGGATTTCTCTGAACAGACTGCTTGATTTGGGCAGGAATTTTGTCAGTCTTATTTGCCTCTCTATCTCCAATAGTGTTTGGCACATGTTTACAAATTGTTAGAATGAATGACAGCAAATATTTAACTGGTATCGTAAGAAAGAGGGGCTAAAATTGAAAGTGAAACAAGGATCACTCTATTACACAGACACTTATTCGTTTATTCAATTTCACAAATCTTATTATCCATACTAAACCCTAATTTAGACTTTAAGGACACAGAGATGAAAAAGACAGGGCTCCATGAGATTAACAAAAACAGGTCTGTTGTGGAGGTAGAGGGTAGAGGGATTCATGAAAGGTTTTGCAAACAAGTGCCACTGAACTGAGCTCTGGTTAGAAACAGGAACGAAGCAGACAAGGAGAGGGAAAAAAATATTTGGTGGAGGATACGGCAGATACATCAAGAGAAAAAATGGGGCCCAAGCAGCTGACGTAGGAAAGCCAGCTGGCAGAAAGGAAGACTGCTGAGGCAAAGTCAGCCTGCATGTCAGTGTCTGCTTCATTCAGTCTCACACCCTTCTGATCACTTTAGTTGGTGACTTACAATGTTCCTAATTATTGCAAAGCACTCTCAAATATGGAATTTAGCACATAGTTTTAACTATATCATGTATTAAAACTGTACTTTGTCAATACATTCTTGTTACAAAGAACAGGTACAACATCCCCATGCAAGGGAATAAGAAATGTGGCAGGATAAAAGCAGACATCCTTATGAACACAAAATACAAAGTTCAAATATAAACGTATTTTAAAAATTGGCATAAGAACACCTTACTTTTTTTAAACCTGATTTTCTGTTCATTACTAAGGACACTTTTCAGCTATAATTATCTGCTTTGCTGACTTCCTATCAATAACAATGTCTAAAATGACATTATCTACCTACCGACTCCAGGATGGTCTTCTCAAAGATGTCTAGTCTTCGTGTCTCCAGAGCAATACCAATAGCCTGCTTATATTTGTGATCATCTAGACACCGCTGAAACATTTTATTTACAATGCCTTCCAATCTCTGATCAATTGTTTTTTTTTCTCCTTCAGGCAGATCTGCATTTTCCACACACTGCTTAGTGTAATGATCAATACACTTTGCTATGGAGAAAATAAAGTCATTCTGATTATCTCATACACTGGGCTGAAGTTACCACAAAGTATGCTGCATATCTGTACAAAATACTGGACACCTGTAATTTAAAGGAGGAAAAGTTTTATTTGGTTCATAGTTTGAGGGTGCAGTCCATGGTAACCGGCTCCCAGTAGAAACCTCATGGCAGAAGGGCCTGGAGAAGGAAAGCTGCCCACTCATGGCAGCCAGGAAGCAGCGCAGGGAAAAGGCACCAAAGCTGAGATATAGTACCCAAAGTAACCTCATGACCCACCCAGATACACTCAAAATCCTTACTAATCCCGTACAGGACCCTCAAGTCAATGAAGTTGACAGTCCAGCTTTACTGTCACAGACGTTACTTTTATGAACGTGTAAACTTATAAGGTAAAAGGTAATACGCAAATTTTAAAATCCTGCAGAATTTTCAAATTAAACTATTCTCTTTATAATGATTACAATAAAGGTATATAAACCAATTCCAATAAAGCTGACATTATTCAAAACATTTCTATCTTGTGATATTACTTTGAGAAAAAATTGTTATTCTACTTGATTAAACTCCTTATTAAGAGCTGAAAAAATTGCTTTCACTTTTAAAAATTGCATTATTTTAGAATATGTATAACAGCAATTATCACAGAAATATATTAGTCTTCTTCACATCAATGAGACTATTATTATCTTGAAAGCAAAGCTTATGTTTAAATTATCTTTTAGAGTAATTACAAAATGACCTGGAATGTGCCACATGTTCAAAAGGCAATTCCAAAGATTTCCAAACACTTTTCCAGAAATTACAGCAAGCCAGACAAAAATCACTGTTTTAGTAGGAAGCAGATGGGACCTATTTGTCCCAGGACCTTGTCAGAAAATTCATGAAACTATGTATGTTTTCAATTTAACTTCCATATATCAAAAAGATGTGGGTGGATGACAAGGGCACCAGTAGCACATCTGTTGAGAAACACAATAGTCTGTTTTCAAGTTAATTTTTTTTTTTTTGAATCAGACCTTACTTATAGGGTACAACCACATAATGCATCATACACATTATTTATCCTTTCTATAACTCAATGGCTTAGCTCTCTTCCTTTCAAAGAAGAGACTAGACAAGATTAATTAGTTTCAAATTTAGCCTTAGGAAACAGAAATACTTTCAATAAGCATAAAAAACTACTGGCCCACTAGATGATTCAGGCTAAACATGTATGTATTTAGGGGAAAGCAGCAGACTTTATAATTTGGAATATATCACATTCAGAGCTCATCTGATTAGAATCACAAAGGTTTGGGTATAACAAGCATGAACCAAGTAGTAGTCACAGGATGTACCTTAGACAATTCAATTTATTGAAAATTTTCATTAGGTCTTAGTATGAATGTTTTGAATCAACTATAGTTAAGTAGGTACTCATCAGAGAAGAACCTACAAGTTCAAACGTTTGGTAAGTGTTCCTTAAGATTATATAATTGAGGGGGGAAATGTTATCTCCAAGATTCATGTCCTTACTGAAGTTAATGTCATAACTAAATTCCAAAATTAGAACTGAAACACAGAACCTAGCTTCAAGCCCTGCTGAAATAAGAGATTTACTATAAATGGAATAAGACTTATTAGTTTTGAATTTTCTGGAGTTACTTTTATGCTATTCATTAAGATCCTAAGATGTCTTTCCCAAATTCTATTTTGAATGACCCCTCAGAAATTTCACTATAAACACCGAAAGATATCCATTTATACCGTTTCTTGGCTTCTCAGCTAGAAATTTTCCTTTTTTTCTCTCTTCTCTCAGTGACCCACTTGGGTCCCCTTTGACTCCTTGGCCAAGAGTCTTTTTTCTTTTATTTAATAAACTGCTGCATGCCTTAAAAAAAAAAACAAAAAACCCAACCTCATTGTAAATCCACCCTAAATGACTAGAAGGGTGAACCCAATTACCACACAAAGAAAACGAACAAAACTGGTTCCTTGATCAACAATCACCTTTCAAAGCTAAAATGATACATAATATTCAGAGATAGGGAAGGCATCTAATGTTTCATAGCACTTTATAATAATAGTCCTGTTTATAAGGAAAATTTATAAAATAATATCAATGTAAGGACATAAGGGCTACTGGTGGAAAAGAAAATCACTTTCATTTAAAAAGTCCATCAAATAAAAGATCTAAGTCTATGTAACCTCCCAATTTTGTTCCAGTTTAAAGTGGTAGTTTATCTTTAAAAGCCATCTATTCTTTCTTTAGGATTCATAAACCAAAACAAAACCAAACATACTGCCTGTAATCTCAGTTACATGGGAGGGCTGAGGCAGGAGGACTAAAAGTTCCAGGCCAGCCCAGACAAATTAGCAAGAATCTGTTTCAAAATTCAAAATTCAAGTGAAATAAATAAATAAATAAATAGGGCTAAGGGATGTAATTCAGTGGCAGAATGCTTGCCTAGTACATACAATGCCCAGAGCTCAATCCCCGTCCCAGGTAGAAATTAAGTGTGGTGGCATATTCCTGTAATCCTAGCCCCACAAGAGGCTGAGACAGAACAACCATGAGTTCGAGTTAGGCCTAGGCAACACAGAAAGACTTCTAGACCCATGTTATAAAACAATCAAATTATCCTAGATACTCAGGAACATGTGAATGTACCTTTTCCTCTTTTGACCTACCTCTGCAGCAATTCCCAATTTCTGAGAGAGAATACACAATCTTCTCCTTTTACAGGTCTAGGTAAATAAGGAATTATTTCTCTTAATAAGCAATGCAAATACCTGCATGGACCTTTCCTGAAAAACATACTCTTGAGCTCCCTGAACCTATGATCCCAAGCTTGATAGTCAGAAAGACATGTCTGAAGGGCACAGAGTTTCTTTTTTCATCCACTAGATAGTTTGCAAACATTTTTTTAGAGCTGTAAAACCTTTGTTTAAACAAATCTTTTTTTAAAAATTTAAATAAAAATTTACATAGCTGTTTGAATTTATAACTTTGGTTGATATAAGACAGACTCCAAAGCCTTTCCTGTATGCCACTCCTGGCTATGATTTGGATCTAGACAATTCTCCAAGGGCTGATGTATTGACCAAAGTCTTGATTCCTGTCTTGGCACTATTGCAAGGTGGAAAAAATACTGGTATGTCAGACCTACTGGGAAATCTTTGGGTTCGTGAGGGGGCATGTCCTCAAAGGACAATAAAATCCAGACCCCTTCTTCCTTTCTCTTTGCACTGGGCCATCAGGTGAGCAGTTCTGATCTCTGTTTCTTCCTGATGTGCTGCCTTACCACAGGGGCCAATCAGTCATGGGCTGAAACTTCCAAAATTGTGAAACAAAATAACCCTTTTCTTTTTAAAAACTGATAATCTCAACTAATTTAATGACAAAAAGCTTACATACACCTTCTCTTCAAAAGTAAGCAAATAAAAAACCAATGATTACTAGTAGTCACAGTGCAGGTTTTGGAGTAAAGCTGGGTTTTATTTTCTCACCCTTCTTACTCAATAGTTATGTGTCTTTTCATTGCAAAACCCAAGTTTTCTCATTTATGTAACAGGGAATGAACTATACTAGGTAGGAGGGACTAGCACCGGAGTACCAGAATACAGAAAACCAATAGCTTCTTATATTAGAAACAACTACATAAATCATACCCATAACAGTATGGTTTAATCATTTCACTAACATTTATACTCACTGGACTAGATAACCATAACCACTTAGATGATCAGGACTCAGCTAGAGACAGATCTAAAATTATTATAAAATTATTTTTAAAAGCATTATGAGATACTAGAGGAACAGCACAGTGGTTAGAGCACAAGGTCCTGGGTTTGATTCCCCAGCATTGCATAAGGTGTGGCAGCATATGTCTGTAATTCCAGCACTTGGGAAGCCAAGGCAGGAGCACTGCTGAGAGTAAGAGGACAGCCTGGGCTACATAGTGAGTTTAGAACCAGCCTGGACTACAGAGTAAGATCCTGCCTCTTTAAAAAAAAAAAAAAAAAAAAAAAAGCAAGCATTATCAACTTCCAATTAGGATGAACTGCGTGACATCATATTCACAAAATCACAGAAAAGGTTATATATAATAGAGCTGCTGCATCCAGCACAGCCCTCAACTATAAATGCAACCCCACAAATTTTATGTGAATTTTAGTAGTATCTGTTATATGAAATTTCATAAATTTAGTTTTAGTATATTTGTTATGATTCAGTTGTGCAGTGCTCAAGCACATGCTGTATAGGTGACCACAGAACACCGTGCAGGGGAAGTGCAAAACTACCTCTACTTCCCGTACCCTCCGTAACAACTGAGAAAAAACTTGCCTGTGTTATATGTTACATGGGCCTGTACAACTCGGTGAGTAACATGCAGTGATTATAAAAACCGCTTCAACTTATTACACATGTGTCTGTTTGAAAAGTCATTTACTATTATTAAGCAGACATAAGTTTTATTTAATTATTAAATTTGAGCTTTTGTCATTTCACAGAATCACTTAATAAGTTAAAATAGCTTTTAAGCAGTGGTGGTACAGAAAGTACAAAAATATATCCAATAGTTTTTGCTGGTGACCCTGTTATAATTACATACTCAACAGCACTAACATTAGAAAAAGATTATTGATTAACTTTTGGAGTGTTTAGTATTACAACATTGAACTCAAAAAAAAATTTGCTCATGCCTCATTACTAGACCTTTATAAGGCTTATCTTTTCAGAGAAAAACGTTCCTTGCTTCACAATCATGTCTTCTTCATGTCCTCATATTTTGGCAGTATATATACTAATGAAAAACTAATTTTTCTTTTGTTTATGAGACATAATTTCACTGTATAGTCCAGGCTGGTCCTGAATTCACTATATAGTCTGGGCTAGCCTTGAACTCACAGCAATCCTCCTATCTCGGCTAACTGCTGAGATTACAGGTATATCCTACATTTATGGCATGTGCCCAGTTTATGCGGTGCTGGGGAATCGAACCCAGGGCCTTACATTTATTAGCCAAACACTTTAACTGTTGAGCTGTGCCCCAGCCCCATAAACAACTATTTTCAAGGAAGAAGCACACAAGAGTGTAAATCAGATCAAAAATTTCTAGTAATAACTTGTTAATTCACTAGAACTGCAATCACTTCTATCAAACCAGAAACTGATGTTTTAGTTTCACAATAACGAGGTCAAATATCCCACTAGCTTTAAGTTTAACACTGTGGCTTTTGCTTTAGTATTAGGTTGGATACTATGTACTAGAGCAAGAAGGAAGCCTTCCACGTGATATGAGCCTTACGAGGTAGAGGATAATTACCTATAATTGTCTCCACATATTCAGAGTTATCATTGACATTGAAAAGGTCACCTGCTCCCAGAGCATAATTCAGAGACTCCTCAAAAGCCCCCAGGTGATAAAATACTTTTGAGGCCACCAAGGCTGCAAACTGCCGACTCCGGAAACCTTCATCTTCGTACAAAACTTCTCTGAAAGAAATTGAAAGAACAGGCCTCACTTGAGTTAAAAATCCTAATTCTAAACAACAAAGTTAAAATTTAGCAGCATACCCAAATCAATTAGTAAGTTATAATGAAAGACCATTAAAACTGATCTGTGGTTTTCAATTTTACAAAAATAATGTGATCTCTTACATTTTGTCCACAGACTCAGAAATTTCTGCCCAGAAGTCATTGACAACTGCATTCAGTTTGTGTAGTGCAAATTCCTGTAAAAGACAAAGCCAAAATTCTATTTTGAGATAAACTTACAAATGCCATTCATTTAAAATATTCCACCAAACCAATGGCTAAATCTTCAGTAACAGTCATTAAAATTTTTATCTATAACAAAAAAATTTACAAACTAAGATACTTTTCTTGAGTTTATACATTTCCTTTCTGTTTTCAATCATAGAACATCAGATTATCATATCATTAGAAGATTTTTCTTCTTTGAATATAGAAAACTGACTCCAAGATGCTGGTTTAGAAGGAAATATGTGTCTAGAACCAACTGAAGTACATTCCAAATTTCTATCAGATAACTTTAAGTATGGGAAATAAAAGAAACAACTTTTTGTGGCTTCTGTTAATAGAATAGAGGGTTTCTCAAGTGCTTTATCTGGTTAAAGGAACACTAACTGCTATGGTCAAAATATTCTCTTTGGCTCTATTTTTAATGACTGGCTATGAATTTATAGGATAGACACTTCAAATGATAGACTATGTACAGATATCACAAAATTCAAAATGCTTCGCAGAACTCATAATAAGTTCAATGACTTTTTCTTTAACTTGTACCTTAAGTTGTGGTTCTTCTTCATCCAGAAGAGAAATAATTCCAGCTATAAGACAAAAGGTATATCATGATCATGAGACATATTCACTCATAAATTGTTTACCCAAAGTCACATGACAACAGGAAAAAATGATCTTTTGAGGGTTAAGTTCACTATGGGAATAATTTTTTTCTTTAAAATTGTTGAGGTTTATATTTTGAAGCAGAAGAATTAACTAAGCTATCAAACCTTGATAAGACCATATATATTACATCATTTACCTAATGCAAAGGTTTTCAAAGTGTGGTTCCTTGGCTGAAAGCATTGGCAATATGTGGGAACCGTTTAGAAATGAAAATTCTTGGCCCTATTCTAGGCTAATATGGATTTAGGCCCAGTAATAAGCCTTCCCTGTAACTCTTGGGCTCACAATAGAGGTTCAAGAAACACTGGCGTGGATGGAAGAATGGTACAGTGGTTAAATCGCTTGCCTTGCAAGCACAAGGCCCTGAGTTCAATTCCCCAGCACCACATAAAGCTGGGCATGGTGGTGGACACCTGTGATTTCAGTACTCTGGGAGGCTGAGATAAGTGGACTGTCCTGAGTTCAAGGCAACACCAGTGAGTTCAGAACCAGCCAGAGCTATAGAACACCACCACTGACCAAAATGGGAAAATTTCCCCATGCTATTTTAGAATAAAATTATCCACACAAAATAAACCAACAATTATAAAATTATTTAGAAAAAAGGCATATTTAGTCATCAACTTAACAGAGTAATATACTTTATTTCAAGGTACTGGTTTCATGGCACCTCCTTCCTTTTTTAAGTATTTAAGATTTCAGTAAAAGACAGGCAATCTTACTCATTCTAAATTCCATTATCCATGCACAGCACTGTCCACATGACTTAACTTAGTCTCCAGGGGTGATCACAAACACGGAGATTAAAAGAAATAACCACCTTCCTCAAAAGAATGCTCTGATATATACAGTCATATGTCAAAGGGATTACTGAAAACCTTAGTGTTTTCCACGTAGGTCTTTAGATCATCCTGGAACACTTAGTTGAAACTGTGATTAGATTAAAAAGTGTCAAGGCCATTTTAGTCAGGAAATGTTGCCATATCTAACTGTTAAGTATAGATTTGCCAAATAGCTTCAGGAGCTTTAGGGAGCTACAAAGCAAAGGATACTAAATTCAGAAAGCAAAATTAGGGCATACTACTATTCCAAATACATAAAAACAAAACAAAACAAAAAAAAACCCTTGTAATTATATCTTGAATAGAAAGGCTGACTAGACCTGGAGACAAGAAATTAACACAGGTGTGGTGAGAAGGGGAGGAAATTAGTGATGTGAGACAGAGGATAGACTAGAAGACTTTAAATGTAGAACAGATAGTAGCAGAATATTTAATATTAAAATTGCTACTGATTACCTATCATCAACCAATGGTATATCTGAATGTCTTTTTACCAGTAGGGATGATTTTTTCCCCCTTGTGGTACTACAGATTAAATCTAGGCCTCATGGGCACTAGGCAAGTACTCTGCCACTGAACTCCATCCTTAGCCCTTTATAATCTTATTGTGAGACAGTGACATATTAAATTGTCTGGGCTGGCCTTGAGTGTTTATACTTCACTATTTACTTTGACTTGTGATTAATATGCCACATGGTTGTCCTGGCGAACAAAGTCAGGCTCTGGTCATCAAACAAATAAATCATAATAAGAACCCAATAGACTGTCTCTCAAATTACTGAGTCATTTTATAGCAACAACTGGGTACTATTTTCAATATAAAGGTATGTGCCAGAAGACACAACTTTTAAGTCAAAAATGGTTGCTTCTGGAGACAAAGGGAAAAGAGGAGAAGACTATTGTTCTAAAGTTTTTCAGCACTCTCTCCCACTATGTGCCTGTATTGGATCTAACTCACTTAATTTCACTTCTCGCTCTAGTAAGCAAGCATCTCTAATCATTCTACTTGCTTTCAGTCAAACCTCATGAAAAAAAAATTAATGGTATACACTGACCTCTTATTCATCTCTTTATGTGCTGTTTTTAGTATCTAGTGGACAAAACAATGAATAAGGTGACAGATCAGAACCATGCCACGAGCTTGTATAGGATCTGGGACAAAACCCAAGCCAACAGGAGATATGGGACAGGAAACAAAACAAGGTTTGGAACAGAAGGTGACAAGTGATTCAAAAAAACAACAAACAACAGTAATAACTATGCAGTATGTTAGGACCTGGAAAAATCATCAGTCCTGACAAAGCAGGTGTGAATTTTATTATATTCTCAGTACATGCCCTCTATTTAAAATCCATGGACTGATTTACTGATTATGATTAATTCATTGATTTTTATTTTTTTCTTCATGAAAGACATACTTTTGAATTTCTGTCATGCATTCAGCAGTGTTCGAAGATTTGAGAGAGAAAAAAACCAACAGATTTCCTGCCCAAAATGATACCAGAGACAGAAAGACAACAATCAGGCAAGTAAACAGACCATTAGAATTGTGATGGAGAGTTGTGGCAGCTAGGGAACACAATCAGTGTGTTTTAACAAAGTGGCCAGTTAAGACTAATAACTGAATTAGTAAGACTAAAGAAAGAGAAGCAAAGATAAAACTTGACAAGAAAAATCTAGAATGGGAATAGAATGTACAAGGGCCCTTCCACAGGAGGGAAAGGGAACAAAAAGACCCGTGTGACTAGGGTATTGTGAATAAGAAACACAGCACTACATGATGAAGTAGGAATCAGGTCACACAGGAATTTGGATGAACCATGTGGATTTAGTCTATTCTAAACACACTGCAAGCACTGAGGAATTCTGTGCAAAGAAATCCTATGTGACTAAAGCTTTAAACAAGAACAGATTTACAAGGAGTACTGGCACAAAAACAAAGTCTTAAGGGTGTTATAGGAGCTGAGGTAAGAGATGAAGGTGGTTTGATCCACATTAAAATAAACAGTAACAATGAATGGATTAGAAATAGAAAGAGGCCTATGTTTATATGTGACAAGAAATTTAGTGTTTATCTTCAGAGCCTGCTAACAAAAAAACTCTTCTTTATACTAAACTAAAATTCACCTGCCAATCATCGGTATCCTTTGCGGCCGAAGATCTAACTACATGTAACTCTTTAAGTAGTCTGAAAATTATTGTTTTGTCTTCCAGGATCTCCACCAATTTCCTTAATTTTCAGAAAAGTACAGCGTTGAGTTCCCTACCAAACAGATTACACTATCTTCTGATAACTAGTTTGTTTACAAGAAGATATTTGTGAGACAAGCACAGAGGCCAAAAAGGTCAAGAAAGGGTAAGTGGGCAGGCTAGGGGTGCCAAGCAACAAGGTGGTGGACAGCTCTCAGTAAATCAGTCTGTAGTAGGGACTTCAATTCACTTAAAAGTTGATGTCTATAGCGCAGTCCGCTTTAAATGTCACTTCATCAGTCTACTTACACAGCGAGTGAAACCTGCTGCGCTAACCCAGGAGGTCTTTATTGAATGTAGCCTACTTACTTCCTGAGTACCTAAACTCACGGGTAAGTTGGCTCTCTGTCTGCAGGGTGCTGTTTTCACCGATCACAAAAGTTCTCTGGGTAGCTGAATTCCCTTGGAATGGACTCAGAAATGATCCCCCTCAAACTTAATTTCGGATTTCCCTTTTAGTAGAATGGCTGTCGGCTACAAGCTCTCAGGAAGCAGGTAGGCTGCAAGGTCGGAGTAGGGGGTTAACTACCGTGGTCCAATGACACCGGGGACCCATTCCATCCCAACCACGTGCAGGGAAAGACAGAAGAAACGCAAATTCTCTGGGGTCTGGAGTCGGCCCAGGAGGCCCCTCGGATGCCAGCACGGGGGTGTGGCTGGGCTGAGGGATGCAGCGGCCGTCAACAAGACTTGCTTCTACCGAGATGAAGGGACCCGCGGGTCCCGCGCTGGCCCGACCCGACTCTTGGACCCGGAACCGGGTCCTGACCTGGGGCAGCGAGGGGCTGCGCGGGCCAGCGCTACGCCGGGAGGCGCCCAGTCACCGGCCCTGACTCAGCTAAAACCCGGCGCGGCGGCGGCGCCTCCTTATGGGGGCGGGCTCGGGCCGCACTCACCGGCTGAGGTGATCATGGCTGCGCCCCGCGCTCCTCCGTCCGTTCGCTCGCTGGCCCGGCCGCGCCGTGGATCTGTCAGCTAGGGCCCACTCCTGCGCCGCGCCTCCTGGCTCTCCGGGTGCGCTGCTCAGTCAGTCGCCTCTTCGGGCCGGCGGCTCCTTCTGGACTAAGGACCCAACCCGCCTCGGGGCTCCTCGCCGCACCGCCTGCCGCCCGGCGCAAGTTCCTCCCCGGCTTGAGTCTCCTGCGCCGCCGCCGCCGCCCCCAGCCCAGGCTAACGGGTACAAAACTGTGTCATTGTTTTCTCTAAGGCTCCTCGAAGCGCAAGCCCCCGTGTTCTGAGGACACCAGTCTCCCCTTGACATCAGGCTTTACAATGACCACCCTTCCCGAAAGAGGCCCCCATCATCACCCGCCATTGGTGAGAGGAAAGGGTGCTGGGGAATGTGGGAGCCGTGCCCACACCGCCCCCTCTGGCTGGGAGGTCTCACTGCTCTAACGCCCACCGAGCCAGGACCATGATGGACAGTGTGGCGGTGTTTACTTAGAAGAGCGATGTTTTTCTTTTCCTTTCTTTTTAAAAACCAAGTCTGTCTTTAAAAAACGTTCTCAAGAGTGCTTTAGTATTATAACGAGTCCATATATAGCCAGTCTATTATAAATGTGAACAATGAAAATTTTTATCTATGTTTGGCATAGTTAATACTATACATTTAAATGCTTCAAAAATCTGAAATACAGAGGCTAGGCATGTGGCTCAGTATTGGCGCACTTGCCTGCCATGCGTGAGGCTTTGCGATTGATCCTTAGCACTAGCGGGGAATAATGATAGCTTGGAAGCCACATATTTGTCAACTCCATCCTCCAAAGAAAAGCATTCTATCCAGACAGACCATCAGGTCTCCAACTTGAATGTTGTGCTTGTCACTACCATAACCTCATCTGAGTCTCACATGAGCCTATACTGTGGGCAACCAGGTTGGTGTCCTGCTAGGGATACAGGCTATTTTCCTTGGGGATAGCGATTTTCTTTCTCTGGATGACTGTCCCATTCTTAAGGGTTTCCTCCATTCCACTCTGCTCCTTAGCCAAAGCAATCTTTCAACAACTTAATTCTGATCACTTCTTCTACTCCTCAAAACCCTCAGTCCCCATCTTGCTCCTTGTTCTTAAGTTTCTTCTGGTTTCTGTCCATAGCCTTCTGCTTATTCCCCCAATTCTCCCTCTGACACTGCAATGCCTTCCATTACTATGGACAAGGTAGAGACTCCTAAAATATACCTCATAGACCTGCTGTTTCTCCTGATCATCATACACATCTACTAGACATCTCTGCTTGGATAATTCACATGCTTCATAAACTCAACTACCTCAAAAGTGCAACTGCTCTCTGTCTCCCCACATTCCTGTTCCCTGTCTTGTTCTCAGTGGGGACAAAGGACATCCACCAGCTTTTGAAGCAGAAACCTGGGAGGGAGAACTCTTGACTGTTTTCTTTCCTTTCATACAGTCAGCACCAGGGCTTGTCCCCTTAATATCTTTCACACCACCCATCTCCTGTCCTTGCTCCATAATGCTCTTTCCTGGCTGCAGCAGCCTCCAACAGCCTTGATTTCCTGCTTGGTGACTCACAAGTTTCCAGTACATTCTTCACAGTCAGTCAAAACCAAATTAAGACTAGGATTCTCTCTTTCACATCTTTCACCAATTTTATGTCCATCTTTATGATGAAGTGCTTGGTGAGAGAGAAGTCTCCTGTGACTGAAGATGGTCTGGGTAGACTGAGGCACAAAAGGGTCCAAAGCCATTGAAGGAACTGAGTTCTCTCTCCCCACTAAGGATGGTGCCCAGGAGGGCAACTCCAGTCCTGGGCACCCAAAAGGTTGCCCTTCTTTCCTGTCTGGCCACACACCAGTCATTCTGTGATCCCCAGCAGTTCCCAAAGTGGCTAGGTTTCTTTTTTTTCAACCTTGGTATCTGCTCTTCCCTCTGGCTTCAAAGCTCTTTTCCCTACACCTCTGGTTAATACCACTTGTCTTGAGGCCCAGTCAAGTAATACCTCCTCCAGGAAGTCTTTCTTGACCTACCCACCTTTATTACCAACTAAGCCTCATGTAGCTGCAATCACATCTCCTTGTTCTCATGCCAAATGAACAAGGAACTACTCAAGGCTAAGGCCACATCTTAATAATTTTGCTATTTCCTATAGTAACTATCACAGTGTGAGGCTCATAGTAAATGGTCAATAAATGTTTATTGAGTGAACAATAGTTATTGGCACAAGGCTGGTCCTCCAACTCTTGCTGTAAAACCCCTGCCCTCTCCAAAACTCTCAAATGATTAGCTCTTATTGATTGATTTATGTGTTTGTTTTAGGACATAGCAAAATCACAGTAAGAATTCTTCCATAGTGCGCTTTTCTCATAAACAACAATCTGCCTTCAAATACAGGAGTAGCACAAAACACTTCAAAGCCTAATTGAGATCAGCCGTGGTCTCAACAAGGCATGGGCTTAGCTGGGGTCCTGGCCAGGGCGAAGGCAGGAAATTCTGGCCGTGAGCCACCAGCGCCTTTCCCTGCAGCGCCTACTGGCGTTTACATCGGCCCTAGCCGCAGGTGAGCTGGTGGGCCGCATGGCCCCCGCGCTTCCATCGCGACCCACCCCAGCCCGCCCGCATTTAGCTCCCAAGGTCTTAGAAGTCCTACTTCCCTAAGAGCTGCAGCTTGATGAGGTGGGAAGGGAGAACTTAGCGCAGGATTCCCGCAATCCCGTGGTGAGGGCCCTCAGCCGCTCTGTGCCGGCCCTACAGGAGCCCCAGGCGCCCCAGCCTTTCCTACAAAGGGGGCGCACCCCCCCCCCCCAGCCCCCAGCAGTTCTGAAGGCGGATCTAATGCCACTCAGCCACAGGGCTGCGGCTGCTTTACTGGCGGCACTCATGCCACATTTTCAGATAAAAACATTTATCGATAAGTGAGTGTAAATGTGAACTACAGCTGGTGTCACGGCCTCCCTCGGGAAAGTGCTTGGTCAGAGGGAAGTCGCCCGTGGCTGGAGTTGGTCTGGGTGGACTGAGGCGCAAAAGGATGCAGAAGCCAGTGGAGAGAAACTGCGCTCTCTCCTCCCGCTAAGGTTGTTGCCCGGGAGCCCGAGTCCAGCTTGGGCACCCAGGAGGCTGCCCTGCAGGAGCGACTGCGGGACCTGGGGCGGGGTGGGGCGTCTGGAACGGCTGGGAGGTGGTGGGGTGGGCCGCTGCCTGGAACCATGGGGAGCCCCTGCTATGGGTCCCTAGCGTTTCCGCGGCCCGCTAGTGCTGTCCACTAAGACAGCCACCAGGCTCGGGTGCTGTTGGGGACTTAGAACATGCTAGCTGGCACAGTGGAGGAACTAAATCCTAAACTTTATTTTGTTTTGATTGAAATTAAAATTTTAGGTGCGAATTCAACTTTTAATTAAATTTGTAAAATTAATTTTAATACTTGAATTCGAACAGATTTTCAGTAAAGTTACTGAAAAACTTTTAAGTGCATTTGGAACAATTTAACGTGACTATTTTTGCAACTGTGTGTTCAATGAACTTTAAGTACAGATCAAGTATCTGATGAAAATTTAAATTTAGTTCAGTTGTAAGTGTAAAATTTTTACAAGTCAAAGACTTAGCATGGAAAACAGAATACAAAATGCCTCATTAATAATTTATAGTTAGAGTAAGACCCTGTCTCAATAATAATAATAATTTGTAATTAATTAAAAAAGTAAAAGAGCAAAATAAAAGGGAGATGGAAAAAATAATAAGAAAATAGACTGTGGAGAGGGAACAAGTATGTGAGAGGAAGAAAGGGTGGGAAGGGAGAAGAGAAGTAAAATGATCAAGATGATATATAGTAGGCCCACTCCCCTCATCTCCCATATGGGCCTGGCCCTTGACCAGCTCTCTGGAGCTGCTAGTTCTTGACCTGAACAGACCACGCCAGAACAGTGGGGCAAAAGCTGAATGAAAGGTAGACTCCCTCACTTTTGACTGTCAGAGAGCAAGGGGTTGGCAGGGACCACTTTGCCACCCAGGAATGCCGGAGCAGGCAGTTCACTAGAACAGGAGGTGGGCAGGGTGAGGTTAGTCTGGGCTTAGCGTAATGATCCAAGCAACACCTGATCTAAGACCTTTTTATACAAGTAGTAACAGAAAAATAATCAGGACAATAAGGCAGAGAGCCAGTTTTTAAAATCAACACTGAAACGAGGAGTTGGTCAGAAGAACAAAGCCAAGTGCCCAATTACTCCAGCATGAACAGCAGGATGGTGCAAACCAGACTTCAGGCTGGAAATCTGGCTTCAGCCTGAGAGTCCGAATTTCCTCCCTCCAGGACCTGGCAGCCCTGAGTCTGCAATTGGGGCAGGAACCAGGTGAGGGAAGCCAGACAGGATTCTCGCCCTTGCCCTCAGATCCAAAGGGTCTCCATTTGCGTGCTGACTACTCCACACCCTACTCATTCCACCCCCCACCTTGGTGGCATTTTTGGTACCCTGTGAGCAATGGTAGAGCCCAGTGGGCCAGTCTGTGCTTCTGCTTCCAGTAGGTAGCCCCAAGTATAAGGCCATCAGAGGACTCTGGTTCAGGGGCCAACGCAGGTGGGGTAAGTGTGAAGGATCTTGGTCATCTGCCCTGCCTTGAATTTTCTATTTTCCTCTGAACTCCGGGGTTACACAAGCAGCAGGCTGCCCCAGCCAAATCTATCTCTGTCCTAATCCTTGATTCACTAACACACAAAAGCAGGTCAGAGGGCTTATGTGGCTTCTGGTACAAAGCACCAGCTTCCTCCACACACTCACTGTGCTGGCATGTTTACCATGCAGACAGGACAAAGTCCAGGCCTGTTGGCTGTAGGGATAAAGCCTTGCATACAACTGTGTCTACTTTAAAAACACAGACCTCTTTCATGTTTACAGGGTCCTCACTAACTTCCTCAGTGAGGTTTGGTCCTTGGCTCTAGTTGGGCTCAGGGGCTCATTAAATGTCACAAGTCTGGGGCCTCAGCCCTTGGCCCTTTTACGCATGTCCCTGAAGTTCTGGTTTGATAGCCAAGGGACTCCTCTTGGAGACAAACACAGAGAAGAATGACTGTCACAAATTTTACAAAGGTTTCTGAGTCGCGGCTGAGGCCAATTTTAGCTTGTGTTAATCATGGGTATGTACACAAGCATGGGGAATCTGCTATAAAAATCAAGGGGATGACTTTTTTTTTTTTTTTTTTTTGGTACTGCAGGGCTTTCACATTGTGCTCTGTATCCCCACTACATTTTTTTTTTTGAGACAGAGTCTTGCTATATTGCTAAGTTGCCCAGATTGGGCTCATATTCACCATCCTCCTGCCTTAGCCTCCCAGAGTATGGGGATTACAGATATGTACCATCACCCTGGGACCTGTTCTATTTTCTATTAGACACCAATGAGGTATTATTTGGTTTTATTATATATAAGGAATTATTCATTCAGTTCAGAAACAGCAAAAATCATTGTCACATTAGAAAGATTAGTGCACAAGGGCCCAGACTGTGGCACGGCTGTGGTCCCTTGTCCATGGCTTCTGGGAACCACTGACCTAATTCTGGGCATCTTGCCTCCCATAGACCCACACCAACCTTTGTGCATTTCCTAAAGTATCTTAGACAAGAGACCCAACACTAAGATCATCCTTTTTGGTACTACCAGTTGATCTGCTAGGAAATAACTGAAACTGTCCCTACAAGGACGGTGCATATGGTGGCCATGTCTCAAGGAAGCAAAACTGGGTCTCAGTTTTTTATCAGTTAGGAGGCAGAACCCAAACCTCCATAAACCAATACCCTTCCATCTCTACGGTTCATAAGAAATAACGAAAACATAATGTGTAAACCACCTTCACACCAGAGATTGCAAATGCAAATTGTCACCTGGACCAGAAACAAGCAGGTGTCACATGAATGAAGTGCAGTGGGAGTCGGGGTGGGTAGGAAAGAGGGGGGAGAGGTTCTAACTGGAAAAGGGGGTGAGCCATAGCAAAATGAGAGGAAAGAATGGCCTCCCTCTACCCAGAACACTAGACTCTTCATTGTGCAATCTCCTAAGCTCCAAATATTGGCAACAAATACAAAAGATTTTTAAGCTTTGTAGCTTCTGCCTTAGACAAATTCCTCACTTTAAAAAGCCCCCTCATCCAACCAAATAATAAAACTCCACACACAAAAATACAAAGAAATCAGTATAGAAATAGAGAAATATAGCAGCTTCAAAAATACCAGTCTCCCTATTTAAAAACAAACTCAGTAAAATCAATGAGTAAAACTCCTTGAGTTTATCATCATATAAGGGACATTAACTGGGTTCATATATTGGTGAGACAATCCTGCACTGTTAAATCCTAACCCTAAGTAAGATGTCATCTTGTTCAACGTCACAGCCCAAGAAGCCAGAAAGGGATAGGGTTCCCTGGTACAAAGAAACTGAGGCACATAGAAGGCAGGGCCCTTCCTTATTATTCCAGAAAGATTTCCTGTTCTATAATTTGGCACCATCACAGACAGCTAAGCTAACTATTGGGTGGTATGTAGTACCTGGAAGGTTGCTAGGCAAAGCATAGGCACAATTGTATGTCTGCTGAATGAGGCATGCAGGAGTGGGTTCAGCTACTTCCTTCAGAGAGAGGTTCCCACCAGAGAGAATCAGGAACTGCCTTTGCCATTTCAGGGTTAGATTCCTCGGGGCAGCAAGGAAGATAAGGGAGGTAATGGCAAGTTGCTTCTATGAGTGAACACACGGTCTTGCAGGCTCTGCAGGGATGACCAACCACCCCATCTGACTTACAGACACAGAAGAAGGAATCCAAGAGCCTCTAGGCTGTGTCTCGCCTTGTCTCTGGGTTTGGACCTGAGACCTAAAGTAAACTGTATGCCTGAGCACCCCAAGTCTCCAGCTTTCCTTCTCATTGGTGTAGCTCCCAGCATTCTTACTCTCAGAAGGCTTTGCACAGATAGTCAATGTCAACATGAGAAAGAGGGGCCTTTTCTTATCACAAGCATGTACAGCTATTTCTGTCCCAGTCCTGCTACACCTGGGCATCTTGGCTCTGGCCCTACAGGCTCCCTGTTCAACAGCACTGTCTTTATTTTGGCTTACTCTGGGAGGCAAGGTCCCAGGAAGTCTGTTCCTCTTTGAAGGACTCTTACTAGAATCTCACAGGGAGAGGACTGTTTTATTTTTTTTTCAAAGTTTCTCAAAGATTCCACAATTGGCATTTTGACCAAATCCATCCTTTGCTGTTGAGGACTGTCCTGTACATTGTGAGATGCCTACTAAATGCCATAACTTAGAGTCATATCAATTTCCCTGCCCCATGATACACAGAGACACGTGTCCAGTGCTGCTCAAAGGGGCAGCCTGGTCCCCAGTTGAAAGCCACTGGGTGGGCAGCCCTCTCATGCATTTGGGAAACTGAAGCCACAGAGACTAAGTGACAGGGTCAACATCACCCCCAGATCTGACTTCTGGTCCAGAGTTCTTTGCATTTGTATTATCATGCATTTGTCCATAGCACTGCAGATAGAGTAAGGTGCCACAGCCTTGTAAAACCTTAATGTATAGAGCCATCTGTCTTCCTGGCATAGAGACATTTAAGCACAGAGAGACAAAATAGCCAACTACAACCACAAGGTGTGAAAAATACCAACTGGGGGAAGGACCAACAGGACAGGTTTTCCTAGGTCCTGCTTGTCTTAGCAAGTTCTGCTGCCCATCTGGCAACAGTAAGTGTGGCAATCCTCACAGATGGGGTCTTCACAGGCACCCCCAGTCAAGGTCAGCATGGAGACATGGGGCTCAGCGAGAAAGCCAGGCCCCAGCAGGTTACAGCCAGTGACAGCCTAAGGATCAAGTCTTCATCTCAAGTCTCCAGTAGGCTCAGGATGTGGGTGGGCAACATCATTGGGGGCTCTGGACCCTCTTCCATGGTCTTCACAGTCTCCATTGGGAAATATGGCTGTCAATGCCAGTTCCTCCTCAGAGTCCTGGAATTTCTCTGGAACACAGGAGAATCAGAAGGTCAAAGCTTATGAATCAGTAAGTGAGGACTGAAAAGGAGGAAGTTGGCCCCAGTGATCATTTACTTAAACAAATATAATACAGATCAAAAACTTAAAAATGTACATACTCTTTGACCCACCAATTCTACTTCTTGGATTTTATTCTTAAGAAAGAATTAGAAATAATTAGCAGAACTACTATAGTCATCTTGCTACCAGTCCAAGGACAAAAACAGAGAGAAAGAAAAATGCTGGATCCTTGAGAGAATCACTGAGCTCCTGGATCAACGAACTCCAAAGCCAACTCCACGTCTAGACTCTTACTTGATACTGAGTTTTGTGTTCTAACTGATCCTGAGTCACCACCCAGAGAAGAAATGGGTTGAGTCAACTATCACTCACACATATGATAGAATTCAGCACTGAAAATTATGTACAGAATTCTATAAAACTGCCCACAATGATTATAAATTAGGGAAGTCTGAAGATGGTCTGTGGATTGTACCAATGTCAATATTCTGTTGTGATACTGCACTATAGGTTTGCAAGGTGTTGCCATTGGGGTCAGGTGGTAACACAGGACCTTGATATATTGTTTCTTAAAATTACTTGTTAACCCACAATTATCTTAAAAAATAAAAGACACTGTTGACATAATTATTGTGGTGTAAATGCAGTTATTGATGAAGAAAGCAGATTCTATAAATGGTCTGCATAAATGTATGTAAGTATAATATTCTATATTTGTCATGCATACTTCAAGTATTTATACAGTCAACTCTATATTCATAGATCCTGAATACATAAACTAACCTTAGATTGAAAATATTTAGAAAAATTTTGTCTATACTAAACATGTACAGAGTTTTCATCCTTATTCCCCTTTATTCTCCCAAAATACAGTATAACAGCTATTTACATACTATTTACATGCTGTTCATGTTGTTTTTGGGGGTCATAAAAAATCTAGAGATTATTTAAAGTACATAGAAGGATGTGTACACATTGTGTGAATATATCATAGTATTTTATATAAGGACTTGAGCACCTGTAGATTTGATTTCCATTAGTCAGGAGCAAATCCCCTTTGGAGAGTGAGATACAAACTGCATTTAGTCCATAAATGTAATTTGCATTTTTTGGAGACAGGTGGCTTTATGTGTCACTATGTAGTCCAGGCTAGTATTGGACTCATGGCAATCCTCCTGCCCCAGCCTCCCAGGTGCTGGGATTACACGTGTGTGTCATGATGCCCAGCTTTATGTGGTGCTGGGGAACTGAACTCAAGGTTTTAGCATTGCTAGGCAAGTGCTTTAAAAGCTGTGCTATTCTTCCAGCCCCAATTTGCATTTTAATACATGTACTTCTACATGAGATTTGCTATACACATCCTGAGAAGAAAGTTATCTGAGATTTATGTAAAGCTGTTCAGGATTTCTTTCCTTTACTTTTGCCCTTCAGTTTCTAGATGTATCCAAAATGATGACCAAGAGGTTGGATTCAGCGTTTTTTACCACTGAATGTTTTAGTTACCTGCTGTGTTCTACAGATTAGCTATATATTATAGGGTAGAAAATATTAAAATTTACATAGCACAAGGGGTGAGAGATTAAAAAGGAATGTTTTATCCCAAAATAACTGATTGCAGTTATTGCTAAGTAATAAAATTAAGTGAATGATTTGTATCATTTATTTTCTACTATTCTAGGCAAAATACTAAGACAATTCTAAGACTCTGACCCCTTAAGTGTACTGATCTTGGATATTCCCCTCCCTTGGCTGTGGCTGGGGAGATGGGGATCCGGATGGAATAAGACACGATGGAATATTGTTGATTAGGGTAGCTCAGATGACGAAAGGGATTTTGTGATGACCTTAAGTTATGTGAGAGTCCCTTTTGTACTGGAGCTGGAGGGAGGAGCCCTAATGAGGGGACTTGTGGGAAGAAGATCTGCTGAGTCTCTTGGAGCTGAGAATGCTGTGTCAGAAGTCAGGGACCTAATAATTGTGTGCTGTTTTAGGTCATTAAGTTTGTGGCACTTTTATTTTATTATTTTATCTTATTTTTTGCACTGGAGATTAAACCCAAGGCCTTTGCCTTGAACTCTTTTAGTGTTTTACTTTGAGATAGATTCTCACTAAGTCACTAAGTTATTCTGGCTGGGCTCTAGCTTGTGGTGCTTCTGCTTCAGCCTGTGGGGTGCTGTGACTACGGGCCTGTGCCACGATGCCCAGCTAGTCTGTGGCCATTTCTTAGGCAGAAATAGAAGGCTGATACATTAACTAATGATTGTTCTTTAAGAAAGAGACACTTCAAAGTTTAGTTTTGGCCAATGGCCACTGTCTTTCCCACTTCTCTTTCCTTCACCACCATTTATCAGCCATGATTCCACCTAGATACTGCTCCTGGTGAGTCCTCTCCTCTCCAGGCCCACATTCCTCCAGTGGGTCCAGGCTACAGCTTTCTTACAGAGGCTATTGTAGTCCTCTACTAGCTGGGTTCCACCTCTGCTCATTCTCTGCCCTTACAATCTGGCCACCCTATAAACACACCTCCTTTTGACATTCCTGCTCAGACATCACTAGTGGTCCTCAGCCCTTGAAGGATATCGATGCCCTAGATTTGACCCAACTCTCCACTTTGGTCTTCTAGGTCTCTATTAGTAGCTCAGACCCAGACACTCTTGAGGGCTGTTTCTCCCTTGAGTATACATCTGTTGTTATGCCTTAGCTCAGGGGGCTATTGTTTCAAACTTTCGACTTCCATCTATGGAAAGCCCCTTATCCCTGGCTCAAATGTCACTCACTCCATGACATGCCCTAGATCCTTAGGGGAAACTGCTTGTACATGGGCCCATGCACTCTATCATGTACGTAGCAACAGTTATGTTCTGTGCCTGACAGAGCCCGAGTGCTCACTTCCTGCAGGGCCAGGCACCTGGCATTGCTCACTCCAATCCCAGCATGGAGCATGGATGTTGGTCCACTCTGCCCTTGAAGCCTCTGTCCATAAACCCAGCCCTCAGGTCCAGGAAGACAAAGCACTCACCCTGAGCTGGACCTCTGGAGGAAGCGGCATCTCGTTCCTTCCTCTGGCTCCAGGAACCCCAAGAAAAACAGGCCAGAAATCCTGGAAGGCCTGGTCTCTCCCAGGCTTCTCCTGCTAGAAACAACACAAAGTGTCAGAGGCAAAAGTCAGAAAGTTCCTCCAGAAGTCATCAGTCTGGAAGACTTTCTGCAAACCTGAAACTCAATTGTCAACTGCTCTCATTTCAATTATGTGTTAAGTTAATCTGTACATATAATTTTCCATTGATAACAGAACTACACATCTGTAATGTTGTACAGCAAAAGAGTATTAGTCCACTATCGCTAGTGCCTAACTTTGCATCAGTGCAGTACCTGTACCTTCACTCTTGTATCACCCAAAATTGAGGGTTCAAGCTTTAACTTGTTTTTTTTGAAAGGGGTTTTATATTTGTATATATATATATATATATATATATATATATATATATATATCTTCTATACTTTTTGATTATAATTCTTGTACTCAATGACTTTTTGTTATGGTATTTTTGCTCTACTTATACTGTACATTATGCACTATAAAGAATTAATTTAAAGAAAATTGCTTGGTGTACAATTATTAAGAGATGTAGCTTTTATTAAAATTTTATATTTTTCAAAGAATTTTTTTCAAAAAAATTTGTCTGATCATCATCTCTCTTCATACCATCCTGGGGAAACCATAGCAACAAAAGTGACATGAAATTAATTGCAACTATGTAGGAGTGCAAGGATGGTTAAACTCACAAAGGAACAATGATAAAACTGTGTGAGAAGAGTTTAGAGAGCAGATGAGCAAAAGATTCTGGTATTTAACCAGTAGAATTGCAAACTGAAGTATGGCAGTTTCTGGGCAGGCCTTCTAGAAGAGAAAATCCATTTCTGAACAGAGAGATAAGATTGGCCAGGAACGGAGGAGGGGAGTAAAGGCTTTTCAGGCCCAGACAACAGCCTAGTGTACAGAAACTTTGGAAGACAGGGCAAGATTTTGTGGGAATGGGAGAGAGCCAAGAGACTAAAGGCTAAGAGAATTTTCTAGGCTTCAGCTCGTTAGAATGCGGAAAGTATGTGTGATTCCCTTCTCTCTCATAGCAGGTCAGATCAGCAAAGGGCAGGCAAAACAACCTGCAAGGATCTACCCAGGGCATTTCTCTGTTTTTCAGCAGGTTGGCAGCTCAATTTCAAATGTAGCCTCACAGCCCCAACAGAAAGAGGTTGTGTCCTAGGGAAGGAAAGTTAGGGGAGACTCTGGCTGACAGGGCCAGACTGGTAGGTGGGTTTGAGATATCTGCAACAGGTCTCAGGTACCCGCTGGGAGAGGTTCCCTCTCCCCATTCCCCCTGTGGCTGGTGTGTCCCAGTGGCTGGTTAATTCCCAACAACAGATACTGAGAAGCACAACACAGCCGCTTAGTCTTCAGTAACTCTTCAGGAGTGGGAGGTGAAGTGTTGGAGGGCTGCCCAAGGCTGCACGGGGCAGAAGAGGGAGCTGGCAGCCGGGAGTGCAAAGACCTCCCAACTTGGCTTGACCCAGCTATACTTAATGTTCACATTTAATCCTAGCTCACCAGAGTTCCTGTAAAACCATGTGTAGGAGGGTGGAGGAAATCCCACCCTTCTGCGGACATCTGCAGCCCAAGGCCTGGAAGAATAGCGGGACCCCCTTCCCTCACATTAGGGCTAGGAGCTTGTGGAGGCCAAGCGTGGCCCCCACACCTGGAGGCGGGTTGGAGACACCGTGGTGGGTGCACAACCTGGCTGGGAAGGCAGGAAACACTAGAAAATTCAGTGTCCTCTGTTCCTCACACCAATTCCTTCCATCAATACTTGTGAGCCGGTAGTTTCCACGCCAGCCTGCACGGCTGTGACTCTCGTGGAGCTCCTCATTTACACACATGCACGCACACGCGCGAAGACGCGCAACTCCAAATGTTGGTATCCCGCAGATCTTCCATCTCCTTCCCTCTCCCCATTTCCCCTGAAGTCCTAGACTTTCGCCCTTCTCGCTACCCACTGCCCTGCCGGGGCGTTCCTAGACCTCCACATCTCGCGGGCACTCCTGGTCCTCGGGACAGCCTTGCCCGCTCCCTCTAGCTGTGAGGAGGCCGGACGCTGGCGCCCCATCCTCCCACCTCCCGCCCTCCGTCTACCGCGGTGCCCTGCAAGGTCAAGGTGGAGCCCCGCCGCTCGGAGGGCCTCACCTGGCGGCCCGGGGCCCGCGGCCTGCAGCGCCCGGCAGGCGGCCGCCTGCACCGGGAGGCTGGCCGTCGGGCGGCCGGGGCAGTAGGCGGCCGCCTGCACCGGGCCTCCCGCCTGGCGGCCGAACACCGAGCGCAGCAGCGCCTCCAGCAGCCGCAGCCCCGCGGCCACCGCGTCCTCCGGGCCCGCCTCGGCCACCAGCACGCCGACCAGCGCCGCGCCGGCCCGCCGCCGGCCGCGAACGTCCCGCAGCATCTCCCGCAGGCGGCGCCGCGGCTCCCGGGCGGCCAGCGACGACGCGCGGCACAGCGCGAAGACGAGCGGCGAGCGGATGGCGCGCGCCGCCGCCGCCCCCGGCTCCTGCGCCGCGACGCCCGGCGAGCCCGCGGCCGGCTCGGGCGGGAACACGGCCCGGGCGAAGTCCCGCAGCAGCGCGCGGCTCGGCTCCCGCTCCCACAGCTCGCCCACCAGCAGCACCTGCCCGCGGCCCCCCGCCGCCTCCAGCAGCGCCCGGAAGCGCGGCTCGGCGGGGATCGCGGCCCCCGGCGCGCCCGGCTCGCGCTCCATGCCCGCGCCGCCGCTCCAGGGCGCCGCAGCCCGCGCCGCCCCGCGCCCGCCTCCGGGACACGCCTCCCGGGCCGCGCTGGGCGGGGCTGTCCCGCCGCCGAGTCCGCTGAGCCCGGGCAGCTCACGCATCCTGCCGCCCGTCCATCCCCGCCCCGCATCCATCCAACACACGTTGGGCCCCGGTGCGGCTCTCGGCCGTGTCGGGCGGGGACAGACCAAACGGTTGTGACCAACACTCTCTGGAGAAGTGCGATCGTTTGGAATCCCGGGGCGGTGGGGGTCCCGCGGCGTGGTTTGGGGGCAGGCGCTGGCCGGGTGCGTGACCTTGGCTTTGGCGTGCTGGTGAAGCAAGTCCAGGACGCAGTGGGGAAAGGGGAGAAGGAAACTGGGGAAGGGGTACTTCCGTCACCCACCTCTCCTCTAGGGACGTCAGCGGTTATCAAAAATGAACAGAAGTCCCCTTGTAGCCACACGCTGAGTTCTGTTCAGGACGCTGCTGCGGGCACAGGGAGCAGAAACAAAACGACAGATGCGTTGCTCCCTGGGGGAGAAGCTTCTAGGGCGCCGGTGTGCCCTCTTCCCCTGCCTGGGGACTGTCAGTTGGCCAGAACAGATACAGCAACACGTGTCCCTCCATTCTAAGGGTCCAGGTCAGCCTCATCCAGTACAACATTCGTCCAGCATGACACTGAGTGAGGCCGGAGGTGTTTTATACTATCTGTGCGGTACAGGGCACCTGCCTCAAGCGGCACAGGCTGTCATTGAGCCCTTGAAAGGAGGCTAGCGAAGATGAGTTTTTACATGTTGTTCATTCAATTAATTTTTGTGTGTGGCTAATGCTTGGGGCTCTTTACTTCCCCATCTATTACACAGTAGTAGGATAAAGGCCTCTTTGTGGCAAAACAAGCTAGTGTCCTGCCTTGCTCTTTGCGTGTAACTTTCATTCTTCTCATTTCCTGCCCTGCACAATTTTTATTCTAAAACTTCTCTGCTGGAGGGTTTTGTGGGTCCCTAAAACAACTCTTTCTTGAACACCTACTATGTGCAAGCAGTAAAGTTTCAAAGACACCCAAGATCCAGCCCCATTCTAAAAATGATAGCCCATCAGCTCTTCTGGCCAGTGGAGGAAGGGCTGGTAGCTTTATGGGATCCCCACTAATGCGACTTTTTGTGGGTTCCCTTGAAAGGTGCTTCAGTACTCAAAGTGGAGGGCACAAGTTGAGTGGGAAAGCTAAATTTGGAGGGAGAAGCCCTGGGCTGGAGGCCAGGGATGTCGTGTTGTTCAGTCTGTAGTTAACGAGCACCTCTGATGCACTGTGCCCAGTGTAGGGGAGATGGCTCTAAACAGACAAGGGGAGCTGATGTCCTAGTGGGTGGATCAGAGTGACAATGAACAAGTAAACATGGAAGTGATGGCTTCAGATAGTGAGTGTGAGGGAACAATAACTACTGCTGGTGAGATGGTGATATCATTGGGTTGCAGGCCCCTCCCTGAGCAAATTCTGACTGTGCCTCAAAAGCAAGAGGGAAGTTAGTAAGGACTTGCAGAGACTGATGCAAAAACATGAGCACTGTCCTAGCACTCCCACCCTCTACTCCAGTGCCATAAAAAGAGGGATGACAAAGTGAAGGTTGTTGCCCAGCTCCCTCCCCACTGTCAGAAGCACAGAATGATGAAACCTGATGGTTCCTGTTCCACACTTCCTGGATCAAGGATTCCAGCTGCAGGACTCAGCTCTTGGAAGGAAGAGTGGCCAGGACAGAGAGCCCCCAATTCCCTGAGAGGGACGGCTTTAGTGACAGGAGGATGGGACACAAGTGTGGCCAGGTTCATGTTGCAATGCTTGAGGCAGTTCTCAGTCCACCCCCATTCCTTAAGCTAGCCTGGAAGGACTAGAGGTAGAGTATAGGCTTTGATTTCTCCCAGGTGTGCCAACTGTCAGCCAAGGTCACCCAAGGGAATGAGAACCCATGGGGGAAACTTTCTGTCTTCTGAAGAGTATAAAACAAAACAGATTTAAAGTGTACATGGATTAAATTTTCTTTCATCAGCTAATAACATATACTAAATCACAATGGCATAAACACAATAGAAGTTTCTTTTTCTGTCCTGTGGACATTTAAAGTTAAGCAATTTCCAGCTGATACTGTAGCTGTGTTTCACTAAGTCTTTGAGGATTCAGGTTCTATTCCATGTTCCCACGCTCATATCACACCTTCATGATCCAGCCTGGCTGGTAAAGCCTCTGCATTCCAAGGAGCTTGAGAGTAGCAAGACTGAGAAAGGAATACAACTCACACCGACTTCTGATTATTTATTTATTTATTTGCATTCCTGGGGATTGAGCCCAGAGCCATGGACATGTGAGGCTCTTCCATGGAGCTGCACCCCAGGCCCTGACCTCAGATATTTAACAATGGTATTGGATTTAAGAGAAAGCTGGAGAACAGTTTTAAAATATCAAAGAAAAATAACTTTGAACCTAGATTTGGATGTCCAGCTAAATCAGAAACCTATCACATATAGCCTGTCTTTGAAAGCACTGCTGGAGGAATCATTCCATCAAGTATCAAGAGAATAACGCAGGAATGTTCAGCAATAGCAAGTCAGGAAGACTAAATCACTTGTCTCAATCTGCAATGTGGTACAGTGCCAGCAAGGCCCAGCCTCTTGGCACTCTCCTCTGGCCACTGTTCTTATTACCAGAGCCCTGCAGTTAGAACTTCTACCTGGGAAGTGGGGAGAAGGTAGGACGAGATCTCATTGTTCTGCGCTTCTAGCCCCAGCCTGGCACAGCTGTATTCTGCCTCCTGATGCCATGGTGGGAGTAGGGTGGGCCATGATCCTTCCAGCCACTGAGCTCAAGTATAAGGCGTTCACTTAGCCTGTCTTCTGTAGCACCAGAGTAGAGGAGACATAAGGACTTTTCAGTGTCCTTTTAGTCCCTCTTACTTCTATAACAGATTCAAGGTTGTGTGCACAGTCAGGAGCCAAGTACACAAGGACATCAGTACCTCATCAGTGGGCAGAAACTGAGATGGCTGCAGAGCACGGCAAATTCTACCAGAGAGGAATCCTGTCTAGGTTACCTCTTGGAAGGAAAGGAACAGATAAAGCAGCAGACTAGGGAAGAACCATCACACAGCACTTACTGTATGGGTAATCTAAATCCAACAGGCTCTGCTCCCAAGTGGTATGTTCTCTTTGTTTTGGTTTGGTTTTTTGAGACAGGGTCTTGCTCTATGACCCAGGCTGGTCCTGAACTCACAATGGAGCCCAGGCTGACCTTGCACTCACAGCAATCCTCCTCTCAGCCTCCTGAGTGCTAGGATTATAGGCGTGTGCCACCACACCCAGTTTATGTGGTACTGGATACTCTGGTACTTAGCTCTTACTTAGGCAAGCGCTTTAACTGCTGAGCCATTCCTCCCATCCCCTGAGTGGTTTGTTCTCGGGCACTAAATTTCCAGGTAACAAATTCCAAACTTTCCAGTGATGTGGTGGACAGATCCAGGAGGGCAAAATGTTAAACAAAGGTTGGAGTCCAGGGACAGTGGAGTTTACCTTTGTCTGTGTTATTTACACAGCAAAAAGTTCTGGTATGAAATTAACAGGAAATTACAAAGACCTTTAAAAAAAAAGAAAAAGAAAAAAGAGAGCATGATGCCAAGAATGGTTCTTTCTCCTCTCTGTCCACATCCTGGAAAATGTCCTAAAACAAACAGTCTTCTCCTTTCTGGTGTTCAGTGGAAATGTAATGAGAGACAGAGATTTTCGAGTTGATTTGCCTCTTCAGGTCCACTTAGGCAGAATTTGGTGGGAATAGAGGGTGACAGGAAGTGCTGGTGTGGAAAACAGGGAGGAGTGGATGTTGGCCCTGTTGTTTGGTGCCTTCTTTGCTCCCTCTCTTTCATCCTGTCCTCACTTCCACTCTTTTTCTTTTTTACCATTCTGTTTTTCTTCCTTCCTTCCTTTTCTTTCTTCTCTCCCTCTAGTCTGTCTCTTATCCCCTAAGGCAACTGCTTTGAGGATCTGAGGGAGGTGGGATCTAGGATGTAATGGGCTTCCCGGGGAATAGAAATTGGAGGAAACACAGAACCTACCAGGAATGAGGTGGCAATAGAGAAGGGGAAAGATTCAAAGCTGGGCCTGGCAGCAGGCTATGGGCCAAACAGTGGCCAGTCCTATGCGCTGTCCTGACAAATGGGGAACTTGTGTGTAAGAACTTCCTTTTCTTATCTACCTGGCCATGCTGGTTCCCATCAGAGCACCAGGAATGCAGATCTCTGTGTCTGATGGGGTTCTCATGGGGTGCATTCATCTTGGTTGTCCAAACTCACGGCAATCCTCCTGCTTCAGCTTCCCAAGTGCTGGGATTACAGGTGTGCACCACTACACCCACCTTATGTGGTGCTGGGGACTTGAACCTTGGACTCTGCGTTTGCTATGCAAGTGCTGTAACTGCTAAGCTATAATTGCAGCCTTTAAATTATTAAAGTTTGGAGTGCTTTTTATGTGACAATAGATCACAAGGCCCACGCTTTGGAGCTGGGATAATCTCAATATTGCTACCACGCAAGACATAAGTCCAGGCCTTTTTACCTCCACATAGACGTGCATTTAGGTTCATGCTGTCAGGAAATAGCATGTCCTAGATGAGGCATCTTGCTCTAGCCAGGGGCAATGTCCAGAGAGAAGCCTCACTGCAGAAGGTCAGCAGCAAACATGATGGCCCTGGGTGACTAGTGCCTCGGTCTGGGAGGTACTCTACAATGTTCACTACAATCAAATTTCTCTAGATTTCCATGACATTCCCATTGCTGAGATATAGGAAGGGCAATTTATTTGATGCTAAGACAAACTGCTGCCAGGATGTGTCTGGTTTAAAGAGAAGAGAAAAAAGTTAATCTGAAGACACAGTAGGTGGATCAAGTTTGGCGTGCCACTTGGATTTCTGTTCCTATGTGAGTCCTTTCTTCCCACAACTGACCGTTGTGGAGTGAGAATCAAGACGCAGAATTTCTAACTGTATTAGTCACTTTCTAGTTGCTGGGACAAAGTACTCTACACCTGCAACTTAAGGGAGAAGAGGCTTCAGAGGGTTGAGCTGTCTGTAAGGTAGCAATGACACAGCAATGGGGCATGATGGAGGAAGGCTGCATAACCCCTATTAGCCAGGAAGCAGGCCTATAGTGTGTGTGTGTGTGAGAAAGAGAGAGAGAGGGGAAGAAGGAAGAGGAGGAAGAGGAGAAGAGAGGAGCCAGGGGCAAGAATACACTCTTGCAGGTCATACCTTCAGTGACCCGCCTCTTCCAGAACCTACCTCCTAACAGCTATGCACTCATCAGTGGATTGGTTCACTGGTGAGGAGATTGTCCCATGACCTTCCAAAAGACTACCTGTAAGCGCAGGAGACTTTTGGGAGAGTTTTAAATCTAAACCAAAATACAAACTTCAGGAAGCAACTCTGACTCATTTCTATTATTACTCAGGCTATGAAGTTAATGAAGGTGAAAGTGTCAGAAAGCTTGTTCTTGGCCCTAAAAGTGGAGAGAGACATGTAGGGCAAGTCTGAAGAGGGCACTGAGGTAGGGCCTGGAAGTCAGAGGAGAGCAGCATTGAGAAGGAATCCTTCGCAAAAAAAAAAAAAAAAAAAAAAAAAATTGTTTCATACTCACTTTAGTATTATTTATAAAAGTGAAAGATTATGGGAGGATGTTTTTAAATGAGAAACTATTATAGTATTGAGAATGGATGTATTCTGATGGTCTTCTCCGCATTTCATGCTTCCTTACTAAAATAAAAACAACCCCCCCCCCCCCTATTTTTCACTCAGATATTTTGCCTTATGTAGCCTGCTTGCTTCAGGGGAAGAGAATTTCCTCACAGTGGACAAGTGGCCCTAGGTGGCCTAAGCCAGTCATCATAGTCTAGTCCTCTGGTTCCACTTATTAGTAGGCATGTGACCTAAGTTGGTTCAATAAGAGCACTTGCTTGGAATTTTGGGAAATTCACAGACTCACCACTCACCAGCACTGTCTCTATATGTAAACAAAGACTCTTTGCAGCCCTGAGTGTTGTCGATAACTGTTGGTGCTCAGAAAACGATATTCCAAAGTATGTACCTTTGGCATGCTGAATACTCTGAATTAATAGGAGGCTGGAAGGACTCCTTAGAAGCAAAGTCTCTCTGACCTTCTCTGTCCTGTTTCTTGCTCCTCTCTCTTCCATGAAGTGATTCATAGGAACCAGAATTCTGCTTCCAGGCAAGTCATAAAAACTAGAACCTGTATCTTCCAAAGCAAGCCGTAAAAGCTAGAAGCCATAAAACTTCCTCTTGTGAAGGCTCTTATTCCAGAGGGCCCTGCCCCATAGCCAGGAGGAAAGAATGCTTCACATATAGGCAGGAAGGATCTGAGCAGACAAGCCTTGGGCGCCACTTTGGTCTATTACCATTACATTATACCCTTTGGTCTGGTCATATTTCTACATGATTGTCTGTGCTCCATCAAACCTAAGCGTAATAGTAGACAGTCTTCCATGGGTCTTTGGTTATCATACTTAAAGGCTCTTGTATTGCATAAAACTTTGCTTTAATGGATCTGTTGTACTTTTCTCTTGCCAGCCAGTTTTTTGTTATAGGAGTGTTGGTTGTGGCACTTATGACAAGGAAGGAAAGTGATCACACATTTGCATCTCTATGCAGCCATCTTGTAATCAGAAGGATGAAACTGATTTCATGGAAGGCAGAGAGAAGTGGAAAAGAAAAGAAGTCTTTCTCAGGGTCTGCACTACTTGTGGGCTTCATAGTTATATGACCTGTTAAATTTCCCTTATTGCTTAACTCATATGGACCTGGGTTTCCTGAGACCCCTGTCTAACTAATATCATAGGCAGAATTCACTGTACAGTGCCATAAGCCAGGCACTGTGGTAAACCCTACTATAAATCTCCTGTGACCTGATATGAAACAGTCATATGATGGAACAGCAGGTATCTGTTAAAAATTAAATAAGTATATGGTAAAATTCCTTTGAAAAGTGGAAAAGTTGGTTAAGAAGATGTATTTGGAATCTTATAGAATTGGGTATTGTGGGATATCCATTTTAACCAAGTGATCTTTTGGTTGGGAGCTAGAATCTATAGAGAAGAAAGAATCTGTTTTCTTCCTTTATCTCAGCTCCACTCTTACCAGTTGCCTGAGAGGAAAAAGTACTTCATTCCAGGGGCGCCTCTGAGGATGGTGCAGTATCCTGAGACTGACTGGACTGAGCCAGAATCATCACAGAATAGAGCACTTTGTAATGGAGTGGGGACACAGACACAAATGTCCATGTTTATGGACTGAGAGCCTCTTGGTTCTTGGGGAGATGAGGACAGGACCCTGCTGGTCCTGGCAGTGGGAGGAGTTGGCTTAGTTAGAGGTTTATCCAGCTTCTAGTAAACAAGAACTCTGCCTTTGAGTACCAGTCACACGGGACTGATGTGGCCCACACTGGGTAGCACCAAATGCAAGGACAGCAGAGACAAGGCTGGGGTGGGGGTGGACTGCAGAGCAGATAGCTTTGCACCTTCATATTTTGCCAAAACAGTGAGCTTCCTGACCTTTTTTTCTGTCCGGCCAGACTGCCTAGTTTCTAGTTCTGGTCCCTTCCCATGCCAAAATTATTTCTTAAGGAGCTCACCCCATCCAGGGAAATCCTAGTCAGCTCTCAGTGGGAATATGCAATTTCAATGTGTTTGAAAAGAAGGATCCACTTTGGAGAAATTTGCATTCTCAGAAAGCTTTCAATAGTCGGCTTGTGAATAAGGTCTTTCTGTGTTTGCTGCTCCCTGTGAGAAATTCAGGGGGAGGAGGAGAAAGGACCCATGCTGCTTTCCCCCAAGTAGCTGCAGACTGAGAGGCAGGGAGCTGCCTTTGCCAAGTGCCAAAGGATGGTGGGATGTGTGTGTGTGTGTGAGGCATTTCTCCTCTGGAGGTTTCCAGGGAGCTGCTTTGCAAGAGGTAAACTTGTGGCCTGGTCTCCAACGCCAAGGGCTTCTGTTTCCAGCTCTCCTTTTGCCTCATGGGTATGTCTTTGTAGGGGAGAATCAGTGTTGGTGTTACTGGAACTTTGTGGCAAAAGCCTGGGCTCTGGGAATCCCAACAGAGCCGGTTTGAGCAATTTGTCCCATAATGCCAATCAAGGAGATGAGAGGTAGTGAAGGACAGAAAAGGAGCCCTAATCAGCATAGGTATGCTGGGAAACACAGATAAAGAGGCTCAAGATCTGTCTTTAGGGAACTGACAGAGCTTAGGAATTTTATAGAAAAGAGAAACAAGGTGGAGGGTTGGGGATGTAGGTAGCTGAGGAATTGTGGCTGGGTGTTTATGGCATAGCAATCCTAGTCAAATTATGGCTGAGTTGATTGCTATCTCAGGCCTGATTCGGTGAGGTCCTGGGAGTCTTTATTGCTTGAGGGGACAATTTAGTTCCTGTGTGAGATGACAGCTTCTGCTTCAGGGGACAGCCCTAGTTTCTGTCAAGGGAAAATTGTTCCTGGGGGATGATTTTATCATATGTAGACTTTGTTTGGAATACAAGGTGGTTGCAGGTTTAGGACAATACCTGTGACTTCTAGACATTATTTTTGGTGTGTTCTCAAACTGGATATTGTTAAGAGCTGATAATTAGTTATCCCTGCAAATCTTGAAAATTAGTATATATATATATATATATATATATATATATATATATATATATATATATATATATATATATATATATATATATATATTGGTGTAGTGGTGATACTGGGGATCGAGTCCAGGGCCTTCATTGTAAGCTATAAAATCCTAGCCCCTTTTTGATTTTGAGACAGGTTCTCACCAAGTTGCTAAGTAGCCCAGGTTAGGCACTAACTTGTGATCCTCCTGTGCTTGGTCCACCAGGCCTAACTGGAAACTACCAGTTGTTGGAAAAGTCATGATGTGTCTTTGCAACCTATGGTGCTAAGTTCATTTTTGGAAGTACTAGAGTCAGTTCCAGCTATGTTATTGCCATGTCATTTAACAGATGACAGTTCTACTTTAATTCTAAAAAGAAATTGAGTGATTTGGTTGAGTTTTGGAGATTTACAAGATGAAGATAGAAGACCAAACTGCATTTTTGCTACATTTTACTGTTTTACTTCTAGAAAGGGAAGAATATCAGTTCAATTTGTAAAAAATTGAGTACAGTTTACAGTGACAGTGCTCTGTAGAATGTCAGTTCATGAAATTCAATGCTTGTCATTTTAATTTTACTGACTCTTCTTGGTCAGAGAGGATCACAGAGATTGATGATGACAAAATAAAGGCATTGTTCAAGTCAAATTCATATTTACACAACATGAAAGATTGCAGAAACCTTCAACAGCCATCATTCAAGTGTTCACAACCATCGGAAGAAGCTGAGACATGTAAGCCAGCTTGATATTTGGATTCCTTATGAACTCAAAGTTCATTTGACAGTATATATAAACGTCTGCAATTGAAGAAAACAATCCTTTTTTGAAGTGACCGATAACTCATGAGAAGTGGATTGTTAACAAAAATGTGGTGTTCAAATGGTCTTGGTCCTGATGTGATGATTTGCCTCAAACAATATTGAAAACAGACATTCATCAGAGGAAGGTTATGCTCTCAGAAATTTAAAGGTATTGTGTTTGTTGAGCTCCTACCAAGGAACCAAACAATCAATTTGAATGTGGGCTGTCAGCAATTGGGCAGTTTGAACGCATCCACCATCCAGAAATGTCCGAGCTTGTTAATCGTAAAAGAGCTGTGGTCCATCATGACAAGAGAAGACGTACAAGTTTGATCACTCATCAAAAATTATTGGAACTTAGATGGGATGTATTGACATACCCACTATATTCATTTGAACTTGTGACCTCAGAGTTCTACTTGTTTCATTCTGTTCAAAATTCCTTGCATAGTATAACATTCAATTCAGATGAGGCTGTAAATCAGCACCTTGCTCAGGATTTGTCAATAACGACAGGTTCTCCTATGAACAGGGAATTCTGGAGCTCACTGAAAGATGGCAAGAAGTTATGGAAAAAAAGAACAATATATCATTGATTGATATTTGTTCTTTACATAAATAAATGACCTTTGGAAAACATAGACACAATACATCATGACTTTCCCAATGACCCAATAGTTACTTTTTGTCTGGTCCTCTGTCTTAAAGAGGGATGAGACAGGATAGCTAAATTTAAGGCTAATAACCTGGAAATACACTCTGAGTGATTAGCATGACTTTAAACAGAGCTAAGTAGAGATCAATCCCAAAGTTCATAGCAATAAGTGAGACACAAAATAAAGACAGATGCCAAGCTTTAACTTGTTTTTATTAACCCATCGGCCATCAACAGGGCTAGCCTCTAACTCTTATATTACAGAGGTTGCTGGACTGCCTCAGTGGGCAGAGTCTGGCTATTTGAGGTAAAACAGAGTTTAGCTCCACGTTTACCTGGACTTCCTTTTATCCCTTCTGGCCTCAGTTAGGACTTACCTGTGTGGTTGGCTAATACTCATTTTGGTCCCATCCTTAGGTCACCTTTGCTCTGGAGAGGTACAGAGAGAAAGCTTGGGGAAGAAAGACACTTTAACACTTGACCTCCCCAAGAACCTTTGGTGAAAGGCTTTGGTTCCCAATACAAGTGCTGCTGTAGGTCCCTGGCTCATGGAAGGGAGAAAGCCAATGAGAAAGAAAGTAAAAAAGATAGAGAGGTATTTGGCCAGTACCACTCCCTAACTCCTGTTCTGTCTACTCACAGTGCTTCCCAAATCCCTGTAGGCTATGCTTAGCCTGTTGGGGCACCCTTGTAGAAGAGCAAAGAGAAGCAGAATATTACATGATTCCAGGATACCATAAGGTCACTGTTCCAATACTTGCAGCAGGTGCAGTGTGTGCCTCTTGTATCACAGAATGGAAGGGTCCAGATGTACATTTTCAGTCCCCAAGGTATCCTTGAAGCCACTGACATTCATGGGACATCACCCCATCATCACTCCTGCCATACTTCAGAATTGTGCACCACCAGATAAAGCAGAAACTCTGATGACATCCTGCCCCAGTCTGAGACCCAAACACCACTGGCCTTCATGTAATCAGATCCTCTGGGACACAGTGTAAACACTGTACTGCTGGTGGTGGCTGTTGAGAAAACAGCACAGACAGAAGGAAAAAAAGGTTGAAAGAGGATTCAGTTCCGGGGTCTCAGTTTTCTCATGGACATGGTTAACTAAGCTTCTTTGTCTTGATGCCAGTGACAGACAAGTGGGCTTTCCCCCTTATCTTAATGACTCCTTAACAGAGACCTGTCACTCTAGACTGGGGGATTGAACCCACAGCCTTCACACTGAGCTATACCTTCAGCCTCATTATTATTATTTTAAATCAAGGCCTTACTAAGGCATTAGATTGTATAGTTGGGACTCAAACTTGTAATCCTCCTCTTGGGCTTCCCAGAGTGCTGGGATTACAGATGGCACCACCATACCTTGCTGGAGCAGAACTCTTTGGCTCTTCACCTCCAACCACCCTGGAAGAGTCTGAGCTTTAATTCCTGCTTAGCTGGGCCAAATCACCTTCTACCTTGGATATGTTCCTCCTTGGAAGCTGACAGTGATGTGCACACCTCACATGGAAGTGCCCCAGGCTTCCAGGTTCTGGGCTTTTTGCCAGCTCCTGGCTTGGTTCCATTTTGCATGTCCAGGAATGAATCTTGGGACACTGGCAAAGGCACTGTGTCCTTCAAATCCCTGCTCGATTCCTTCATGACTGGTTGTGTGGGGTGTGACAATGCATATGCCTTGGCAGCATGCACAAAGGAGCTGCCTGGGGGTGGAGGGTCCTGGAGACACTTTGTGAGACCAGAGCCTGGGGCAGCCATGCGAGGAGCTGTCCTACTTCTGATGCATTATTAGTAGCTGCAGGGCCTGTCCTTGTCACTGGCACAGAGCTTGGGCCTTGGCAGGAGATGCAAGAAGCTATGCTTCAGGTATTTCCTCCAGGCCATAAAACCAGCTCTGGGTGACAAGCTTGGTTCCCTGGGTCCTAGTTACTTCATTTCTCTGTCACTCAGGAATGGCTTGTGGCACTGGGCTTCAGGACCAGTGTGAGGGTTGCTGTCTTCCTGTGTGCAGGTAGAAGGGTGAAGACCAGGTGTAACCAAAAGGCCTAGGGCAATTCTGCTGGTCCTGTGCCCTGAGTAAGCTGTATGGACCAGCTGCAGGAGTGGGAGTTCTTGGGCTTGGTTCTATGCTTTGTGTCTGGAACTCCCATTATGTATACCTCTCCTACCCTAGGGTGGCTCCCTAGAGAGAGAAAGATCCTTCAGGACTCAGTACAAGCACCAGAGAGGAAAAGAGCTAGTTCTTCCCTTTGCTCCTTGGAAACCCATCCCGTGTTGCTCTCCCACCCTAGAATAAATTTCTGGAGTGAGGCAGACGTGACTAATCTGTGGTCCTGAGACCACATGCAGACTGTGGCCTGAGCCCAGTCTGGTAGTAGAGATGGTGAGTTTTAGGTCCAGCCGCTGCTAGGCTGTTCCCAACTCACAGCTGCAACAAACTGTTACAACACAACTTTCAAGCCGTATATGGTTACTTTCTGCAGTGGTTTGGATCTAGATTGTCCCCCCAGAAGCCTCATGTTCCTATGGATACTGTGTACCATTGGGAGATGGGGCCTAGCTGGAAGGGGCGGATGCTTATAACTTGGTCTGGAGGGGTGTGTGCTGCTTCCATCCTTCCTCCCGGACTTCTCTTTGTTCCTTCATGCTGTGAGGATCTCTGTCTCTGGAGCTCTGGCTCTGCTCTGCCATGTGATTCCACCGTTTTCCAGCTGCCCACCTGTGAATGGACTGGAACCTTCTGAAACTGAGAGCTAAAATAAATCTTTCCCCCCTAAGTTGTGGATGTCAGGTATTTTGTCTCAGCAATGAAAAAGTAACTAAGACACTCTTCTTTCCAGCTTTAAACTTTGCTCTCATAAGCCCCTTTCAGGAACAGTTGCTCGAAACTGGTAGTAATTAAAACAGTCCAATTCAATGTTCACATTTATAAACAATCCTGAGCACATCGACTCAACCCAAATCTCAGTTTATTCAAAATGGTCTCAACAGGCCTATTCATTCCTGAAATTTTCTTTTGTTCCTGGAAGAATTAGAGGAGAAAAAGCTCTGGCTTCTGCCTCCAGGACCTAGCCATAGATGGGGGAGGTGCGAGAGAAAGAGAAAGAGAAAGAGAGAGAGAGAGAGAGAGAGAGAGAGAGAGAGAGAGAGAGAGAGAGACTGCTGGCATGTGATCATTCAGCACACATAATCTTCATGTTTCAGGAGTGATTCCTGCCAGTGCAGAAGAATGTCCACAGATGAGCTCCTCTAGCAGCAATTGTTAGGATGCTGTTGGCATTTGGGGCAGGATCATTGCGTGGACTGGGCATTGCATTCTTGGCCTTTACCATTTAAAGGCCTACAGCATTCCCAGTCATGGCGACAAGTACCAGTGCCTACATTTCCTTGGAGGCGGAGTCATGGCACTGCCAAAGTTACCACTGCCCTGGGAATCTAACGGCCAAGGATCTGCAGCCTGAGACAGCTGGGTTTTCTCACTCCTGGGCAAGTAGGCATTCAGTCTAGTGATGTGATGGTGGAAGAAGGGAAAGGAAGTGGGTGGAGAGCAAGTGTAGGGGCCTGGTTGCAAGTCCAACCTGCCTAGGAATGTTTTAATCTTCCTAGTAGCTGTTCCTTTTTTGGGGGTGCGGGGGAGCAAGTTACCTACACTGCTGTTATGAAACACTTCCCTTCCTGCTTTCAGCTCTCCTGTTTTCCACGGCACTTGCTCTCAGTTCTGAAGATGGCTGTTAGGCCCTAGTCTGGCTGATACAGGTACTGCAACCCTCAGGGCACAGTGATGGGTTCCAGGAGGGACCCAGGACCTAATCAGAGTGAGAGGCTCAATTTCCCCGCTAGGCTTAGCCTCGGGAGGCTGCAGCAGCTAAAATGGAGCTAACTGCAAAAGCTGAAAGAGAGAAATGGGGCTTGAGGATGTCTCTGGGGCAAGTCACACCTGAACCTGAACTTTTTCTTGATAGTATTCGCATTTTGCTTTGGCCAATTGTGGTTAGGTTGTCATTGACAACAGAAGGGGACTTAATTAATAGGAAATAGAATTAGATTCTGTCTTAGTCACTTTCTTGTCCAGGGACACTACACCTGACACAACTTACAGGAGGAGACGCTTGTTTTTTGTTTCATGTTTCAGAGGTCTTTGTTCATGAGTGGCTGGCAATGGTGGATGGGCATGGCAGAGAGCCTAGCCAGCAAAAAGCTGTTCATGGCATGGCAGGACAGGAAGCAGTGAGGGAGATATACCCTTCTAAGTCCTGACCCACGGACCCATCCTTTCAAACCCTACCTCCTAACAGCATATGAAATCATCAGTGGTTCGATCCACTTAATACAATTAATCCCCATGATTGAATTACCTTTTAAATATATGACACTTTAGGGGGGATATTCCACATCCAAAGCATAACAATTGCTCTAAGTCAGAGAGGCGTGACCGTCCACAATATAAAGAAGCCCTTTCATTCCCAACCTACAGGACAGGTCAGAAACATTATTTTGTCCCACTTGGGACTTAGTGCTCTTTTCAGGAGCCTGGCCTCTCAGAGAATGTTCTTGCCATCCCAATAGTACCTCTCTTCTACCAAAGTCTGCTTGTAAGAGGAAATCTTGGAATTGAAGAGTGGTGTGTGGGCTCCAGGGCTTCTGGTAACTAGCCTGGACCAGTCCTATTCATTCTGTGCTGTTGCTGTAGACCAGCTTCCTGCCTCCCTAAGTGCTGTGCCACTGGGTCCCCCTTGACAATTCTTTGAGCTTCATCAGGGCCCCTGGGTATGGCTGTTTGGATCCCTTACATAAATACAGGGTTGACCTTACCCTACACTCATACCAGATCCCCTTGGTTATGGCTTCAACGGGCACATGCATTTCTTTACCTGAGGCTTCCTCTGCAGAGGGAGACATAGTGCAGGGGAATTACTTCCCTCCCCATAGTTCTTCACCAAGGGCTGACAAGAGTGGGTATACGAGCAGTCCAGAGTCCTCTTTGTGTGGGATTACTCTGCAAGGTGACCTCAGTGAGACCAGAGTTTAGTTGCCCTCAGTGGTCACTGTACTAGTACCGACTATCAATACTAGTACTAGTACTAGTATCCCATGTGACATCCCCCTTTCCTGGTGTTGTTTGCTGGAATCACCTCAAACTACGTCAGACTTCTACGAGGCTGCCCCAGGAACTAGATATCAAGCCCCACATGGCACTGGTGTAGCCTAACCACAGGCTGCAGGTCAGGTTGCTTTACCACAATGGAGTTAGAGAAGCCATATCCTGAGGGCAGAGTGTGACTGGGCCCAGGGCCCAGAACCTCTGCCCTCCAAGGTGAAGGCCTGGCTATGTACCAGCACACTCCCTCTGTGCCAGCTAATTGGCCTGGAAGAGGAGCTGGCTAGTTGTGTTAGGTATTGTATTAAGCCTTCTAACTCCCACTTTTGGAGTAAGAAAATCTAAAACAAATAATTTGCTCTGTTGAGTGTATGCAGGAATGACAGTTTCACACTCCAGTTTGGCTTTGGCTCAGAGCCCCAAGGCTCCTGTATTTATCTCCCTGCCCATTTGTGAGGTCCAGCTTTTGTGTGTCCCTGTGTTAAAAAAAAAATTGAGAAACCGGATTTTTTTTCCTCCATTTTGGTGACAGGTTTGATGGAAATTGGATCTATAAAAAAAAAAGAAGGATAGTCATTAGCTTAGACAACTCTCAGTGATTCAGAACTTCAATAACTTTCCAGTTTTACAATCTCCTGGATGAGGGTTCAGCATCTAAATCTTTTTTTTTTTTGGGGGGGGGGGATATTTAAGATTCAAATTTCTTCCATTCTTCATGTCCATTCTTTCTTTCATGCAAATACAGCCAAATGGAGATTCCTGTTTTACTGAGTCTTGACTCCTCAGCGAAGCACCCGGCCTCTACGTGGCTCAGTGTCAGGGTCAGTGTTTTCTGCTTCTTCCTCCCCAAAGGCCAATGTGGAGGCTTACTCCCCGCCAAACTAGGCTGTGGTGCTTGAGCTTGCCCATATTCACCTCCCCAGAGTAGAAAAGGATCCCTGTGTTCTTAATGCCTCTCACTTGGCTGAGTAGGATGCCTAGGGAAAAGCTCACCAAGCAGAGGAAAGAAAAATTTAAAAGTACCTTTTCCCAAGAGGAGGCAACTTTGCCACTACTGCCAGATGGTTCTTTACTCTCTGGACCTAGAACAATAAACTACCTATTTCTCTTCCCCAGGAACTAAGAGCTGAATGCTAAGACTCAGGATGAGTCAGTGTAACTCCACAGAGCACCCACAATTCTCTCCCTTATATGTTTTGGGTGGCTTCCATTTGCTGAGGTACCTTTTTGACCTCCAAGCCAGCAAGGCTTGCTCAATTTTATCCACCCACAGGATGACTTCTATATCACTTCTAAAAATACTTCCCTGTGGTACTGGGAACTCCAGGTTGTCTCCACCCAACCCCAACATTCATCTCACTCCTTCCTGGCTAGCAAGAGCCTCATCTAACTTGGATGTATGCCCCCATCCTCTTTGCTTGGCTGGAGGGGAACAACCCCTGTTCTATCCTTGCTGGGGTTGGCAGGGGTTAGGTAGATCTTGTCTGGTTGAATCCAGTTGAGATAACTCCTTTATTCTTGATTACCACTAAATCTTCTGAGCTCTCAAAAAAGGTTTTCCCCAGCCCTTTCCAGGGAACAGCAGCTGGCTATACCTTGTCTGGAGTGACTCCATTTTGTATAGAGCAGCAGTTTGTCCTAAGTTACTCCATTTGGGGTAAAAATGCCAAGTTAGAATGACTCAGCATCTGTTTGTACAAGAAAATAACCACTGTCAGCCCAGTGAAACCATAAGGCACAGAATGGTAAGTGACTTAGTGTGCTAATAAAAAAAAAATCACCTACGAGCTTATTGGGTACACCAGACCAACAGATGATGCAACCACCTCACTCACAATACATAAAAAGAGATACACCTCAGACCGCACCTACTTTACCCACTTCAAAGCCAAAATCTGAACCCTTCACCTTGACATCTCGATGGTTGGTGTGTTAACCCAATACCTGGTCACCTACAGTGAATTCACATTTGTGTCAACTCTTTGCATTGACTCTCCAAAGGAGATCCACCTTTCATAAAGATTTACATTCCGTCTCTCCACCACTATAGTTGAGAACTGACCAGCATGGGTGGCCCTTGTGCCTCTTGTGGGAGCAGTTGTGGGGTGCAGTTCATGTTTAAGGGTTCTGTGGGATCAGGCTACAGCCCTATCTTTTCCTTGTTTAGCTCCCCACTTCCCTTTCTTGCCTCCCTCACTCTTTTTTTCCTGAGAGAACTTTCTAAGTCAATCCTGTCCACCCAGTCCTTGTCTCAGGCTCTGCTTCTGGAATTCTGGCCGAGGCAGGAAAGGGCTGGAGATGGCAGACAAGGCATGCTCCCTGCCCTCAAGGATATTGCAATATGGTTGGGTGGATAGATCACACACATACCATACCAAAGAGTCAAACACAAACACAAGCATAGAACAGGCTGGGGAAAACAGAGATGGAGAAGATGGAAGATGGGGAAGAAGGGGACTGAGCTAGGAAGGGTAGGGATCAAATGATGAGAGAGGGGACAAATTCTGAGAAAAGGTCCTGAGAAAGGAATTTCTGTTCCATTTCCTCCTGTCCAGTACCCATAACCAGAGCAACCATCCCAGGTAAGTGGAAGTAAGGGAGGAGGCAGGGGCTTTGTTTTGATGTCCTAATAATGGGCCTAGCATCATCTGAGAGCATTCAGCTGTCTGAGAGAGCTATGACAGCCCATCCTGAAGCCAGGAATGAGTAACTTGGCTCCGGACTTTCCCAGAGAGAATGGGAGGAGTGGAGGAGGTATGGGGTGGTAAATTTGTCTACCTGCAAAGACAAGTCCATTCAGAAAAGGGACTTACCTACCTGCCAGACCTTGAGCTTGGGGATTTGTTCACCAGGATTCAATGATGTAGGAGGCAGCTCCCAGGCCCTTTAGAACCACAGCAACAGTCTTGAGGACTTGGATTACGTGAGCTATGAGAAGTAGAATGTTTCCTTGATGGTTTTCTGTAAAGCAAGCAGAAAGGGGGTTGTGGAAGCAGGCTTTAGTACCTGCTTTCAGCTAAGAGGAGGTAGAAATTGTGGGGTAGATCCTCTCAGGATTGACGAATTTCTTCTCAGGAAATTATGGAATCTCCTCTTGGTCTTTCTTTCAAGGGAACACTTATTCCCACCAAATCCTTCCAACAAATTCCTAACACAAGGCCTTCCTGGATCTGAGGGTAAGCTAGCTAGGGATGGCAGTTACCTTGAACATATAAAGGGGAATTGATTATGCAGGTGGCCACAGCTGCTGTGTGCAAGGCCTTGTGCTAAAAACTTCACACCCAGTGTATTTTTCAAGCCTCACAACAATGCTGTAAGGTAGGTGCCGCCATTTAGCTCCATTTTACAGACAAATCATATAAAGAAATAACGTATTTCACCCATTAAAAAAGCAGGGATATTATACAATTACACCAATAGCTGAAAGAAAGGCATTCAAAAATACCTTTTTGATGAAAATTCTACAAAAGTAAAGAATTTTTTAATTAAATGAATGTAAATTTCAAGCCAAGGGCCAACATTTAATTCTGTTGGGAATGCAAAAGCTGCAGAAACAGGTGCTCACATTAGAACAGAATTAAGACTGCATTTTTCATTGTGGATGTGGCTCAGTGTTAGTGCTTTCTTACCATGCACAAGGCTCTGGAATTAAGCAAAATAATAAACAAAAACACCCTCAAGAACCACAAATAAAACCAAAACTAAACAAGACTCTATGTGCCTCCACTGTCAGATGGATTTTTTCTTTTCCCTTACTTTCCTAATTCTGAGCCTCGTTTTGGCCTTTTCTTCTCTGTAAAATACTCCCACTTTTTACCTTAAAACCACAGAGGATCCTGGGATCCTTTAAGGCTCAGTTCAAAACCAGGCGGTGCATGTGGACTCCAATGCAGATATAAACACTGTTTTTTTTTTTCCCCCTGAAACTCCTGAATCTCTGCTGGACACAGTAATTTCTGCCTCTGTCCCAGTCTCTACATGTAAGCCAGGTCAGGGACTATTTTTGGCTCTAGGTGTGTTCTTCCCATATCCCATACCTGTTTGCTTCTCTTCATGGTCGGAGACATGGTGCTCCTCAAGCAGAAAGGGAGAGAGGCTGGGAAGGGCAGGGGCTGGGATGAGTGGGCTCTGCTCCTGTGAAGGAGGAGTGAGATCTCCAAGAGGAAAGGCCTTCTCCATGGAAATCTGTGAGGCCCCAAGAATCAGGGGCCCTGAACTGGGCATAGAGGAGCCCCTCTTCCAGCCTACCCAGCCCTACTCTCATCCTTCAAGCAAGCCACCTAGTAACTGAAATAACGGGGGCATGTTTCCTTGACATGGACACGGATTCTTTAGTGAGGGGCAGCAGCAGCAGGGCATTGTGCTAGTGGCTTTTGGAAGAGGAAAAGTAGGGAAGAGACTGTGGGGCTCCCATTGACAGGCCAGCGTGGGGCTCCCAGAAACAGCCTGATGGGCTGTGAAGGAACTGAAGGCCTTGCAGTTCCTGCATGGAGCCTGCGAGTCTCAATTAGTTCTCATGACCAAGTTCAAGGGGGAAATTTGTGTGCAGGTAGGGAATCGAAGCCCCAATCTCTGGTATAGGCCATCAAAGAGGTGAAAAGTCAATCAGGGTATTCAAATTGCAAAGCTCCTGAATGACATGAAATTTATGAAGGGTTGTGAGGAAATGCTGTTTTTCTTTGTTGTTTTTGATTTTTCTTTTATTTTCTTTTTGTTTTTTTGAGATAGGGTCTCACTCTTTAATTCAGGCTGGTCCTGAACTTGCAATGTAGCACAGGCTGGATTTGAACTCATAGCAATTCTCTTGCCTCAGCCTCCCGAGTGCTGGGATTACACATGTGTGCTGCTATGCTTGGTTTATATGGTGCTGGGGAATTGAACTCGGACTTGTGCTGTTTCTCCAGCCCTAGTTATTATTGTATATTTGTTTTTGTTTTTAGAACTGGGAATTAAACCCAGGGCCTTTGCACTGAGCTATATCCTGAGCCCTCCCCAACTTCTATTTATTTATTTATTTTGAGATAGAGTCTTGTTAAGTCACTAAACTGCCTAGGCTGCGGTTGAACTTGTGATTCTCTTGCCTTAGCCTCCCAGAGTGCTGGGATTATAGGTTTGTGCCATCACATCCAGCCAGAGAATGTGTTTGGAGGAATGGAAAGATTTTATGGGAAAAGAAACAAAATAGAACAACAACAAAAAACCTGAGTGCCTGAGAAGCAGTAGTTCCCAGGAAAGAAAAGTGGCACCCCTGTGCAGGTGGGTGGGTCCCATCAAGGGTAAGTCTGGTTAGAAAGGGGTCCCCCCTGTCAAACTCAGGAAGTAGCAGTGTCCTTCCTTATGATCTGTCATTCCCAAAGGAAGTTACCTGTGACTGCTACCACGGTCTGGGGACAGAGCCTGTCTTTGGGAATCACGTGCCCCGAGTTCCAGCCCCCCTTGGGTCCAGGAACCTGTAGAAGGTGAGGAGGTTTGGAAGTTCTCTCCTCGGCCAGGCCTGCCAGTCCCGAGGCAGAAGGACATCGAAGATACGGCTATGGCAGAGCCCCAGACGATGCCAGCAAGCTGAGGTGCCGGGGCAAGCAGCACAGGAGCAGATCTGCAGGGCCACATGGGTCACAGGCCCTAGTGGACAGAGAGGAGAGAGATGAGAATGGATCTGCCTGTGGGAGGCTGCGGGACAGACTGAACAACAGTTCTAGAAGGTTCCACCAACAGCCAAGCTTCTCGTGCATGACAACAGCAAGGTTATTAGGGGAAACACGATAAAAAAAAAAAGACATTATCAAAGATGTGAATTCATAACTTGAGGCAGGCAGCTGTCCCCCAGCCTTCCCCAACAAGAGGGCGGAGTGGCTGTGTGGAAAGACGGTTGTGTCGTAGACTGCTGTGACACGAGAATAATACATTATGGCGCTCTGTTGTTCTTGTTGTTACCCATCCAATTTAGTTGTTACAGCAATCCTAAGTGAGATAGTATTAATTTTATTTTACAAATAAGGAAACTGAGGCTCAAAGGATACAAGGAGTATGTTCTTATAGCAAGTAGAGTGCTGAAATGGTCTTCATCCCAATGTTTCTTTTCCTTCTCTTCCTTCCTTCCTTTCTTCCTTCCTTCCTTCCTTCCTTCTATCCTTCCTTCCTTCTTTCCTTCCTTCTTTCCTTCCTTCCTTCCTTCCTTCCTTCCTTCCTTCCTTCCTTCCTTCCTTCTTTTTTTTGATAGGCTCTTATTCTATGGTCTGGATTGGTCCAGAACTCACTATGTAGCCCATACTGGCCTTGAATTCACAGCAATTCTCTTGCCTCATCCTCCTAAGTGCTAGGATTACAGGCATATGTAACCACGCCTGGCTAAATAGGTGGTCTAATCACACTTCCGGCTTAGACCACCAATGACACATATCTTTCCTGAAATGGAGGAATGAATGAGTTCTAATGGTGAGACACCTGTTTTCTTTCTTTCTTTCTTTCTTTCTTTCTTTTTAGTTTAAATAAAATTAAAATTGGGATACAAACCCCCAGACCATAAAATTCATTCTTTTAGATGTTCACTGGTTTTTAGTATAGTCATAAAATTGTGTGATCACCACCACTACCTAATTTCAGAATATTTTCATCTCCTGAAAAAAAAATCAAAATCAAATCCTAATTAGCAGCCACTAACCATTTCCTCCTTCCCCAAGTCCCTGTCAAGCCACTTGTTTATTTGAGCAATTCAAACATATGGAATCATATAATATGTGTGTTTTTGCCTGATGTTTTTAAGGTTCATCCAGGATATATCCATGTATCATCTCTTTTCATTGCCAAGTAGCATTTCATTGTATTCATTTATTGTGGCTTCCCATACCACAAACTGTTCCTCAGTCAGTTTATGGGTACTGGATTGTTTTCACTCTTTGGTTATTATGAATAATGCAGCTATGCAGCTATACATAGGCTGGTCCTAAATCTATTACATGGCCCAGGCTGGCCTTGACCTTGAACAGTCCTCCTGCCTCAGTCTTATAAGTACTGGGGTTTCAGGCTTATGGCACCATTTCCTGCTGATTTTTATGTGGTGCTGGGGGATTGAACCTTGGGCCTTGCACACTCTAGGCAAGTGCTGTAACCAATGTGGCATACCTTCAGCCATGCTTTTTCTTCCTCTGTTTACACTCAGGTGTGGCATTGCTATGTCACACAGCAACTGCTTAACCTTTTTGAGGAACTGCCAGACTGTTTTCCAGAGCAGCTGAGTGTTTTACCTGGTTTTAGTGTATCCACATCCTCAACAAGTTGTGATTGTCCATCATTGAGCTGTTATGTCTTCAGCCCTTTTTCTTTTGAGACAAGGTCTTGCTATGGTGCTGAGGCTGGGCTTGAATTTGTGATCCATCTGCCTCAGCCACCTGAGTAGCTGGGACTGCAGGTGTGAGGCACTGTGCTTGGATCTACTGTCTATCTTTATATCCTAGTGGAGGAATTATCTTTGTTTGAGCTATGATATTTTGCATATAAACAGGCTTAGCTTTAGAAACTACTTCCTTTATTTAAAGATCTTCATTCCTGATTTCCAACACGCTTTCACATTCTGGCTCAGAGAAAAACTGCCCTGGAAGAAGGGTAAGAGTGTCTACCGTAATTGCTGCCAAGCCACAAATATTTCTTGCTTTGTCTTCTTAATCAGCTGACTTCTCCTTAAGGGTGAGTCCCATGCAGTCTTTAAGTGGAATGAAAAATGTTGCTTTCTGCAGACAAATGTGAGTTCTGAAGGCCACAATCCAGAAATACTTCTCTCTTTGGCTGCTGCTCACAATCTGTAAGACATATACTACTATAACACTCACAATCATTACCATATTGAAGGATGAACCACAGAAATACCGTTGTCACAGCAATTCCTTGGATTTAGCACTTGCATCTTTCACTGATTTTATGCCCTCACTGTCCTAGAGGGTCAAATATGGTCTGCTCAGGACCACAGAGCTATGGATGCTGGCTCACAGCATATGTGGGAGAAGTCCTGAGAAAGATTCTTCCTCTTGGGAGACTACTGGCCACCTGGAATTTAAGAGTCATGCTGTGGTCTGAAGAGAGGATGTGGGAATCAGAGTTGACTGAGCTTTCCTTTTGGTGTTACCAGGGGTGCTGATTCCTGTGAGCTTCAGGCTCACCATCTATGAAGTGAACACGAGGCCAGTGTCTTCCCTTAGGGCTGCCAGATGAAAGCATTAACTTGGAGGGCTGAGCTGAGTGGTGGGCACACAGTAAGGGCTCAGCAGTGATGCGGGGAGCAAGTGTGAATAATTGGGAGTGGTAGTATAATAATACTGTCCACTTTCTCAGCTCCGCCTCATCCCTGCCACACAGCTCAGTGCTTAGACAGATTCTTTGGCTACCCAAGAAGATGGAGGACCGCTGTTCCCAGGTGACCCATCCATTTTCAGACAGAGCTGATTGTTACAAAGTTTTTTAAAGCAAAAATGTGTTTGTCTCTAGTGCCGTCCATGGGTAAGGATGCCAGGTTAGCAAAATACGGATGGCCATGTAATATTTAGGACACACATACTAAAACGTATTTGTTGTTTCTCTGAAATTAAAGTTTAGCTGAGAATCCTGTATCTGGCTACGTCTGCATGGACACTTAGTCAGACTTCCGGGGCAATGTGAGAAACATTCACTCACATGTTCCACCTGGCACACGTCCTCCAATTCTCTCCATAAATTGTTACACATCAAACGATTCTTGCCTCCCCTACTGCCTTACACCTTTATCACTCTGGGTCGCCTTCTTTGGACTAGTTTGTTAGGCATCTTCGGTAGTCTACAAGAATAGCTTTAAGAGGAGAGTAGAAGAGTGACCATCTTCTTTGTGTTGAAGCATATATACATCTGTTAACACCTTTGTTTTTAATTTTTAACAGTTACATAGTACCGCTGATTCCTGATGAGCTAGAATCATCACGGAGCCAAGAGGAATGTTAATTTATATGCATGGCTGTCTTCAGTGAGTCTCAGAATGGTGAGGAATGACAAAAACCCAGGAACCTCAGTCTTTTGATTAAAAATACAAAAACCTTTCCCGCTCCACAAGCACAGCTCCAGAATACATTCTAACCACTCATTACAACCCCAAAGCCCCTGGGTTCCCTTAACGAGAAGGCTAGAAGTGCCCAAGCTGGAGGTCGACTCACCTGCCTTCCTAGATGAAGAGGTTCCTTTGGAGGTAGTCTTTGGAGGCACAACGCTTCCAGAGGCATGGTGGGTTTGGGGGGCTGGGAGAGCTTGGGCTGCAGGCTGCTGAGAGGTAGACTCAGGGCTAGGTTGCCACTGAGGGCTGGGCTGGGACAGGGGCTGCTGTGGGGTGGAGTCGGAGCTCTGCTGCGCAGTTTCTGAGCTGGTCTGAGGCGTGCTAGAATCCGAGCTAACCCGCTGGGAGATGGACTCTCGATGGCGCCTGGTCTCAGACTTTTTCTTCTTGCCCTTCTTCATGGTGGGTCCTCTCAACTTATATGTGGTCCTACATGGAGCTGCCTCGTCTCCTGGCTCCCCTCTTGGAGGGGCCACCTGGCCTCTACCTTACAGGTACAGCTCTGCCCTCTGACTGGACCCAAGTTCCACAGAGAAGTCTCAGTCTCACCTCCTATGAGGTCACAAAAGCCAGGGTGGTTCCCATGGCTGGGGTTCTAGGAAAGTTTTCTCTGCAGGCCTGGTGTCCTTCCTCCTTTCATGCACAACCTGCCCCGCCCTTGCAGGCCTGGCTAAGTCTGCAGGTGGAGGTGGTGTGTGTGTGTGTGACAACTGGACACCATGAATCTGTTTCTAGGGTACCACTGTCAGGCACCTCCTGCTGTGTGCTCCTGGGTCCATGTGAGCTGTCTCTTTCACTATAAAACATCCTGGATGGGACAGTGTTCTGTTGCCAGTTTCCACACACAAAAACAAAATCATGAAATCTTTGATCACCATACATTTAATAAGTTCTAAGTACTTTCCTAAAGATCCTGGGCTTGAGTGCTTCAGCTTCTCCAGCCCACAGCTCTCCCTGTCCCTGAGCAGCTCTGCCTTCCTCCAAATCCTGCCCTCCTCAAACAGCGAGCTGGGGCAGCGGAGCTATTTCTATAAGAATTCTTGATCTGGCAAAGAATTCTCCCTCAGAGCATATCAGCTGCTCCCCCCTACCCCAAACAGAATGGTAAAACAGATTATCTCCCAAATACTGCACTGGTTGGGTCAAGCAGACCATGAATCTTTCTCTAAATTAACAATGTGGTTTTCATTTTAGGATAGAAGGAAAGATACTATGAAATGACAGAATAGATGTCAACACTCTGCAACATAAAACATACTTCCAGGGGGTGACAGGACTTCCTGGGGGAACATCACTCAGGACAGGCGTGTGTGGTGCCCATACCCCACGCACTGCAGCCTGCAGGACAATGCTCATGACAATATTCCAGGAACAGCCAGGTCTAAGTATAGAAAGGGCTCAAAGAAGTCCCCGCACAAGGCCTGACCTATTGTTAACTGTGAAATAATAGGACCTAATTTTGGGCTTCCAGATCCTGCAAAGAATTTTACTTTATTTTTTTTTTTCCCCTGGCAGCGCTGGTTGCAACTCAGGGCCTTTGCGCTGTGCTACACTGTTACATCCACAACCCGTTTTTTGGTTTTGGTTTTGAGAAAGGGTCTGGCTATGTTACTAATTTACCCAGACTGAGCTTGAACTTGTGATCCTCCTGCCTCAGCCTCCCAGAATGCTGGGATTTATATGATAAGAGAGCAGAACAGAGACCATTATTAGACAAGAGGAAGGGGCTAAGCACAAGAGGGAGGGATGTAAGGGTGGGCGACACAGGGAATGAACACAATCAAAATACATCATTCACAAATTGAACCCCTAGATATAAAACAAGGGGGAAGGGAGGGCAAGGAGGGTGATGGGGGAATGTTATGTGCATGTACAAATCTGCCAAAATAAAAATTCATCAGTCTGTAAAATCAATGTGCACCAATAAAATATGTGGGGAGGGCAGGGAAGGGAAGAGGAGGTAAAGCAATTATAATGCAATGTGTATACGAACCAATTCCCCAAGATTAATATAATTATTGTGAATCACAACCATATACTAACAAATTAATAACTATGGAAAAAAGTGAAGAAAAACACTAAGAAAAAAAATCAGATTTTTCTCATCCTCAGCCCTACTGACATTTGGACTGGGTAATTCTTTGTGGGAAGTTGTCTTGTGTGTCCAGCAGCACCTATGACCTTAACCCACTAGCAAGCCCCTGACCCATGACAAGCAACAATGTCTCATTACATTGCCAGATGAACCCAGAGTTGGCACTGCCCCTGGTTAAGAACCACTGGTTTAAGTAAGTCAAATGGGGAAGACTCACTTAAGTAGAACTTTCTGGCACCATGAAAGAGATACTCCATTTCATCTGAAAGAGCAAAATGGCAGGAGACACAAGTCTCTATTCCCATGAGGGAGAAAGGAAAAAACACAGAGGGCAGGCTGAGGAGTCTTTCTGTGGTCACAGTAAAAATGTGGGTCCTTTAGTATGGATGGGTCCCTTACTGTGATTAGTGTGTCCCAAAAGCAGGGAGAGGTTTCCAAAGAGGAATGGCATTGCAGTAGTTCTTCACTAGAAAGACTCTCCGGCTTCCCTCACCACTTCACCCTCTACCTCCTGCTTGAATGCGTTCCCTGACTGGGAGCCCAACTCCTATAATGTTGCCAGAGCCTGCTGTCTCTGGCTTATTGACCACCAAGTCGCTGTCTGTGTCCACCTATAATTACCAACAGTGAGTGTGGGAGGTCTCGTGAGCATTTCTAACTTTCCCAGTATCAGCCCTTCTCCGTTTCTGTGCAAACACTTCCCATGACCAAGCCACTCCATCTGACCACTAGTAGAGCGTCACACATTGAGGTTTGGACCCCCCACCTCTTGCCTAGAGCACTTCTTTGGTTCCTACTGTTGTCCTGAGTGGCTTCTCAAGAAGTATCAAAATACCTCTTATAAAGCCTTTATTAAGATCCCAGCTGGAAACTAGCTTTCCTCTTCTGAGCCTTGGAGTCCATTTGTATCATCTTGATTACCTTAAGCACAGTGTTAGAATAATTTCTAACCTGTGTTTTCTCTTGCTGTCCAACTCCGAACTGCAGAGATCAGGGGGTGCCAGAGTCCAGCAGGGGCTCAACAAACGCTGCTTGACCTGAGCAAAAATAAAAGCGGGCTTGGTGTGGATGACAGGAGTACCCTTGATGGTATCACCAAGGGGCTGAGTCCAAAGATGGACTGGAACTTGTCTGACCTTGGCTAAGGATCACAGTTCAAATAGTCCACGCACTGAGACCTTCTTGAGCATGTAGGACTGCCATAGACAACTGAGGGAGCTAGAAAGATAATTTTAAGGGATTGTGAAGTTAGGCCAAGGTCTGGGGTTGTGAAAATCCCCACTCATCCTGAAGTTCCCTGGTGGTTCTTGTCCTTAGATGTGTCTTGGACACCCAGGACAAGCCTGTCGCCATTTCTTCTGAAGCTACTAGCATCTTTGGGCTATGTGGCATCTCGGATATCAATTGATTCTTTATCCTCCTTCACATGTTACACGAGAAACAAATGGGTCCACAGAGAGGCCACTCCATCTGACCACTAGTAAGACACACACTGGGGTTTAGATGCCCCCTTGGCTGGAGTGTCTCTTTGGTTTCTACTGCTGCCCTGAAGTGGCTTCCCAGTCAAAAGGCACTGGGTGCTCACTGGAGAGTCTACTGCCATGCCTCTCAAGCCATGGGCAGGATTCCCTGCTAAGAAGGGTCTCAAATCCTTCTCATAACATCTCTGCAGGAGGCCATCCACCCTATTGAAGTCCCAGCCTTAGAAGGTTGCTGTAAGGATTGCACGTGATTGGTCCTACCAACAGTGCTTTGCTTACAGTAGGAATGTTTTCATTATAATTATTTCCTGAAAAAGGACACTAAAAATGAGACTGAATAACCAAAGTAAGGACTCAGGGCATGAGAAGAGGGGTGGCCCTTGATCCTACAAAGTCCCAAATGGGGATCTAATAAAAGCCCATTGCCATCAGTGGGAAACAAGTAGCAGTAGGGTGGATGAGTGGGTAACATCACCCTCTAATTAAGTTATTCCAAAGCTTTTAGATTGGTCCAGCAAGAAAATCTGGGAATAAGCACTGTACTTCATCTCCATCCAAATGGTACACCACACTGTGGGGCATTAAGGGAGTGACCATGATGTTGGAGACTGGGATTACCAGGGTCAGGGAACAGGACTGTATGTGAGTGCCACCTGCCTGCTTTCCCTGGTGCCCACAGTGGTCGCAAGATCCCACCCCTGGTCCTTTGGCTCTTTACCATCCTTCTGGGCTTCCCAGCTGTCTGCCCCCCCCCACCACCACCACCACCAAGTCCCCCTTTGGGACTTCGCCATGGCCTAGCTGCAGCCTGAGTGCTTGGTCCCCGCCGGGCACCAGTGCTTGAGCTGCTGTGGCAGTGGTGGCTCGGCTGGAGTACGGCCTGATCTGTCAAGGCCTGCTTTGGAAAGTTCCGCAGGGCCGCTTGGGACTCCTCTTGCTTCCAGAACCCACTCACCAACAGCGCCTAGCCGTGGCCTTCCCGGGACAGGGCCCGGGCCTGTTGCTGCGCCCAGCCCGCCTCTTCTGCACCCCAGAGTGTTGGCTCCCACGCCTCACTAGGCTTGGGCTTCGGCTGGCCAAAGAAAAGCTGTTCTTCCTGAGTAGGCGCAGTATGCCTAGGCCCTGCCTGCTCCTCTCATGGCCAAAGGAGGTTATTGTGGGATGTTAGTGTAATGCCGGCTGTCTTTTTCCCCCCCTTTTATTGATATGTACAAGTGCAGAATTTAAGGTTTACAATGGAGTTGAGCATTTTGTGCACATATGTATCTTGTCAAGATCACAAGGGCTTTCCCGCTCTCCTTTTGTCCCTCCCCCTACCCTCCCTTCCCTCCCTCCACCCCCATCCTGCCCCCCTCTTTCGCTTTGTCTTTCGTCTAAAGTTCCATGAGATAGTTGTGGTCTGGGTCTGTCATATCAGAGAGACCATCCGATGTTTCACCTTCTGCTTCTGACTCACTTCACTAAGCATGATATTCTCAAGTTTCTTCCATTTGTCTGTGAAAACCTCCACGCTGTTGGACCTTACAGATGCATAGTATTCCATTGTATTTAAGTACCACAGTTTGTGTACCCACTGGTCTGTTGATGGGTATTTTGGTGACTTCCATCTTCTAGCTATTGTTAGTTGTGCTAATGCCGGCTGTCTTTATTCTATACGTGCTTGGCACACCATGGATGGAGCTATAATCACCTTTTAGTCTATGTAACAAAGGGACTCAGAGACATATTGGCTTAGAAATGCTAGCACTGTATTTCTTCCAAGGTCAATAACCCAGGAGGCATAGGGAAGCCCCCTGAGGATCTCCCAGCTCCTAGCTAGTAGGAAGATGGGAAAGCCGAAGGGAGGGAGGCATCGTCTTTTCCAGGGTGTGACTGGGTGGGCCATTTTTGTTTATATTCTACTGAGCAAAAGTAGCCACATGGCCAGTGGGGAAATAGAGCCCCTGTTTTGTGTGGTCAGGCACCCAGTTACTATTGGGAACACCTGTCACCCTATGGGAAGGGGCTAGTGGAACTCGAGGGATATTCAGCAGTCTCCTTTGTGTCTATTAATTTGGCTTTCTTCTGTGTCCTGGTATTTTATGTCTCAACTTCACACAACGCAGGAGCGGAGAGGGCGTCCTCCCAAGTTACAGAAGCAGAAACAGAAGAGCAGAAACTTGTCCAAATTCAGTCAGCCAGTAGGTGGTGGGGCCAGTGTTAACAGACCTGGCAGCTTGCCGGGCCACAGTACTGTGGCTTCCCGAGGCAGGGATGTAGTGACCCTGCCACACAGCGGTACCACAGCTTCCAGGGACAGGGAAGTGGTAACCCTCTGCCATGCATCAGTACCGTGGCTTCTGGAAGCAGCGGCCCTCCACCACACACTGGCATCTGGAGGCTAATGGTGACTAGGATTGGGGGAAGGGGAAAAGTGGGTACTGAGAGAGGGGAAAGGAGCACCTAGAATGAGTCCCCTGCTTGTTTCAAGGCTTTGGATTGCAAAGCCTTCTGGGTACATAGTTTAAAGGGTACAGTGAGAACAGATGTATGTTCTAACCAAATGACTAATCATTCCTTCCTTTCTTTGAAAGTGACCTTGTAACTTTTTGGTTCAAATAGTTACAACAAAATATTTTCAGAATAAAAGGACATTGAGAGGAAGCGGTGATTCCTGGAGTGGAGATGGCTGCTCTAGCTCCATCTGCATTCCCTACAGTTTAAGAGTATGTACTTAAAGCGCTTGCCAGCAAGCACTGAGCCAAACATTAAGTCAAGTGCTAAATACCCGAGTTTGATTCCCCAGCATCACATAAGCTGGGCACGTTGGCACATGCTTGTAATCCCAGCACTCGGGAGGCTGAGACAGGAGGATTGCTGTGAGTCCAAGGCCAGCCTGGGCTCCAAGTGAGTTCAGGACCAGCCTGGGCTACAGAGCGAGATCCTGTCTCAAAAAGAAAAGAAGAAGGAAAGAAAGAGCACGCATACAGCGTACAGCATCATCTGAGGATGGCTCTGGAGCATGACAAGTGGGACCCTGTGGTGGCCTATTACTGTCAGTTATATGCTATGCGAACAGGAATGAAGATTGATAGCAAAATTTCTGAATGTCTCAAGTTTTTATCAAAGCTAATGAATCAGTTAGAAGCTCTTACAAGACAGTTGAGTGAGAATGAAGCTGTTATTCAAGGAATAGTTGGTTGTGCCAATTGGAGAATTATGCTTTGAAATGTTTTTTTTTTTAAACAAAACGTTTTCTCTATATTTGACAACTATCCAGATCAGCTAGGAAGTGGCTCTTACCACTGATGAATGAATGGAAATGCAGACCTTAATGCAAACAAAAATATCATTGACATAAACAAAATATCAATAACATTCACATTGGAATTAGGTTCAAACAACTAGCTAAACATTGAACAGTATACTACAGCATGTGCCAGAAATGTTAACAATAACTGTCTATAATTGGACAAATTATAAATGATTTGTCATTTACTTATGTGTCTATACTTTTCCTTTTTTCCACTATTTTTATTAATATACATATGTAATACATAGTATTTATAATGAATTTGGGTATTTCGTGCACGTATGTATCATATTAACTTTACAATCCCTTCACGTTTTTGACACTCGCACCCCCTCCCTATCCCTTCCACCAGCTCCGGCTATCACTTCATGCAGTTCTATAGAATGTCTGTGTTCTGGGTTTTTCAAGTCAGAGAGACTATACAGTACTTAACATATTAATCTTCTGCACCTAAATCATTTCACTTAAGTCACCACCCTAACTCAACTTTCTATTCCTTGAATGTGTCGCAGTAGTTAAATCTTGATGCCTCTTCTCTGAATCCAACCAATCCCTTTATTGGGATATTTACCAAAAGTTTTTTTTCTATCTTTTGCTATATCTTTGTTGCTATTCTTAAACCTGGCCTTACTCACCAGTTCACATTAGAAAATAACTACAAGCATGTAGTTCAAAAGACTATAAATTTGGGAAAGAAGAAAAACAAAGTTAAATTTCAAATGCCTTAGCTGAATACTGGAAGGTGCATATTTGTATATGCACAGGATTATCTTTACACCAATCAGTTTTCTTAGGATAAATTTTCATCAGTGACCTAGTAAGTGAATTGCTACAACAAAACAAAGTTAGAACTGTATCACATTGTTACATTAAATGAACTTAAATGTATATCACATAAATATACTTGAAGTGACAGATATGAAGGCAAATTTAGTTATTTCAGAATTTTTTAACTTTCATAACTTATTTACTCATATTTCACAGATTACTAACATACTTTTTTTCTCAGCTCATTCTCCTCTAGCTGTTGTCACTTTTCTTCTGGAGTCATTGGTGTCGCTGGCCGCCCTTTCACTTTCTAAGTTTCCTTTAAGTATTCTCTGCAATACTGGCTCAGTGGCTGCAAATTCCTTTAAACTTTCTATATAATGGAAAGTTTTAAGTTCTCCCTTTAAATTAAAAGATAATTTTGCTGGATATAGCAATCTTGGTTGGCATCTATGTTCTTTTAGTGCTTGGATGACATTGCTCCATGATCTCCTTGCTTTTAGAGTCTGGATTGAGAAGTCTTCAGTTATCCTGATGGGCTTAACTTTGTAGGTCACCTTCTGTTTTTCTCTTACCGCTTTTAGTATTTTCTCTTTGTGTTGGGTTTCTAGTATTTTGAATATGATGTGTTGTGATGAGGATCTCTTCTGATCAAAGTTTGGTGTTCTATATGCCTGTAATATTTCCATGTTCATTTTTTTCTTAGATTTGAGAAATTTTCTTCCATAATTTCATTAAATGAAATATCTTTATATGCAGACAACAAAGACTATGCTGGGTGATTTCACAAAAATATGATCATGTCCTTCTATACTACTCCCCTTTTAATAGATAACATAACAGTACTCAGAGAACTCACCAATGAAAATGTGAAACACAGAACGTATACAAGGTGGAAGGCAACATGTATCCATAATTGCTTAAAAAATGGAGACACTTCTTGAGCAGGCCCTTTTGGCACTGAAGAACATAATGACATTGAAGAAAACGAAAATGCTAGAGCAACGTCTCTGCCCTCTCAGCCATTATCCTCTTCAACTTATGGTCCAAGCAGCATCCCATCCTGCAGCAATACTGGAACACAGACCCTGCTGGTGCACATGCCCCAGCCAACACACCAGCAGAAGTGCCTCACTCACAGGTGTGAAGAGTAATACTATCCACATTACTCCACAAATGATTGCAGCCACCCATCCTGCACAGCTCAATACAGTTTCCCAGGGGATATTTGTCTAACTCCAGAGGACTTTGCTGTACAGAAGGCCCATAAGTTACTGACCACAGGCAGAAAATCAAGCCCTTAGTTCTCCAAGAGATCCGTGTACAAGGAAGAAGAGCTCATCGCTCTACCTTCGGCCTATCAGGAGCACGGTTTTAACAAAGACTTCAGTTCTACTAAATATGACAGTGAAACCTGTGTGTACCATATTTCTACTGAAGTAGTCCTTAGTGTCCTCTGCTAGTTTTCGTTGTGTCACTAGTTGGATCTGATAATCTCTTACTATGAAAGGCGGTTGTTAGCAAGGACCTTGAAAATGCCGATTGAACACCACTTCAAAAATGAAAACACCACTGTGAAATGATATTGGGAATGAGCTTTCTAATATAAATACAATAAGAAAAAAATTTTAAAATCCCTGTGGATAAAAATGTTACTTTACTATAAAAGTCTAAATTTAATTTTTAATAGTGACTGCCAGAATATTCTAGAATACTCATTATGATTTTGTTTTCCTCAAGTTTTATAAAATAAGTAGGAATATGTGAAAATACTAGATAAATCCAAAAGACATTATGTTAGAACTCTCGATTTATAGTCATGTTAAGTATAACTATGTTAAAAACTTAAAACTTCATGAAAAGAAGTAAAAAGAGATAGTCACATTTAGATTTAAGGATAATGTTGGTTTTCCAACTATTTTCCCTTTTTTGTGGGAATAGTTAATTTTATTTATTCTTCCTCATTTTTAGTTTTCCCCCATTTATTAATATATATATATATATGCGATACATAATGTTTACATTGGACTTAAGTATTTTATACACATGTATATCATGTCAAAATTACAATACCTTTTCCCCAAACCCCCACTATCACCTTCATTAGGTTCCTTTTTTCACGTATTATTTTCCTTTCTTCTTCCCACCCTCTCACCCCCTTTTTTCCTTTTCCTCTCTACAAAGTCCATCTTTGTATTTTTCTGTGTCTCTTACATTTTTTATAATTTGCTTTTCTCGTATTAGAGAAACCATGTAATTCCTAACTTTCTGGGTCTGAATCATTTCACTAGGCATAATGCTCTCAATGTACATCTATTTTCCTAAAAATCACTTAAATGCGTTCTTCTTAATAGCAGAGTAATACTCCATTGTGCATATATGCCACGTTTTTATCCAGTCATCTGTACTCAGGCATATTGGCTTCTTTCAAGATCTGGCTATTATCAATTGTGCATTCAGGTTTTCATTACATCAATCCCAAATGCTTTCCTTTATCCATAGAAGCTTAAGGTGAGCTGGAATTTGCTTGATAGACAGTTATATAGCATGTATTAGAAAATGAAGAAAAGAATTTGTAGTAACACCTGGAAATTTGGTGCTTTAAGTGAAAGTTCTCTGTTGCTGTGGAGTGGGTTCCACAGTGTGTAGATGGAATGCTGCAGAAGATCTTAAGATTTTAGATTCTCAGTTGTTTATAAGTTTTGTGGGGAAGTGTAGACTTACTGCATCACCTGAGTTTGTGCTGTATAAGACATAGCCTGACACAAGGGAAACAAAAAGACATTGAGAAGAAAAGAGCCTAAGAGAATGGGAGAATGGTCCTTTTGCCATTTCTAGTCTAAGAAAAGCAGTTATTTCCAGCTTGGAAAAATAAAAAAAGGTCCTGTTTGGACAGAAGGTTGAATCCAGAAGTTAGCTAAGTAGAGACATGTGGCAGATATTTCTCAGCCCCTTCTCCTCTTTGAGTCCTTGTACCTGGTAGCCATGCTGGAGTCCGTGGGACACTTGAATTGAAGACTGGATTCTGCTGTTAATACTTGGACACTCCTGAACTAGATCAAACTGAGTCATGTTTTAGATACTTTTTTCATTAATTATTTAATTAAAATATTTATATGAGTAGTACAGATATACTTGGTTAGACTTTTTTAAAAGCATTGTGGTTTCTGTCCTGCTTTCTTGGGTCACTTTGGGCCACTCTCTCTAGGGTGCCAGCTGCTGTGCTTGAAGATATCTTGTACCCCTATGGAGAAATCTATGTGAAAAGGAGCTGAGGAAGTTGGGGAAAGTGACAGCCTCAGTCAGTTCCTTAATTGACAGGTGCGTTGGCTAATGTCCCATCTGCAACCTGTTGTAGATCTGAGTTGGGCCTCTCAGCTGTGCTGCTCTCTAATTCTGACCCTCAGATGGCAGTGACATTGACTTAGCCTACTCAGTGAAGAGGTAATCTTTTAGACAGTAATAGGTAACTAATACACCGTAACCAAATCATCATTCCTAATCCCTACTCCTATCACTGTAGGAATTCCATTTTATACCTACTCTAGGTCTGTGGTAGGCAGCCGAATGGTTCGTCAAAGATGCCCACATTCGAATCCCCAGAACTTCTAAATGTTAGGCTTCCTGGAAAGGAAGAAGTAAGGTTGTAGGTGGAATTATGGTTGCTAATCTCTGATTTTAAAATAGCAAAGTAGGCAATATAATCTCTAGGGTGCTTAAAAGGAAGAGTGATTCCAGAAGAATTTTGGAGGGTCCACTTTGAACATGAAGGGAAGATGCCAAGAGTCAAGCAATGGGAGTGGCCTCTAGAAGCTGAAAAAGGGGAGCAAATAGATCCCCCCCACAGCAGGGGCCACAGTGCTGCAGACACCTTGATTTCAGTCCACAGAGAGCTGAGTTCAGTCTACAGAACTGTAAATCAACAAAATTTTTGTGTTTTAACCCATTAAAATGGAAGTAACTTGCAACAATAAGACATGAACACAAAGTCATCCAGCAGAAAGTGGTAGAGCAAGAATTCAAGTCTAGGGGCTGGGAACATAGCTCAGCAGTTAGAGTGCTTATTTAGTAATCACAAGGTCCTGTGTTCAATTCCCCAGCACCACATAATCTGTACTTTCTCTCCATCTTCTTCCAACCTCACAAATACCAGAGATGCTTGTAGTTTCTGCTTCCGGAGCCATTTGCTCAGTACAATGTTTGAATGCCTGTTACATACAAGTAAGTTGAGCATATCTTACAAAGACACTAAAGAACGTTACCATCTATTGGGGAAGTGAGGCTAGTTCTCACCAGCAACCCTTCCATGAGCACTGTCCCGTATTGCAACCAAGGAAGCTGCTTGAGCAGTTCCAGGCCACGTTCAAGGCCATGTCCAAGGCCTCAGAGCTGACACGTGAGGAAGAGATCAGACCTCACAGTCTAATGCCTAATCCATGAGTTGGATTCGTGGTGTCTCTGAGGAAAGATTCAACTGTACTTGTGTTGCTGAATTGAGACTGGTATTTCTAATGCCACAACCAGCCAGGAATAGGGACATGACTGTTGGCAAAACCAGGATAGGAACAGGAGAAGCAATTGAACCTGGAAAAAAGAAGAGTATCAAAGAGTTTTACTTCTCCCCAGATGTCTAAAAGTCTTACATTTCATAAGCATGAAAATTGTATCACAAAAGAACATTGGGTTCATGAAAGGATGCTCATGGGATTCTGTTGGATGGAGACAGTGTGCCGCGGAACAAGCTGTCTCACGATCACGTCTCTTTCTTAGGTGAAAAATGAACATATAGAGATGGGGACAGACCCATCCATGTAACTAGGGCACACAACTAGGTTAGGAATACAGAGTTGCCAGACTTACAAATAGAAATACAGGACAGCCAATTATATTTGGATTTTAGACCACCTACAATTTTTTTAGAATAGCATGCAATTATTTGTTATTGATATGAAATCTGAATTTAGTTGCTTCTCAGCCTTATGACTAAGATCAAATATGAAATCTGAATATAGCTGGCTGTCCCTATTTTTGTCTGGTGGCAAAATACGTTTTTTTTTTTTTTTTTTTTTACTTTTTTAACATAAAAATCACACATATTGATGGGATATTATGTAGAATATTACTCTTGAAGTAGAATAAGGAAGCAAGCTGCTGTCCCTCCTTTTGCTGGAGGGATTAAGAGCTATACCTGGTGGATTCCTGGATCCCACTTGACCAAGTCAGATTAAACTATCGGATAATAAACCTTTCCTTCTACACAGGCTTGGCAGAGTGATGGACACCACCAGAGGGCGCTACTGGACTTCAGGTCAAGAGAAAAAAATTAAGAATCACCTCTTGGAACCAGGTTACCCTGGGGAGTTCCCAGGGGCAGATGGGTAAGAGACGACCTGGGTGCAAAGCTGGAACTCTCCCAAGCTCATCCTGCTTTCCTTTCCTCTGCAAAGCCCCAGAACAGCTGCTCTGGGTGTGTGTGTCTGATTAGAACGGAGGGGTCAGCCAGCGAGTGGTCCCCTCCTCCCAAATCAACCTGAGGCATTTCCTCACTGACTGGACTCACACTCCACCGGGAGGGGCTCAGCGGGATCCAGTCTGTGCCTTGGATCACAGCTCCAGGCAGGTGCCAGGAGAGAAGAGGGAGGATGATTCCTGTCCTGAGGAAAGTGAATGGGGGAGAGAGAAGGCAAGGATAAACACTCATAGAAGTACTCGGACCTGTGAGCTGCCCGAGTGGCTGTCCACACCTTTGCATGGAATGGATGAACAAGAGATGTTCAGTGAATGTTTTTCTTTTTTTCTTTTCTTTTCTTCTTCTTTTTTTTTTTTTTTTGATACAGGGTCTCGCTCTGGGGTCCAGGCTGGTCCTGAATTCACTTCAGAGTCCAGGTTGGCCTTGGACTCAAGGCAATCCTCCTGTCTCAGCCTCCCGAGTGCTGGAATTACAGGCGTGCGCCACCATGCCCAGCTTATGTGGTGCTGGGGAATCAAACTCGGGTACTTAGCGCTTGGCTTAGCGCTTGCTCAAGTGCTTTAACCGCTGAGCCATTTCTCTAGCCCCTCAGTGAATGTTTTTAATTCAACCAGCGAACACTCCTAGCCCCTCTCTATGCCACGTATTTGGCTAGACTCTGGAGAATGAAAGGAATCCCTGTCTTTCTGGAGAGAGACAGTAAACAGGGATCAATATTTCACATGCTGTGAGCTCAAGAGGAAAGTACAGTGTAGTGACACCTCCTAATTCAGGGCATATGTCATTCCCCCTACTGCACCTTCAATCCAGGCTGGCAGGGATGCAGCAGGAAGGAGGAGGGATGGGAGCAGGAAGACTCGCTTCCACCCTCAGGTATAGACTACGGTTTTACTTGCACATATGAGGGGCTACTTGGGGGGAAATGTGATATTAGGAGCCCTCGAAGAGATGGGATCTACTTGGCTGAAAAGAGAGAGGACTGGGAAAGAAGAATTCAATTTCTTGGAGATCCTTCAGGGAGAAAAGGGCTGGATGAATTTCAGCCTGGATGGGGGGGAAGAATAAAGAGAAGGAATAGAGAACTAGACATCCCAAGGAACCCTGGGTGTTCTTGGTGGTGGTGGTGGTGGTGAGAGCATGAGGATAATTTTATGTGGCAACTTGGCTAGGAATGGTACCCAGATGTTTGATCAAGTAATCTAGATAAGTGGTCCCCAACCCCTGGTCACAGAGTCTGTGGCCTATTAGGAACAGGGCAACACAGCAGGAGATGTGTGGCATCTATGTGTACAGCTGCTTGCCATCGTCTGCTGCATTACTGCCTCAGCCCCACCTTGTGTCAGATCAGCATTAGATGCTTGTAGAAGAGTAGATCTTGCTGTGAACTGTGCATGTGTGGGATTTAGGTTGTTGGGGTCTTCAGGGCCCGAGAGCCTCAACATCGCTGACCTTGGCTGAGTTCCTTCCTTCCCACAAACAAATGTTACTGCTTGTAAATTAAGCCAGGTGTTGTTTTGCTTAAACTCCCGGAACTGCTGGTTAGCACATCCTCCTTCTTCTACTCCTTCCCTCCCCCTGGGCGACCCCACGATAGTTGAGGCTTTGCTGATTGGCCCAAGATAACTACCTCAGTATAGCCCCTGTACTCCCTAAATAAACTTGAGACTGTGTTCACTGAAACGATTCCCAGAGTGTGTTACTCTGTCAACGGATCCCTCCTTGGTTGTTCCAGGGGTCCCCAAGGGACGGAGACCCCTACACTAGGTCCCATACTCCTTATGAGTATCCGATGCCTGATGATCAGAGGTGGAGCTGAGGACAGTCTCTTGCCCCAAGGTTCCAGAACCACCCCCACTTTCCATCTTTGGAAAAATTGTCTTCCACAAAATCAGTCTCTACTGTCAAAAAGACCGAGGAACACTGTTGTAGATGTTTCTGTAAAAGTGCTTTTGTCATTAACACTTTAATCAGTAGATTAAAAGTCGAATAAAGCAGATTTGCTCTTGCAATGTGGGTGGGCATCATTCAATCAGTTGAAGACCTTGAAAAATAGATTGACAACCCTCCCCTTTTGCATCTTGGGAAAGAAAACGTTCCTGAGATGGAGTTCTCCAGAAGTCTGGACTGGAAGTGCAGCATCAGCTCTCTTGGGTATCCAACCTTTCCAGCAAATTGGGCTTTGCCAGCCTCCACAATCACATGAGGCAATTTCTTAAAATAAACTTATCTCTTTTTACATCCTATTGGCTCTGTTTCTCTGGAGAACCTTAGCTCATACAGGACCCCTCAAGGCCACATCTAAAATTGGTGGAGCCCAGAATTTTCCAAGACATTCAACATCAGACAAATACCTCCTTTGTGTAGCACCCTGTCTGGCCCTGTGTACAATGACTTGACTCCAGAACGGGACAGCGTGGGCCCTTGTCTGTTCTTACTATAGCTCTGAAAGATAATTGCCTAAGGGAAGGTAGCTGAGTTGGGCAATGAGGAGATAAAACCTTCTATAAACTGCTTTTCCAGAATTCCTCTTGGTGGAAACAGTCCTGAACAAATGGCTTGGGAGGGGCGAGACCACAGATGTGGACATCCCTCTCTTCCCTCCTCCTTCCTAGGTGCTTTACCCAGGCAACTTGCACAGGCTCATCCATAGCCCACTCAAGGGGAAGAGGGACTTTCTTTACGCTCATGGGGATCTTTTAATATGGAGTGGCTCATACATGAGAAAAACATACTCACAATTTCTGCTCAGAACTTGGGAAACCTGGTTATAAAATCTGTAGGCGAAGGAGGACAGGAGGAAAACTCTTTAACCCCCCACTTCATACCAGATCCACCTAGGGCTCAGAAAGATAATTGGCCCAAGGGAAGGCAGCTGAGTTGGGCCACGAGGTGATAAAACCTTCTATTAATTACTTTCCCAGAATTCCCCTTGGTGGAAGCAGTCTTGAATAAAAGGGAGCCTTTGCCTGCAAATGCCAGGTGGCAAGTGGACTTTCCTTTGGAGCACCAAGGTCCAGGCTGCCAGTGGCCTGACAAATAATTTTGACCATTAGGATTTTAGCACCTAGTACAAACTTTTGAAACTCTCACTCCTTCTAGGAATTTGGGACTTGATAAAATGGGTCCAAGTTGATGCCAAAGCCACTGTCCAGTGGGGGCAGGGTAATCGCTGAGTAAGATTCCTCATAAGCCTGAGATTTGGTGGAGGGTGAACTACCTGAAAGTGCTTGTCAAAGGGTTTGAATAAGCAAGATCAATACCTAAGATCATAAATTTGATAGTGGCTGAGACATTTAGGGCTTGACCTACCAAGTTCCTCAAAGCAGGAGGCTTGGAAACAGGCCTTGAAGAAGGGAATTATTTGCATAGAGGGGTAGGAGGTTGGAGTTCACAAGCATTTCCCAGAATGCCATCTGTTTTCAGTGGTGAGGCCTGCGGGAGGCATGGGTTTCTCAGCTCAGTTCCAGTATGAGTGGTTCCTGCCACAAGGTGCCAGCACCAAGTCAGAAAGAAAGCAAGCTAAACCGCTGCTTCTCATCCCCCATGGTCTGTGAAAGTAGTGTCTGTAGTGGCTTGGACGGTGGTCCCCAAAAGATACATCCACATTATAATTCGTGGGGCCTAGGAATGTGACCTTTTTTGGAAAAATGGTCTGTGCAGATGTAATTAAATATCTCGAGATGAAATGATTCATGGGATCACTGTCTGGGTAAGCCCTAAATCCAACAACAAATGTCCTTACAAGGGATCAAGGAGAGACAAGCAGATGAGGAGATGGCTGCATGAAAGGGAATGGCAGAAATCAGAAAGTTGCAGCCAAAACTCAATGATCCTGTGGAGCCAGCAGCTGAAAGAGGCAAGGAACAACCCCTTCCTTAGAGCCTCCAAAGGGAGTGTGGCCCCGTTGACACCTAGATTTTAGTTTCTGAGCCTCAGAGGTATGAATTTCTATTGTTTTGAGCAACCAGGTTGTGGTTACCTGTTACAGGAACTCTCAGGAAATGAATCTATCTCCCAACCCACATTTTTAAATTCCCAAGGGTTTGCACTCGCAGGCACTTCTATACATGACCTGTTTTGTTCCCTTTGTCCTTTTTCCCCTTGGAAGTGAGACTCCATCCCATTGATGCATTCCATTCAAAATGAATTTTTACCAAGAGTCTCTAATATTTTTGGACACCATGGATGATGGGGTTGGATGTAGGGTTCCATTTCTCATATAAATGCTGGGCTTTCTCTTGACCAAATTTTGGGGAATAGAATGATCTTTAACCTATACAGAGCTGATCCTGCAAATCCTGAAAGAACCATGCATATGAGTGTATGCACATGGGCTGTGTGTCCTCAAACTGTCCCCCCTTCCTATCCCCTTCTACACATGCCTTGCTCTCAGGAGTCAAAGGAAAGGCTCCCTCCCTACCAGCAAGCCAGAGAAGTACAGAATGCTGCTTGAATCTGCTCCTGGGAACAAAGAATAGCAACATAAAAGGACACTGCATAAGATTGATGGCCACCTCATGTATTAACATGTCAATGGTGGTGGCATTTTCTGCAGGAGTGGCAAAGCAGGCTCCTTCCATACTTAGCTTCCATGAGCACCAATCGAAAGTTAACTTGCACACCCACAACACAGTCCCCTCCTCTGTGTGTCTACTGCACACGAGTCTGTCTTCCCACCTCCACTGCAGGCTTCTTCTGAGTTTTCCCAGTGACGGCCACCATGATCCATGTAGTTGTACAAGCCTGAACAATGGAGGTATTGCTTGACACTTTCCTTCTCACCATCTCGTCGTCCCTCAAATCTTCTCTATCCTCAAAGCCTGTTGGGTTCCTTCCTGAATTAGTCCTTTTTCTGTTGCTATAGCAAAATACCCACCGCTGGATACTTATTTAAAAAAGAGATTAAAAAAGAAAGAGGTTAACTTAGCTCATGCTTCTGCAGATTCAAGAGGACGGCATCAGCATCTACTCAGCTCCGGTGAGGGACTCCTGACCACATCAGATCTTGGCAGACGGCATCATGGTGGGTCATGTGCAAGAAGGAGAGATAACACAGAGAACAGGAAGCCAGAAAGATTCAGGGGTGACACTTGCTCTTTGATAAAAACGCATTTGCAGGAACTAACCAGAATCCCTTCAAGATGACATTCATCCCTTCTCAAGGTGACACTTCCATGATCTCACCACTTCCGCTAGACTCTACTTATTAAAGGTCCCACTACCTCCCACCTCTACCATACCGACAACCAGGCTTCTAGCACACGAACCTTTGAGGGACACATCTGAAGCATATCCAAACCTTGTCACGCAAACGTCACCTCAGACAGTTTCCCCAGTCACCAATTTTTGACGGCACTTTTTTCTTCTCCTTTGTGGTACTTGTCAAAATTGCAATTTTCCTGCAAGCCCTGTGAGGACAGAGACCGTTGTTGCTTGTTCATTCGCCTTCCTACTGGTGCATGTTGGTGCTTAATATTTATCGAATAACTGAATATATGAGGGGATGAATAAATGAGTGCAGTGTTGAAGCAGGAGTAGAAGTTTGGAAAGGAGTAGAAGTTTCCCCAGCAGAGCCTGGGACCACGTTGGAATAGCTCTAGGCATCTGGTTAAGAAGGGAGAAGCCCAGACTTGGTACTGGATTCTTTCCATCCCTGTCAGAGCACAGGGGGGAACCGTGAGGCTTCAGAGGCCTGGAGCAGGGTGGGTAATAGCAGTGGGGATCCCTGCCCAGGGCTTGGAGCATCTGGAAGTTCTTCTAATATACCTTCTTAACATGGGCTACCTGTGTTTTAGGTTCATTGAACTTTTTAGTGGGTGTTATGCTTGGTGCCTACATGGACTGGGAATTTTATCAGGTGCCTAATGGGGACAAACAGGTTCAAGGAAAGTGAAGGGCAGAACCTGAGGAAGATTTTGAAAGGAGGATTAGTTTGACGTAATTTAGCAAGGTCTTCTGAACTCCTTGGTGGGGCAGATTGTCCTGGGTCTGGCACTAGCTCTACCCCAATCTCCTCTGTATCACATGCAGTTCCTACTGCCCCTGACATTTTGTTTAGAAAATTTCAAACCTTCAGAAGTGCTGCGTGAAAGCACAATGAATTTACTCTTGATTCAACTGTTAACATTTTGCTGTAATTGCTATGTCTTTGTCTCTTTCAGTTTAGGTACTCGAATATGTATTTTGCTGAACAGTTTGCAAGCAAGTTGCTGACATTTTGACGCTTCTAGATCTCTCCACATCTACTAATAAGGACGCTCTCCCACAAACCACAATACCATTAGCACAGCACACCATTGGTATTCAACTCTCTATAATTTTCCTCCAGATGCCTTTTCTAGCTGTATTTTTCTCTATCCAGAATCTGATCAAGATTCATGCACACTGTTGTTATGTCTTTAGTCTCCTTTAATTTGAAACAGTCTTTCACCATTTTTTTTGATGTTGTTGCTATTGATTTGCTTTTTGTGACATCTACCTTTCTGAAGAGTCCAGGCCAGTGTCTTGTAGAATGTCTTGCATTCTCGTTAACTCATAATTCAGATTTAATATTTTGGGCAAGGCCACTACACAGGTGATTCGTTCACATCAGGAGTAAATAATGGCAGGTGTGCCCCTGTAGGCGATGCTGAGTTTGGTCGTGAGCCTCTCTGCATTTTCCGTTTTGCAACAGTGAGTCCTCTGTAGGATCCTCACATGGTCAGAGGATGAAGCAGACATCGGGTTCACACAGTTGGCTGACCCATCAGTGACGATGCTTGCTTTCGTGATGTACATGCTAGAGGTTGTACAATGTGACTTAGAATGTTTTTATTCCTTTTGTATCATCAACTTAACATGTTTTATTTTGAAGAATTTTCACTTCAAAAAATTAATCATTGTGGATTCAGGGATTTAAAAATATAATCAATACTCTTGTTATTTGAAAATTAAATCCACGAATCCCCAATTGTAGTGCAAATTGAGCAGTAAATGCTTTGAAGGTGGCTTCAGAGTCCCTTTGGTATAATCACATAGGTCTTTTTGGGGCCGTGTGTGACAAGATAACCCAGGCTCATGCTGTACATTTTCAGCCTGGACCTAGAACCAACCACTGCATAAGGTTTCACCTCAAGGACCTTGCTCCTTGGGTGGTCAGGGGAATTTGGGGGTACATGAGCTCTTTGTTGCCAGGGTGTCAGCTCCTGGGCTCATCAGCAGGCAGAACTAGGAAGTTCGTTTTTCTTTTTTTTAAAAAAGATAGCAAGTTTAAACTGACAGTTCTAGCTCTAATTTAACATTACAAAGGCTTTCTTTAACTTTTACTTTTTACTGGCATCTTTTTTCCCCTCTTCCAGTAAAATATACATATTTGCTTATTTGCTTTATATCACACATGAAAGAGTTTCAGAATTACAAGACCAATATTGCTTCTAACAGAAAACCCACAAAGCATGAGGCATGTTTGTAGTGTTCTTTGGTTCTGAGAACAGCTCCCGCTGTGTGCAGTGAGAGTACTTGGGTCGATCCTCTCCGTCTGTCCTGGCTATCAGTTTGCTAGATCAGCTCATTTGCTTATACTCTATTGTAAGGTTTGCTTTATCTCATCCTTTAATTTTGTTGCTTTTGAATATGTAAGCTGATTATACAGTTGAGAAGTTAAAATGATGTAAACACCTGTGCATAAGAGGTCCTGTTGTCCTTCCCATCCCTTCTCCCCTTCCTCCCTCCTCCAGGGAATTTCTGTTTGACACACTTGTATTTCTTTTCACAAAAACAGTACACCTACTTATTTTCTCTCCTTTTTATACAAAACACAGTAGGATACGTGTTCTCCTTGGCATCTTACCCTGAAGTTTCACTTGTTGACAAGGGTCCCTCGCCTCGCTCTACTCCTTCATTGTTAGAACCTTCTGCCGCCACGTGAAACTCATTGTCATTGGTAGATGCTGAGTATTTGGAGTGATCTATGACGCTGGAGCACAGGGAATACATGGGTCTGTCTGCATAGAACCGGCACACCTTCCAGTTGCCAAGAGCTATGAGATGGCAGTGGGACAAGGTCCAAACCAGGGGAAGGGTCGCAGCTCAGCCTGATCCTTTCAGCTCTTTTTTTGTATCTTGGAAGGTGAGTAACTTTGGACATGGTGTTTGTAGGAGATGCTTTGACGTTGCAGGGTTATGAAATATTGCCAGGAGAGAATCAGTTTTTGTGCCAAAGAATTGCCTTAGTCAAAGTGGATGTTTAAAAAAATTCATACAGAGGCTGGGGATGTAGCTTGGTAGTTAAAGCACTTACTTGCCTAGAAAATGCAAGACCCTGGGTTTGACTCCCTAGCACCTCATAAACCAGGCATGGTGATACATGCCTATAATCCTTGCACTGAGGCTGAGACAGGAGGATTACTTTGTGTTCAAGGCCAGCCTGGGCAACGTAGTGAGTTCAGGACCAGCCTTGACTGGAGAGTGAGACTCTATCTCAAAAAAAAAAAAAATCATACAGCATAAAATTCATCAATTGTACTACTTTAAAGTGTAAATTGAGTGGCTTTTAGTACATTCTCAATGTTGGGCATACGTCACATTTTTTTTTTTTATCACTCACAAATGCCTCTTCCTTCTTCCCTTCCCACTCCCAGCTCTACCCCCATCCCCACCCTCTCCTGGCCACCACTAATCTACTTTCTATCTCTATGGATATTTCATATACATGTGGAACCACACGGTAGTGTCTTCTTGTGCCTGCTTCTTTCACTTAGCACAGTGCTTTCAAGGTTCGTCCATGTTGCACTGTGCAGTGGTACAGCCTTCCTTTTATGGCCAATGTCCCCTCTCATCGGTCCACCGCTGCCTGTTTATCCATCTCTCAGCTGAGACGAAGCTGGGCTGCTTCCCCGAGTTAGTCTGGTTTTGCTCTGAATGGTTCTGCTCAAACATTCATATACAAATTTCGGGGGGCTGGAGGAATAGTTCATCAGTTAAAGCACTTGCCTAGCAATTTCTAAGTACCTGGGTTAGATCCCCCAGCACCACATAAGCCGGGTGTGGTGATGTGTGCCTGTTATCCTAGCACTTGGGAGGCTGAGGCAAGAGGATTGCTGTGAGTTCTAGGCCAATCTGGACTGTGTAGTGAGTTTAGGACCCGCCTAGACTATAGAGTGAGACCTTGTCTCAAAAAAGACAAGTTTGTGTTTGAATGCCTGTTTTCTATTATTCTGCGTATATACCTAAGAATGGGATAGCTGGTAACTCTGCTTAACTTTTTCCAAACTGGTTTCAGAGTGGTGTCACTATTTTACATTTCTACCAGCAGTTCAATTTCTCTATATGCTCACCAACATCTTTTTCTTTCTTCCTTCCTTCCTTCCTTCCTTCCTTCCTTCCTTCCTTCCTTTCTTCCTTCCTTCCTTTCTTTCTTTCTTTCTTTTTCTTTCTCTTTCTTTCTTTCTTTCTTCTTTTCTATTATAGCCATTCTAATGGGTATGAACTTGTTAAAATATGTTTTTTTTTCGTTTGTTTGTTTTATTTTGTTTTGAAACAGGATTTCACTCTGTGGTCTAGGCTGGACTTGAACTCACTACATTGCCAAGAGAAGGCTTAAATTTAAGATCCTCTTGCCTGTAGGGTTCTAGGATTACAGGCATGTACTAATAATGTACTTAGCAAAGTCATCCCTTTTCAAGACAAGCTTGAGAAGTCATGTTACATTTGCTAATGTTTCCCTTTGGCGTCCTGAGGCTGCTTAAAGCTTCCAATTTCCTGTAAATAAAATGAATCTTGGTTATTGTTACATTAATTTGGTGACAACGGGTGGGGGGGCAGTCATGGTTGGTAGGGTGTCTTGTTACATGCTAAGCATGTTGTTATCTGAATCTGAAAAAAAACTCATCTTTTTACAGCACATAGTCACACTACGCCCTGTGAAATTACAGAAAAATAGAAGTAGGGTGGGGGTGTTATTAACTGGGATGAGGGGTATGAAATATTCATTGGAACAAGTGAACTTAAGGGCATTTTGTTTTAAAATAACTAATGTAATCAAAATAAGGAGGTGGGCCTGTGGCTCCAGGCCTGCTGACGAAACCACATGAATGAGGAGAGCAGGCTTTCTCACAGCCAGCCTCCAGGGGAATTTGTCAGCCAGGCATCTTATGAGGATTAGACCATCCGCACTAGAGAGCCCAGGCCCCAGGGCTGGGGCACCCAGTGAGTCAGAGCTGAGACCAGAGAGGGTGAGAAATACCACTTCCTCTACATGAAACACTGAGACGAATTGTTGATTCCCACTGTTGCAAAGCATCAAAGCAAATTATTTTGCAATGCCTCCGCCTTCAGACCTCCTCAGACTCCTGAAAAACACAAAGCGATACTGAATGAGTTCACATTGGAAGGTCCGGGTGGTTTCCCAGACAGCTGTTCAGTTGTTTGAATTATGGCGTTTTTTTCGGGGTGGATGGCCAAGCTGATTGTGGTGGCCAGCTTTATGCCATTGTTGACAAAATAGCTGAGAAGATAAACTTAAAGGAGCTAAGATTTGTTTTAGCTTATGATTTCCAAGGTTCTAGTCCATGGCTGGCCCACTTCAGAGCTTGCACTATGCAGCAGCACAGCATGCAGCAGGGGCATTGAGAGGAAGGAGAAGAAGGCTGCTCACTTCATGATGGCCAGAAAGCAAAAGGGGAAGGAGCATCTGGGGTCCCAGTATACCCTTCAAGGGCATGCTCCCTCTCCATGGCATTAATACTGGACCTCCACCTCCTCACGTGTCCACCACTTCTCAAGTAGCACCACGCAGTGGCGACCAAGCCCTTAATACAAGAGATTTTGAAGACCATTTCAGAGCCAAAGTTTGACATAAACATTAATTAATATTAACCAATTACCCCATGTATTATCCTGTATCATCCTCATGTCAATACTACAATTTGAATGTGTCTTCAGAGTTCATATGTTGGAAACTTAATCTTCAACACAACTGTATTGGGAAGTGAGGCCTAAAAAGAGGTGACCAACCCACAACAACCCTGCCCTCATGAACACATTACTCTTACTTATGGAAATTTTATTTCTAAGAGTAAGTTCAGCTCTCTCTTGCTTTCATTGTCTTTGCCCTCCCACCTTCTACTACAGAATGTTGTAGCATGGAGGCCTTTGCATGTACTGGCTCTATGATCATGGACTTTCCAGTCTTCAGAACAGCAAGCCAAACAAATGTCTGTTCATTATAAATTACCTAGTTGGGATAAACGGACTAAAACACCAGTAGCACATCAGAAAAATTTGGAAGTGAAGATGGTGTGGTGATGTATACCTAATATCCTTGCACCTGGGAGACTGAGTCCTACCTGGACCACTTAATGAGATCCTGTCTCAAAATTAAAAATAAAAAAGGGCTGAGAGTGTAATGCAATGAGAAGTGCATAGGTTCAGTCCCCAGTACTGAATCTATCTGTCTGTCTGTCTATTCATCTACCAAGACATGAAATGAGAAATTCCACAGATGGATCAGGAAATACAGGGCATTGTCTCAAACCTATTTGAGGATGGATGGGATTGAAATGGAAGAGAATGGGCGAGGCAAGGAGAGGAAGTGGAGGCAGGCAGGTAAATGTGCTTCCCTCCTGTAAGGACTGATGGCTGAGCCTGGAAACAAAGCATTAGGCAAGGCTCAGTGTCCTGTAGACTGGACTTCCAGAATGAAACCATAAATCCTAAATTTACCCAAAAATTATTTTGGTAACTTTACTTTGAAACATTTTTTAAAAAATTAAAAAAATGATAGCTATCAAATTGGAACAATTATTTCTTGGCAATTTCTTCCATAGCGAGACTACAAGACACTCACTTTCACTGAGCTAAGTAGAGTCCTCTTTAACCTTGGGGTCCAGTGGAGTATTTTAAAGTAACTACTTTCGCCTCAATAGTGTCTCATCTAGAACAATATGTGGTTACACTTTTTCTTATGGACATTAAAATCATTTATTTTTGAAACTGTAGTAAATTATGCTTAATATGAAATTCATCATTTTGACCATTTTTAAGCACACAGTTCAGAGTTCAGTACTGATATGAAGTGTGATAAAAATGTGGTTAATGGTTAAAATTTTATCATAGTAAAAGAAGCAACGGGGGTATTTTGAGGGGTACTAAAGGCAATGTGTCTTTCACTGAGTGTTGGACTTATTCTATTTTTTAAAATGCACCTACTGACATGATCAATATGCTCTTTCTAAGTTAGCCTGTAGGTATGATGATTTACATAAATTGATTTCCTAATGTTAAATCCAATTTGCATACTTGTAGCCAATCTTGCTGTTGGGCAAATCCAGTATTTTTGGATCGAATTTCCTCGCATTTATTTTGAGAATTTTTGCTTCTACTCTCATGAGATGTGTTATTCTGCAATTTTTCTTTCTTGTAATGTCTTTTTCTAGCTTTGGTAACAAGGTAATGCAGACCTTGGGAAGTGTTAGGAAATGATTCCACTACTTCTGTTTTCTGGAATTGATTTTAGAGGTATTCAGGTTATTGCTTACTCATTGCTTAAATTCAGTAGACTGTTAACCTGGGCACTGTAGCACACACCTGTAATCCCAGTACTCAGGAGGCTAAGGCATGAGGATTGCCATGAGTTTGAGGACAGCTTGGACTACTTAGTGAGTTCAGGACTAGTCTGTACTACAGGAGCAAGATCCTGTCTCAGAAAAGCATTTTTTTTTTAGCAGATTGTATCTTTCAAGGAACTTCTCCATTTCATCTAAGTTACCAAATTTGCAGGTGTAAATTGTTGATTCGTTTTTCTTTCCTTCTCCACAGTGAGAGTAGTGACTGCCATTCTAGCTAAAAGTTTTTATTAGTAATTTATGTCTTCTTTTTGTTGATTAGCCAAACTATAAGCTCATTTGTTTTATTGTTTTTTGGGGGGAGTTGTAGATTACTGATTTCTTAGTTTTCAATTGTATTCATTTCTGCTTTAATGATTGCTGTCTTTTATCTTCTGCTTACTTTGGGCTTTTATTACTTTTCTTTCTCTGTTTTTTTGAGGTAGAGGCTTAGGTCATAACCTAGTTTTATTCTGCAGGGTCTGCTGATGCGGTGTGTCCTCCTGAAATTCCTGTTTGCCTAGAACCTCAGATTGTGAAGTTATTTGAAAAGAGGGTCATTGCATACATAATTATCATAGATTAAGCCATAATGGGTTAGTGGAGATCCTGAATCCAAAGACTCATATCTTTTAAGAAGAAAAGACACACAAAAACACAGAGGCGAAGGGATTCAGCTTACGCCACCCCAAATATGTCATTTTGACATAGTGATTGAGGAAACACTCTTATAAAAACTATAGATACAAGAGGGGCACTCTGGCCTTCCCCTTTTTTCTTCTTGAAAACAGAAGATATAAGCTGTTTTCTCCTTATGAATGATGCCCTCCCTACACTAGGAGGAAAGTACCATTCTCATCAACACAAAGTTGAAGATGAGAGAAATTATACAAACAAACCTTGTTAAATAAACTCATCTTCCTAGTTATTTTCCCACCTAATTAACTATACTAGTTTATCCTTCTTTGACTAATCACATAGAGGTGTTTGACCCTAATTGCTCCTTTGGGTCTTTGTTTCTGCTATAATTTTTATGTGTCCCCACAATTCATGTGTTGAACATTTAATACCCAGTACAAAAGTGTCAGGGACCGGGGCCCAAGGGGAGATGTTTGGGTCGTGACGTCAGACTATGATGAATGGATTAATGGTGCAATAAAATGGAATTTGGGAGCTTTTCTGACATGTGAGGACAAATCAGTTGTGGTGGCATCTTGTGAGCAGAGCAACTGGACCCTCATCTGACAACAAACCTGTTGTACTTGGGAGGCTGAGGCAGGAGGATTGCTGGGTATCCAAGGCTAGCCTGGGCTAAATAGTGAGTTCAGAACCAGCCTGGACTACAGAGTGAGATCCTGTCTCAAAAAGGAAAAACAAACAAAAAACCCCCAAACAACACAGCAGCCAAACCAAAACCAAAACAAAAAACAAACAAGAAGACAGACAGCAAACTTGTCAAAAGCTTGATTTTAGACTCCCCAGCCAATAGGACTATGAGAAATAAATTTTGGCTCTTTATAATTTATTCTGGGGCTGGAGAAATGGCTTAGTGGTTAAAGTGCTTGCCTAGCAAGCACTAAATCAAGCGCTAAGTACCCGAGTTAATTTCCCCAGCATCACATAAGCTGGGTGTGGTGGCACACACCTGTAATCCCAGTACTCAGGAGGCTGAGACAGGAGGATTGCCTCGAGTCCAAGGCTAGCCTGGGGCTCCACTGTGAGTTCAGGACCAGCCTGGACTACAGAGCATGACCCTGTTTCAAAAACAAACAAACAAAAAATCATTCTGTCTGTGCTATTCTATTGTAACAGCACAAAATGAACCCAGACGATTTCCTCCTGAAGGCTCCTGTGTCACAGAAAATTTATATTAAAAACATTTGTGCACTTTTCTCCTATTAATGCATCTAGGTTACCTTAATTCTTAGGCTCATCTGAAAACTCTAAGAGGATATATCAGCAAACATCGGGCTATAGGCCACTGCACCAGAGGACTCCTCCCCCGTCTTACAGTGCAGACTGGATGTAGCTGGAGATGTTTCATTCTTCCTTGTTTTCTTTTTAAGATGATTCCTACGGGCAAGTTCAGGAATGTGCCTGCCGCTAGGTGCCCTCCAGATATGAACATGTATGAGCCTCACAAGTAAAGCTGCCTCTCTCTCTCTCCCTCTCTCTCTCTCTCTTTTTAAAGAGGTACTCTCTTGCCTGCAGGTAATAAACTTCCTCCTTCTTCCTGAGATGCTATTTGTTTTGGGGGTTCCATTCACTAGGAATCGAACTCACCATGTACAGTTACAAATTGGCATCCTAGCGGGGACCTTACCTTTTGAGGGTATTGTCCCAATTTCCAGCAAGAAGGCAGTAAAGAAAAGGGAAGGGGCTCACCTCATAACAGCCCTGAACTGTTAGAGATAAAATCCATGCCAGGAAGGGGAGCATCTTAAAGGAAGCAACTCAAGGCTCCTATGAGGCCACTGGGATCTAGGGAAATTTAGGGGCTACTCTGAATTTTTCTTTAGACATTTCCCCAGACTGGAGACCAATGTTGTTCTCTGAAGCTAACAAATTATTATCATGAAGCAGAGAAAGATGGTAAATCAGGAAAGTGTACAAAAGGTCAGCCACACGTCTGAGATTGCACCTGGGCCCTGAAGCTTGGGAGATTGGAAGATATTTCTTTCAGACTGTGTTATGGTTAGGATCTGAAGTGTCCCCCAAAAGTCTCATGTATTTTAATGTTATGGATTGTCTATGGAGCCACGTAATGCTGGTGGATTGGGGTCTGGCCTGGAGGGGTGGATTGCAGTTGTTGGGATTAGGGGCATGTGAGTTAAGACTAAAGGCATGTGACTTAAGACAAAAGGTGTGTAGTGGCCACACCTTCGATACCCGGATGCAGGAGAGACTAAGACTGGGACTTGGACTAGTCTTGACTAGTCTCACTTGCCTTCCTGCTTGTGATGTCCTGAGAAGCTGCCTCCACCTCTGCCTCTGCCATGTACTTCAGTTGCAGCCGGCCGTCCCTGAATGGACTGTGACTATCTGAAACTGTAAGCTAAAATAAACCTTTCCTTTCCTATGTTTGTGCATGTCAGGTATTGCGTACAGCAACAAAAAATATAACTGAGATAGACTGTGATTCTGGTTTTTAGAAACTTGAAATTTTTTATCTTGTAGCTTTTTGGCTGACAAAAGCTGGGGGAGATAATCGTGCTTAATTGGTAAAACATGTATTAATTTCTGTACTATATTAGGAGGCTTACCATTGTGTTAGGCAAAAATTCTGAAGATGTAACTAAGTTATAGCTGCTAGCCTTAAATAAGTGAGTAATATTTTAATACCTATATAGATTAAAGTTGTCTTATTAGTTCTATAAATTGCCAAACTGTAGTCTTTTTTAAGGTACTGAGTACAAAACAGATAAAAATAAATCTGGCAATAGACTCTAAGCCACCTCTAAGAGCCATTCTTTCTAAATCTTTGATATTACCCCAAAATCTGACTATACAAAAATGAATGACACCACTATTCTCTGACATGAAATCAAAAACAAAAACTTTGCTCTGAGAAGAACACCCCAGGGCACCCTGTAAGACTGCCAGAAAATGTTTGCCAGGGTTCAGTCATCCAGGCAGTCAGAGGCCACTCTGGCCATGGATGTGGGCAGGGGCACAATCCCTGCTACAGCCAACACAGACCTTGACCTCATCCCTGTAGCATCAGTGTTACAAGCATGCAAAATGTAGGTTATAGGGTCATGGATCCTCCCCACTAGATTTCAGAAGAAAGCCTAAGATCTTAGGCAATGTGGTTTTGAGGAGATAATACATGAGCTATAAAAATGGAGTCAAATGTGCAATGGAGGCCCCCAAAATTTGGAGATGCCAAGAACATAAGCCATCCACTCAGAAAGGTCACAGGCTCTGAGCAAAGTTACCTGAAAGGGAAGCCAGCAAGATTGCCTCAGGCAATGTCATAGGCAAAAGCTGCCTGAAGGGCTCAAAGCTCCCATCCTGTCAAAGATTACCCTGAGTACTGGACATGGAGCTACAGGCAGAGGCAAAAGGAGTTAAACATAACAATCAGAGATGCAAAACTCTACCAAATCAATAGCTGGGGCTGCAGAGATTAAGCCTGTCTCTTATGCACAGTGTCAGAGGCTAACCCTTCTAGTAAAGGTAAATTAAATCCGTAGTCAAATTTCTTAAGAAAATAAAAATACAAAACAAAACATGATATAGGCAGGATAACACTTTAAAAATTAAAGGCTACATTTTCCTAGGAGGAAAAAAAATCTCTGTATAGTGAGCTTCTTAAAATAATATGGACTCCAAGATTAAGGAAGATCCTAGCTAAATGGACAAAACGATGTGTGTGCTACCAACAAAGTAGTATTCCAACAAGGCCGCCTCCAAACAAGATCCAAACAAGGTACCCCACTAAAACAGACAAAGAAGCTAGAGGCATGTCACCTGGAGAGGACGAACAGATGAGTTTTACCTGTTGCTCCAGGAGGCTTTAAGTATCTTTTAAGTTTTTTTAGATACTCTTGCTCAATGGCTAAAAACCTTTTCTTAAAAAACAAAAATGACAAAAAGTCATGAAGAGACGTTTAAAGATCGTAATTCCCAGGTTTGGGTTAATACGATCTACCCAAAGTGATGATAGCCCTGCTTTTATCTCAAAAATAATGCATGGGGTTTCCTAGGTTCTTAAAATACGATGCAAGTTACATGCAATATAGAGGCCCTAATTGTCTGAAAAAAAACATTAATTGTCTCTTAAAGTTCAGGACTTGGAAAACCCAGAACACAGACATTCTTTGGAACCATATGAAGTGATAACCGGAGCCAGGGGAAGGGACAGGGAGGAGGTGGGAGGGTAGAAGATGGGAAGGGATTTGTGAAGTTGATATGATACATAGATGTATGAAACACCCAAATTCATTGTAAATACTATGTATTACATTTGTATATTAATAAAAATAGTGGGGAAAAATTACCTTAGCCAAATTGTGCCATGAAACTTACAAAAGTAGGTTAAAATTTTTGCCTCTTAATTTGCATCAGGGCCACTCCTATAAAGAACTTAGATTGAATCTTTTGGAAATGTATTGGATGGTCCTTTCCAAAACACAGAACGAAACAAGACACCAACCTGGTTCTAACTTAAACCCAGGTATAAAAGTTAAACTGGCAATAAGCAATAATTAATCTAGGGCACGTGATGTGGGTCCTCGATAGGTGTATAAAACTAAAACTTCTTCATCCAGCTGGGAGAGACTACCAGTGTCAAGCAGAGGATTAAATATATTTAAACACCTAAAAATCAGGACCCGCTCACGGTTACTTTAATCCTGTCTGGACTGGGCCTTGTTTGATCTTATTAACAACTCATTCTTTCCTTATATAACATGATATAAATCCCTGACCTCATCACACCAGAGTAAAGAGGGGTTTATATTACTGTGAATATCTCTTGTTCTGTTTTTTTTTCCCCATTTTATTGATATGTATACATTCAAAATTTAAGGTTTACAATGGAGTTGAGCATTTTGTGCACATACGTATCTTGTCAAGGTGACAAGGGCTTTCCCACTCTCTTTTGTCCCTCCCCCTGCCCTCCCCTCCCTCCCTCCTTCCTTACTCTACCCCCCTATTTCACTTTGTTTTATGCTTTAAGTTCCATAGGAGTTGTGATCTGGGACACTCATATGAGAGAGACCATCTGATGTTTCACCTTCTGCTTCTGACTCACTTCACTAAGCATGATGTTCTCAAGTTTCTTCCATTTGCCTGTAAAAGCCTCCATGCTGTTGGACTTTATTGATGCATAATATTCCATTGTGTATAAATACCACAGTTTGTGTATCCATTGGTCTGTTAATGGTTATTTTGGTGACTTCCATTTTTTAGCTATTGTTAGTTGTGCTGCTATGAACATGGGTATACATATATCTCTACTATGTGTTGTTTTGGCCTCTTTTGGATATATTCCCAGGAGGGGTGTCGCCGGATCAAAGGGGATATTTATTTCTAGTCTTTTGAGAGCTCTCCATACCGCTTTCCAGAGTGGTCCAACGAATTTACACTCCCACCATCAGTGCAGGAGGGTTCCTTTTTCCCCACAGCCTCGCCAGCACTGATTGCTATTTGACTTTTTGATATAGGCCATTCTCTCTGGAGTGAGATGCTATCTTAGTGTTGTTTTGATTTGCATTTCTCTTATGGCTAGAGATTCTTGCTCTGTTTATATGAACAGTTCCCCTAAAGTTAAAACCTACCTTAAAAAGAGTCAAAGCCAGGCCAAACAACAAATCTTGGCTTGAACAAAGTACTCCCCCAGGCATGAGGAATAAATGATTGATTCTCAAAAGGATTCTCCTGGGTTCCTCAGGAAATTGTCTCTGTTTTCAGGTTTCTAAAATTCAAAATTGTCAATATTACTAATCCTATTCACGGGTTGTGTCACGATCACACCTTAAAGTATTTCAGAAAGATAATAGTTGAAGAAGCTCAAACTATAAAGTTACAGACCACCTCTAGTGATCCCAGGACCTTGCTCATTGACTCCAAGAAGATTCATCTACCCTCACCAGGGAGTTATAACGCTTTCCCTCAACTTGAAAACACTTAAAAAATAATCTTCACCAAAAATCATCTCAAAAGTAAAATAGCTTAAGGGGAAAAACTGTTGACAAACACAGGCTGTGCACCAAGGATCCTTCCCCGACTTTACAATGCAGACTGGACATAGCTGGGGGCAGTTCTTCCTTCCATAATTCTTTCTTGAAATATGAGTCCTACTGGTATGTTCAAGAATGTGCCTGCCCCTAAGTACTCTCTCAGTATGAATATGTATAAGCTTCACAAGTAAAGGCTCCTGTCTCTCTCTTTTTCTCAGAAAAGCAGCCATTTTAGAAGAGGCACTCTCCTGCCTGCAGGTAATAAACTTCTTCCTCTGCTCTTAACCCGATGCCTGTGTTTGTTTTTGGGGTTGCCTTGGCTAGGAATCAAACTCATCATGTTCAGTTACAGGGAGGGGTAAATTTTGTCTCCTCCCGAAGAAAGGTCATGTGATCATGGAGCCAGATGTTAGATTGATGCAACAGCAAGCCAAGAAATATGTGGATTGTCAGAACCACCAGAAACCAGGAAGAGGCCCAGACATCATCTTGATTTTGAACTGTGGGAGAATACATTTCTGGAGCCACCCAGTTTTCTGTACTTGTAATGGCAGCCGGAGGAGACTAATACCATCAAGGCCTGAGTCCTTGGGCTGTGACCCTCACAAACAGTTCTGGTCTTTCTTTTCTTCTTCGGATGTGAGCCTGGAAAGTCAGAGGCCTGTAGCTATCTCATTGCCTGAGCACCAGGGAAGATAAGGCCCTGCTAAAACAGTGTTCCTTTATTGGCAGGCTTTGGTCAAGAAGAACAGAATGTTTTGGGCTTTTAAAATGGTTACTTTTCCCTGGCATATTGTGAAGTGGTTACTTTTTCCTTCCCTTTGCCTGAAGCCTGGGGATTTTCCTCCCTTCTTCAGAGCAAGATCTGGTCCGGCTCCTGGAGTAAATGCTAGGGATGTGTGAGGGTCCTTTCACATCGGGCCCTAGTATTTTATAACTTTCAAACTAGTCTACGGGGCTCCAGGGGTGGCTTCTGCACCAGGTAAGTCGTGATTTCCTTTCTTTCTTTCTTTTGTCCTCACCGCCTAAATGTTCTTATTAATTCCTACTGGATGAAGGGGTGGCTTCTCTCTGGTAAGTCATGATTTTCTTTATTCCCTGACTCTCTTGTTTCCAGAGTGGGCAATTTCTCCAGTGACTTTTCTGAGAGATCTAAGAAAAGTTGTTGGTTTTTATTTTTTTCTTGTTTTGAGGATGGAAGTAATGAGTTACAGGCTCTTTACTGTCCTATGGTGGTCTTTTTTTATCATTTAGAATTATACAAAGTTTTGTAATGAAATTTAATCTCTCTACTAATTTTCTTTCTCCTTTTTCAAAGGCATTTTTGTTTCCTTGGTATAGCAAAGGCTATAGGCTGACAGATAGGGATTAAACAAAAATAAGAAACACAGGAAAGTTTCAAAGGCCCAGAATCATAAATCTCTCAGAGTAATAATGATCTGGTCTGGGATTCTGATTTTCCTTACAAAAATTTCATAAATCCTCAGTTACTTCTCTTATATCTGACCTTCCAGGCCAGTAGTAACTCCTCTTCTTCTGCCAAGGAGCATTTTTTCTATCTTGTCCTCTCAACAATTATTTCTTGTGTTTTATTATCTTGGTTCTAAATAATTTGCTGGCTAAGCTTTAGGATTATCTGACCTTGACAGTGGCCTAGAATTTGCACAAGGCGATCTTGTGTTTAGGACTCTGGAAATGGACAGTGACTTAGGTTCTCCCCAGTCCCTCCATTGGTTTGGTATAGACTGGGCCATCTACACTGCGGAATTGTGCCTTGCTAGCACATGAGCCCAGGCATATGCCCAAGCGTTTACCTTGTAATCTTGGCTCAGAGACTGGAAAAACCCAGGAAGAATCTTTCTGGATCTAACATTTAGAATTTTGCCCAGCCCTTTTTCCTCATTAAAAGTACTGTCTATGTCTATCACAGAAGCAATGCATGTTTATTGTAGGAAATTTAAGAAGTCTAGGTAAATATAAACAAAAAGTCAAAAATGGCCCACAATCCCTTAGTCACTGTGTTCTTGCACTTTCTTTGGTCTTTTAATTATGTATTGCTGATATTCCAGGGGAAAATATTCTTTAGCAATCAATATACATCAGATATTGCTTTGTTTATTTTATACAGCTATAAAATGATAATTTAGTAGTTTAGTAATGTAGCTAGATGGAAACATAATCTTTAAAGTCAAATGGATCTGGATCCAAATTCAAGGTCTGTCACTCACTGGGTGACCTTGGTCAAGTTGCCTTTATTTTTTCTTTTTAATTTTTTTTTTTTTTTTGAGACAAGGTCTCATTTTGTAGCCTTGAACTCGTAGCAATTCTCTTGTCTCAGCCTCCCGAGTGCTGGGATTACAGACATGTGCCACCATGACGGGCTTATGTGGTTTTGGGAAATCAAACTCAAGTACTTAACGCCTGACTTACACTTGCTAGGCAAGCGCTTTAACCCGTGAGCCACTTCTCCAGCCCCATCTATATTTCAGTTTCTTTATCTGCAAAATTGGAATCATGACACCAACTTCATAGGCTGGTTGGGAGTAACTAACTGATCAGATGAGCACAAAGTTCTTGAAGTTAGTGTTGGGAGCAAATGGTCAATAAATGAGGAGGGAAAGAAGAGTGAAGAAGAGGAGGAAAAGGGGTAGAGGCCACAAATAGGGCAATTTCTGCTTTGGGAACCCTGTGGTCTTTTCTCAGCACTATATTGTATTTACTGTTATATTTCCAGTGGAAGATTTTTTATTTTTGCTCTTTTAAATGTGACCTATAGCAGTTAGAGACCTAGATTTTAGTTCATCTTCACAGAGGAAGGTCAGCTAATGAATAAAGAAGGAATAATAGAACTGAATAAGCAATATTTTATAAAGGCCCCAGAGTAACAGGATGTTAATGCCATCGGATGGAAGGTTGTTGGGAACATACATACAGAGTATCAAAGCATCACAGACATCATGTTAACTACAGAGGGGAGATTTTGTTGGATATCATTTTACTCATTCACTTATAATTTTTGAATATCAATTCAACTGAATAACCAGAATTAGATTTACATATAATGGGACGAAGTCATGTTATGTACTTCTTGGTGTGATAAATTAGGAATGACACAACTTCTATGTGGTATTCTTACCAAAAATGATGAATCTGTTGCCTTATGAGGAAACAATTCGGTAAGTAGAAATCAAGGAAGAGTCCGTAGACTTCAAAAATGTTAATGTCATGAAGAAAAAAGAAGTTGGGAAGCAGCTCTAGGGAAAAATATATTAAACAGTCAAATACAGTGTGTGAACCTTGATAGAATACAGGATCTTTTTTTTTTTTTTTTTTTTTTACATTACTGGAGATTGAACCCAGTACCTTCACAGTGAGCCACCTCTCCAGGCCATTTTTTAAAAAATGTTTTATTTTGAGACTGTCTTGCTAAATTGCCCATGCTGGGCTTGAGTTTTTGATCTTCTTGCCTTAGCTTCCCAGACTACTGTTTTCCACCTGTAATTATTCTGGCAGGATAATTTTTTTAAAAGACTGTAAAATATGTCTGTGAGATAATCAGGTCAATTCAAATAAGAACTTTCTATTTGATAATATTATTATGTTCATGTTGAATTTCTTGGCTGTTTGTAATTCCAGCCACTCAGGAGGCTGAGATAGGAGGAAGGCAAGTTTGAACTCAGCCCTGGACTGAGATCTTATCTCAAACAAAAAAAGAAGGGGATGGAGGAATGGAAATGTATTCAGCACTCCCTGGACTCAGTTCTCAGTATCCTCTCCCACCCTGTATTTTTCACTATGATGATGGTTTGTACTTGTATAAGAGAATGTTCTTTTAAAAAAAGAGATGCAGGTAAACTAGAGGTGAGGTGACCTTTTGTTTGCAACTTTCTCCAAATGGCTTAAAAGAAGTATATGCACACACACTTGCATGCTCACAGATGGTGAAGGATAAGTGGTTGCTTGTTTTTCAGCCCTTCTGCAAGCTTGGCATTTAAAAAATAAAAATTAAGGGTAAAATCCTGCTTTCAGATGGGTGCTAAAAGAGCTCTCACTGGTTTTGTCAATGGGACTCCCTTCCAAATCCTAGGAAGTCTCCAGTTTAAAGACTAGGGCTAGTTTGGTTTTTCTTGCTTGCATTTTTCCTGTGGGAGTCTGTCTCCTGCTTCCTCTCCCTCTCCCTCTTCTCTCTCTCTCTCTCTCTCTCTCTCTCTCTCTCTCTCTCTCTCTCTCTCTGATATCTGGTCTACCATCGGTAAACTCAGTCATTCCCTATGCTTAAATTAACTTGGTTTTGCTTTATAGTTCTAAGACAATCTCACTGAGGTGATGGTTCATTAATGCTGACACTACTCATGCACTATTGATTCTCAATACCAGAGCTGTCTTAACAGGCTAGAGAGAACGTGTGGTGAGAATAGTCCTGTGTTTAGGTTGTGAAGATTTCACAATTACATAAGGTGAATACTTACATGTGGGAAAGCCATTGTTTTTCCTAAGAGCATCTGATCCACCATCATATCATATCTGGCTATCAGTACTCAGACCTGTTGTCACATAAAGGAAATATGGAAAACAGGAAGTCAAAACGTATCTACTGGGCAATTCCTGAGGACATCACACAGTCAGGGGACAACTAATCGCATAGGTCTGCCTATGTTGTATTGCATAACCCCACTAGAGCACTTACTCTTCTCGTTGCCACTCAAAGCAGATGGGGATTATCATTTCACAGAAAGGATGTATGAAGTAGGATGCCAGCTCTTGGTGACAGAGGAAATTACTGTCACATAGTAAAGGGATAAATATAGTGGGAGGAATTCAAAAGATAAATTATCCCTGACCGCGCTTGCATCAAGAAACAGCACGTTTCCTTTCACCTGCCAGTTTCAATAGTTTCTTGATGATTGCCTAAAAGGCCACACTAAGAAGGACTTCTAGGCCACTCCAGATTTTGGAAGAAAGAATACAAGAATGAATTAGTGATACCTGTTAGGCTTTGGGGTTTTTTTCCATCTTTGAGCCTCAACTAGAAATGAAATAGTATGCTTGAAAAATGTGAAAGCCTTCAATAAGGCATTTGTCAAGGTAATGAGCATAATAGTAGCCTATATTTATTAAGTGCTTACTAAGCACAGGCTGTATTCTGTCTTATATGGATTTACTCACTTAATCCTACAGCATTTGATGAGGTGAGGGCAGGATCATTGTCATTCTCATAACACAAATAAGGAAGGGAAGTGTGAGCTCACTTTTACAGCATGACCTTCCCTGGCTCTTGTAGATTTTAACCTGGCCTCTGCCCTTCTGAATCCTCTTTTCTTCCTTTAATTTTGTCCTTGGCATCTGTCTCCATTTGGCTTTCTGTCTCTGTGAGCTACATGTTGATTGTCTGTCTCTTTCCTCCAGGATGTAAGTATTTGGGGGCAGGGATTTGTTTGTTTTTTACTATTTTTTGCTTCTTTATTTCTACGAGCTTTCCTAAGTCACCTTTTGGCACATGGTTATTTCTCAGTAAATCTTGCAGAACGAAAAAAATGAGGCTCAGAGTAGCTTGATGCTTTACCGAAAATTGTATAGTTATGTCATGGTGACAGATGGAAGAGAGATCTTATGGATGCCTTCCATCAGGAGGTTGAGAAAGTTCCACTTGTGACAAAGGACCCAGAAGCTACAGAGAATATGAAATTTACACATTTTGAAAGTAAAACAAAAAAGGAACCAAGGAAGCTTCCAGATTGACCAAGTGGGTGCCATGTGGGTGTGAGGTGCTGCATAGTCACCATTCTTGGGGCTGAGGAATGATGGAAGCCTTCTGGGTGGAGACACAGCTCCAAGCCTGCCTCCCACAGAGAAACCCAGAGTTACCTGGGGCCCAGGCCGGCCAGTGCCAAATCTCTATCTCCCAAGATTTTTTTGGTTCAGGAATAAGTAATTTGAAGAGTGCTGTTGGCTCACAGAAGTTACTAGGAAGTGTCTGCCAGTGACAAAGGAAGAGGGGAACTTTGATCTGAATGTTAAGCTTTTACACCCTTTCAGGTAACAGAGTGGCTCAGTTTTGAACAAGGTCTTGATTTTCATTGTGAAAATACCAGAAAAGAAGTATTGTGGATGGAGCATTGGTATATCCTGCCATGTATTACAGGTATACCATGCACACCTTGCATGGGGTGGGATTTGGAGGGACCTGGTTCAAGGATGCTTGCAGCCTGCTTGATGCCTGTGGCAGTATTTGGGCCTAGTAAGAGGACCGAGTAGCACAGCTTGTGAAACATTCAAGTCATGAAACTGTCTCAGAAGCTTTCTGGTTATGACTTAGCTTCTTGGGTATCTTGGCTTTAGTGAAACAAGGTCCTGTTGATCAGAAGCCAGTGGGTTTACAGTCTTGGAAGCTGTGGTTCGCAGAATGAGCTCAGCTGATGTGACTTCTCCCCAAGGTTTAGGCATCTAACCTCTGAGTCTTTATTGGCCAATGACCTGCCTTGGAATCCCCCTGTAGAAGGAGGTTCCAAGAGTCCTGGAGGCCTGCCAGTCCTCTCTGCCTGTGTGTGCACACTTACACTTACTCATGGTCTTTAACAAAATCTACATGCTGGGCAGATGTGTACCCTGAAGGTTTCCAGCCTCCACAGCTTCCTGGTGATACAGGAGCTAAGGGGTCTGGAACCCCTATATCCAGGTTCTTTTAACTCTTCCAGTGGCTGTGGAAGCCACACCGGACTGGTTGCTGCTTCTCCGGGCCTTTGGAAACTCCGTTTAGAAGATTCTCAACCATGTGTGTGGGTCACTGCTCTATGCAGTCCTCTAGAGACTCTGGCAGCTGTGGAATGCCAGCAAAAAGATTAAATGATACTAATATTAGGGGTGCAAATTTAAAAGAAACACTGTGTTTCCCCTTGGCTGTGTGGTTCCAAGGAGGGAAACCCAGTTTCTGCTGCAAGGCACATGTCTAGAAAGAAGGTCTTTCTCTGAGTTGCCGGCACCTTTTGCTCCTAAGATAGATGCTGATTGACTATGCTCTCACTAGGGTGAGACAAGGAGGCAGTATTTAGGATTGGTCTAGCCGAGCTGAAGTGTAGATTTTGTGGGTTGTAGGGGTGGGGGTGTCAGGATCTCCAGGGTCCTTGGTCACCACTGGCCACTGGCGATCAGGAACCAGTGAAGCCTGGGAGAGCAGGGTCTCAAGTGGCCATGAGTATGATGGATGTCACGGAGACTGAGTCAGTGTTAACAGCTCATTTACTGTGAGCAAGGGCCAGGCTTATAAGTAGTTGAAGGGAGGAGGGTCAGCCAGGGTAATAGGGCACAGGTCATTCACTGATTGGAGAAATTTGGGGATCTGAAAGTTGCCTAATTTGCATGGCTGGTCTTTTGAAACCTGACCACGTGATTTCTGGTAACAATCTGGGAGGGGGCGGCGGGGGGCGGGGGAAATTGGGAATTTGGGTAGAGTGAAACCTGAGCTGTGGGCCATTCTGGGCCTGGGATAAGAGGAGTGGCTCCACTCCTGCCAGCCTCCAGATGAGATTTAGCTGCCTTTTATCCTCCATTATCCTGGGCCTAGTCAGGGTCCCACAGGGAGGGAAGGAAGGGTCTCATTCTGTAGTCTAGGCTGGTCTTGAACTCACTATGTACCTGAGTCTGGCCTTGAACTCAAAACAGTCCTGCCCCAGCCTCCCTAGTACTGGGATTACAGGCATGTGCCACCGTGTCCTGCTTAGGTGGTGCTGGGGAATTGAATTCAGGGCTTTGCACTTGCTAGGCAAGCACTCTGACCACTGTCCTATGTAGATCACAATTGGTGCCTTCCTTGTGGTTTTCAGTACCCTAACTTCCCACATCACTGGGGTGGGAGTGGAGATGGGAAGATCCTGCTGCCCCTTAATATCTCATTACAACCAGCTGAGTCCACATCCCAAGAATCTGGAATGTGCAAACTCCCTGAGGATTCTCTTTCCCTGACAGTGGCTGGGAAGCTGTCTTTGTTTCTTGTTGTTGTTGTGGCAAATTATACTTCCAGTGGCTTCAAATGATACATATTTATTATCTTTTGGCTCTTCAGTTCAGAAGTCCAACTCAAATCTCCCTGGGCTATAATCAAGACTTGTGCAGGGCTGCAGTCTTTCTGAAGGCACTAGGGAAAACCTGTTGCCTATCTTTTCCAGCCGTGGCAGCCAGTTCACCTGCTTTCCTGCATCCCTTGGCTCATGGCGTATCCTCCCGTCTCCACAGCCAGTAACAGTGTTTGAGTCCTTTGCAAATTCTTCACCTGTCACCTTCTGTTCCGCCTCCATCTTTGCCTTTAAGAGCTCTTGTGAGCCAAGTCCCGGTGGTGCAGGCCTATAATCCCAACCCTCTGAGAGCTTTGACGCAGGATGATTCCAAGTTTTGGTCCAGTCTGGTCAGTGAGTCTCCCTCTCAAAGTAAAATAAAAATGGGTGGGTGATGCAGCTCAGTGTGAAGGCCCTAGGCTCTATCCCCTCAGTACCTCAACCAACAAAACAAAAACCAAACAAACAGACAAACAAACACTCTTGAAAATGCTATGGTCCCACTCAGATAATCTGTTCGTAATAAAAAGATGAAAACACTTAGCAGTAGGACTCCTTCTTTGAGGCCATCCCGCCCAGTACATACTGAACAGTAGAAAGAAAATACGGTAACACAGGCTAAAAGCTGTGAGATAAGATTAAATCTTTCATGTAAGACCCATTATTTCTCCTGATGAACTTTGACCTATTTTCTCTAAAAGTTAATATATATAAAGTAAGATATTTTTATTTAAAGCTACATGGCCTTCTCAAAATTACAACTTTTAAACAGTGAAGGTATTTCCTGGAAGATTTATGTATTGCCAAATGATCTGGAAAAAGACATTCTTGAAATAATCTCATTTGATGCTTAAAACTTTACCCACATCCTCAAACTCTTTCAAGAAAAAAACCTCAATCTCATCCCGATGGCTGCATTTCTCTTTCAAAAACATGTCTGTTGTCCCTCTTGACAGTCCCTCTGATCTGAATAAACTTTATTTTTACTCTCATTCTTGCCTTGGTAAAGTCTTTTACTGCCTGTGTCACTGGCCCTCCGTGTGCCACCTCCTTGCACAATATAATCCAGGATAATCTCTCAATTATCAGGTCAGATACTTAGCAGCATATATCTATCAGCCACTTTAATACCTATTTGTCATGTAATTTAACATATCCACAGACTCTGGGCAGTAGTGCAAGGACATGGTGGAATGGGGTGCGTTGTTTTGCCCACCCCAGAGACCCCGAGTGAAGCTGCACACAGAACTTCCCTGGTTGCTGCTGGCTACATCAGCCAGCCATCTTTCTTTCCTTACCTCTGGCCATAGCTGAAACCCTTTTCTGGGGTGCACATTCTTCCCGAGCCATTGAATCCCAGTTGGGGGTACAAACATCACCCTAGCTTTCCCAGACCCAGTTGAGATAAGCTAAAAGCATTATTGTAACAGTGGGCACCAGAGCTCTGTTAGTCAGCGAAAAAGCCTAAGACCACTATTGGGGTCTTCGGTCAGACTAGGAGAGTGTGGTCATGCTTACAGACTCCCCCGGATCCAAGGGAAGGGAGGGGAAAGGTGAGCGAGGAGACATGGGAAGCTGGTGGGTGATTGGAGCCTGTCAGCAAGAGACTGGGCCTGTGTGAGCCCGGGTCTGAGGATGCTCTCAGGGAAAAGGTGGCCTTATGTCATCTGACAATCTGAAGTTTACATTTTTGTGATTTGAAATCCCCACCTCTCTAAACTTTAGAAATGCCTATGCGCCCCAGAACCACATAAATTGAGTGTGGTGGCACATGCCTGTAATCCCAGCACTGGGGAGGCTCAGGCAGGAGACTGGCCTTGAGTTCAAGGCCAATCTGAGCTACATTGTGAGTTCAAGACCATCCTGGACTACAGTGTGAGACCTTGTCTCAAAAATAAAAAAAAAAAAAGGAAAGAAAAAGAGAAATGCCTATGTGACTGTCTGTAGATAGACAGTCTCGAAGGAGTTCTGAGAAGATGCTGACAAGCAGAGTAGCCAGATGGACCATGGGGAAAGTTAGGGTTACTCAGGGATGTGGGTAGAGAGACTGTGAAGTTATAAGCAGCTCAGCCCTGGGAACTTGCAGAAAACACAGCAGGGCCGGGGCCATCCTCATACATGGACTAAGACATCCCACGGAGGGCCCCGGCCTACCCTGGTCCCTTGAACTTTAGATGAGCTGACTTGACTTAGACTATAGGTAACTTTCAGATTGAATGGCCATTGCTTCCTTTGACTGGGTTACCTCCACCTGAAGTCCAGTAACCCTCTCTGTCCTCAACTGCACTCTTTTAAGGGCCCAATGAAAAGGGAAACGTATTCCTTCTTACCCTCAGTTCTCAGGATCCCCGAGAACTCCAAGCTGCCAGTGGTAGCAAAAGGAGCTTCTCTGGGCAAAAGGCTGGGCTATTTTTAAGGCTCGTTGTCTGTGTTGCCACATTATCTCCTAGAAACCCCGTGAGAATGTCTGTCAACACTGAGCATTGCCATTTAATAAAAATAAATCTGTGACAACTTGATAGGAAAAGTTCATTTTCACTTTCAGTTCTTTGATTACGTGTGAAGCTGTGTTTTAAACATATACACATTACTGATTTTGAGTGGGGTTAGTAATAATGAGAAGCCTATTTCAAATGTCATTAAACCTCTGTTTAGATGTGTGAAGAAATTTCATTTCCTATGAAGAAGGGAAGATTTTGTTATCAGTGTGGCTTTTGTTTTGCCTGTGGAGGTTCAGGGAAGAAAAAGAAAAGCAAAAGAAGAGAAAAGGAATAGGGAAACAGAAGAAAAGAAAAACACAAGCAGGAAGAAGAGATGAAAAGTACCATGGCTTTGCATCTTACCCAGGGGCAATGGTCCAGGGGGCACTTGCTCAGCTGACTTTGCATTTTGCCACATTGTGCCAGGCCAGGAGTCCTCACGCTGTGTGAACTTGGGACTCTTTTACAGTAGCATAAGTTGTTAAGAATTTCCAAAACTTTTCCTTATGTAGATTATATCTACCAGTATTTCTATGTTAGCAACTAAAACAGAAAGCTTTAACATATTTATATAAACAATACTTGTATAAAAAAATCACATTTTCCCACACATACAAAAAGTGAATTTAAAAAGAGGCATTATTTTTGCGTTTTTACAATTATCTTTGCTATCTGGTTTGATCAAGATAGGTGACCTCTTCTATGTGCATTTAATCTTTTGTGGGGTTCACATGTTATGTGCGATCTCTGCAAAACTCTAAGAGGAAGAGGGTAGAAAAGGTTGAAATATCTTAGTATTATTATGAAGGTAGTTTTGGTTTTGTGGATCTCTAAAGGTAATTTTCTCCCCTTCCCCTCTAAGAAGGAATCTAATAATATGTAACAAGGACCTGAAAACATGGATGCCTATTGAATCAGTGATTCCCTTTCAAGGAATATGACAAAAGCAATAAACCCAAAGGAAGAAAAAAAAAAACCTGCCTAAATGATCTGTAATTGAGGACTGATTAAATTAATGCTAGTGTGTCTACTTGTTAGAATAATTATGTGGATTAAAAGAAGCATTATAAAAATTATGAGCTAGCATGGAAAGAATACACACGGAGCCTTAAGCGAAAAGAGGAAGTTATAAAACTGACCCTCATGAGCCTGCCAGCCTCACACATACTTCCAGGCACAAAACTCACTGGGAATAAGATGCCTGTTCTACTTGATGTGTTGGGTCTGGGGTTGAGGGAGAATATTTTCTTTCCTTTATTTTTTTTCCTTTTTCTTCCCCATTTTATTGATATGTATCTATGCAATGCATAATGTTTACATTGAACTTGAGTATTTTGTGCACATATATATCACGTCAAAATTACAAACCCCTCCTCTCTACCTTTTTGACGCTCCTACACCCTCCCTTGTGAGGGAGAGAATATTTTTTTTTGTCTTTGCCAATGTTTTCTTTTTAAAATTTGTTTTGCACTTTTTTGTTTTTGAAACAGTTAACAAAACTAAGGGCTCTCTAATCTGTCCTGCTCACCCAGGCAGTGTGGCTCTAGATGTTGCCTGGAGCCCTGGAGGGACATAGGGACAGGTAACAAGGGCGGCTGGTCAAAGACGAGGGCTGATGTTCCAGCTTGCTCTCCGGTTCCCTTTCAGTGGTGACTAGCAGCCTTTGCTATGCAGCCATCGTCTCATTCAGAGGCTGGCAGACACGAGGAGACCAAGGGTGGGGGCTGTTTCACTTCTCAAAGGGAAGGAAGAGCTGCAGTGGGTAACTGCAGAGCTCAAGACTTCTTCAAACCTGCATTGTAAATCTTCCTTTATTCATTATTCAGTGTCTCTTTTTAAAGTTAAAGAAAAGAAGACTTTTTGGAGAGGATAAGTTCAGAGGGCCACACCTGTGTCACAAAGGAGCCGATGAGGGTCCGGGGAAGGCAGCCAGCACTGGGGTGTTTTTGGCACAGAGGCCAGGCGGTAGGGCCTGAGGGCCGTTCAGCTGATGCCCACGTGGTTGCACCTGCTGACGGGGAATGCAGTCCTGCACAGGCGGCCCAGAGCCAAGTTTGTGGTTCATGAAGCTCTGCCTGCAGAGAGGCAGGCTTTGTTAGGCATTGAGGAGGACTAATTAAAGTTGAAAACAACGGTACTTTGAAAACAACGCTAAATTAGTGTAGAGTTGAGCAGCAAACTCAGTTTTATTGGGAAAGGGGTAGGGAATACGGAATGGGTTTTATACCCCTGAGATAAAATTAAAACCGAAGCCCTAATTACACTTGCAAGTTAGATCCAATCTTCTAGATTGCAAGTCTGCTCTTTCGTTACGGTCTTGCCCTTCATTTGGGCTTCGGTCCAAGGTGCGGCTGAGGTCCAAGTGTCACTGCATCCACTTGCCTAGCTATTTCCTTCTTTATCTCGCCTCTGCTAAGGCCATTTGCTATTGTTGGCATCAATATTTTTGTTTCTTTCCTTTTCATTTTTCACTCATGTTCATAAGACCATAAAGACAAATTTCAGTAAAATAGACCCAGCAAAATACCAGCGAGATGATGGTGGGATAGAACAGGAGGAGGCAGCTATGCAGAGACCCTGGCAGCCACGTGGGTTGCCCCAGAGAGAGTTGAAGAGGTCAAGATCACAGCCAGTGGGTCTCTGGACTGGGAGCGCCAAGGGATGGAAGATGTCGGTTTGTGATGTGGTCATGTGAGGGACTGCTGGGAAGTTGAACGCTGTCAGGTCAAACTTAGGAAAGTTAAAGAGAGAAGTGGGTTGACCAAGATTCAGTATGAACCTATGAGTATCCTCACTTAATTTTTGGGGTCCCTAAAATAGGATGTGACTAAGATTTTCTGCCCTCCAGTTTGGGGGAGTGTCCCAAAGAACCGCAGTAGAGTCCCAAAGAACCACAGGAAGTGCCCACTTGCCACAGGTAGCGCGGCTCCAGTTCCTGATAGGCCCAGAGGTCCCTGGGGGTCTAAGGGGCTGGTCTTTGTTGCTTCCATCTCTACCAGAGCAAAAACTTGGTTGAATCAAGGTGGGTGGTTGGGGTGCTCCGCTCAGCCCCCACAACCAACCGTCAACTTCTGACGGACTTGTTTTGTTGATCTCTGCCTTGTCCCCATTTACTCTGATGTCGTGGCTACTCTGCCTACCACTATGGAGTCTTCCTTTCATATAAGGACAGTCTCTTCTTCTTCTCTTCCACCTTTAGCTTTATTAACGTAGAACTGACCAAAAAATGAGAATATTTTATGGCATACAATGTGATATATATACCACGGGGACATGACTAAATCAGAGTAATTAACATATCCATCACCTCACATACTTATTTTTTGTAGTGAAAACACTTAAGATCTTAGCAATTTTTGAGTCAACAATACATTCTCATCGGTAGTCAGCCTACTCTACAATAGATCTCCAGAATACATTCTTTCTAACAGCAACTTGATACCTCTTGGACATCTTCCTGTTCCACACTTCTCCCGCCTCCCACTCCCCCCACCCCTGGCAACTACTTTCCACCTCTGCCTCTGTGAATTCAGTCTCTTCAGCTTCCATGTGGGAGTGAGCTCCTGCGGTGTTACCTTTCTGTGCCTGGCTTGTTTCACTGAGCACGGTGTCCTCCGGGTTCATTCATGTTGTCTCAAATAATCAGAGTTCTTCCTTTTTTTTTTTTTTTTAAAAGGCTGATAGTATTTCATTACATACATGCACACACACTTTTTAAAAATCTGTTTATCCATCAGTGAACACTTGAGTTGACTCCATGTTGCGGCTATTGTGAATAAAAAGGACCCTTTTCTTTTTTAGCCTGGAGATCGAGCTGAGGACCTTCACTCAGAGCTACATTCCCAGAACTTTTTCATTTTTTTAAAGTTTTGAGATAGGGTCTCTCCAAGTTGCCCAAGCTCGGCCCAAACTATGATCCTCCTGCCTGCGCTTTTCAGAGTGTTAGAATTATAGGGGTGTGCCACCACATCTGGCTTGAAAGGACACTTTTAAACTCAACCAGAACAATACCACTGTCACTAACAAGATAAAGTCAGTTTTTAGTACCATCCTTATTGAGATTTCCCCCATGGTTTCAAAATGTCTTTTTATGGCTGGTTGCAATCAGAAACCAGATGAGAACACTTGTTGCCTCCTTTAACAGTTCATTTTCCCTTTTCTCTCCGCCCCTCTGCTCCCCTTTTGTTGTCTTTGATTTGTTGAAAAAACTGGCTCAGTAGTCTGGTAGGAATATACTCTTAGTGTACGGAAAGTAACTGAGATCCTGTACCCTTCATTTGCCTTCTAAATATACCCCCGAGAGTGCAGCTACCTCCCAAGCTCACTTGCTCTTTCAGTCTCTTAAATCCCAATCACACTGCTCCCCGACCTGTGTAAATTTGTCTCTCCTCTCTCCTCCCCCACCTCCTTTTGCCCAGGTCACTGTAGCCTCTCCATCTTTGTCACTATTCTGTCTGCTCTGTCTGTGACCAAGAGTTGTTATCGCAAAGGAACGTCTGCCCAGGCCTGAGTTTGCAGAGGCTGCCGGGAGGAAAGATGACAGCTTCCAGCAGCACACAAGACTGCTGAGACAGTTTGTTCCTCTTTTCCAGGAAGGCTACAAGGGGTCTCTGCTTCCTCACCAGGCAGTGACCTTCCTGGTTGGAATGGTGCTTTGTTTATTGGCCTGTCATTGCAGGCCATCTAGAGGGAATCTTGGTTGTCATGAGAACAGGCAGTGGAACTTCTATGGGGCCTTTGGGACAGTGGCCTGGGCCTGAAGAGTCCTGATGAGCAGGCTCACTGTAAATTTGTGACAAGCATTCTGTGGTGTTCTTTCCACTCCTGGGAGATTCTCTTAGCCTTGGCTGAAGCCAGATCTTCTGCGTAACGTGATTGTTGAGTCACTTTCAGGGCGTTGCCACACGCCCTCTCATTCTCACTCTGAGAACTACCTCTCGTGCCATGTCACAGTCATCTCTGCTGCGGACGTTTCCCTTGGAACTAACCTGCCATAGTTACTGGAAGCAACGTCCTTTCCAGGTCTCCCCCACCTCTCTCTTCCCTTTACCCCTCCCTCCCCATTTCTGGGGTTTTCCCAGGGATCTCAGTCTTGGTGCCCACTAGCTCGGTGCATATCTCAGTTTGTAGACTCCGTGTGAAACACCAGAACTATCCAGTCCCATGTGGGAGGGGTATGGATTTGCCTCTTCTTGCACCACAGATTGCCCTGCCCTGTACCCAGGGGTAGTAGCGACCAAAGCAGGACCTTCCTGGGGTCCCGAGAGCACAGGAGGCCACTGTAATGATGGCAGAAGGTGTTTTATGGAGGGTATTTTTGCCTGTTCTTGCTGGTCCTTCTCTGGGGCACAGGCCAGAGTGAACAGAGGCAGCCCTGGGAATTCCTATGCCTAGCCCACCCCCTTCCTAGGACTTCCAGCTCTCCAACTCTTGCTCCTTTACCAGTGATGCCACTGTTGCCTCTGTGGCTCTTCCCAATTATGGGATGTCCAGAGACACATATGGATGCTTCTGCTCATTCCTGAAAATTCCTCATCCTAGACACCTGGGCTCAGGTTCACCTTATGAACCATCACCTCCTCCCTGCAACACATGCACACAGAGGGACTGCTGAAAGAGGAGAGAGTATGCCCAGGAAGGAGGGGTCACCCTGGAGGGCAGTAGCCAGCCAGATTCTTGGGTGGTCTCTAGGCAGGAGCCAGCCAGATGGGGCCTAACAAGGGCTAACTCAGGTGGTAAAGTGGCTTTGCCTTGGCTCTAGCCTAAGCACTGCCTCTGACAGTCTTTATGAAGGCCTCTTTTCCACATCTCTACAGTGAGTCTGCAGCTATACTGCAGACAGGCCAGGCATAGACAGGCAAACACTACAGGAGCTCACTTACATGTGGAAGCACATGCACTCTCTCAGTCTTTACTTGTGAAGTCACTAGGTCAAACCCTAAAGGAGCCGAACCAGGACAGACCCAAATTTCGGAGCCCCAGAGTCCCACTCTCACTCTGTTCATTGGCAATGATGAAGAAGCAGATTTATTTTCATCCAGCTGCCCCAGCTCACCACACCGTCTCCCCCTCCTGGTCTTCTCCCTTCTGCACTCTCCTGCTTACGGATCTTGCCCAGACAGGCTCTCATCTCCCACCAGCCATCCACTTTCCCCTGGAAGCCTGAAGAGCCTGCAACCTCCACAGCCTCCTGTCCTGCGGCCCACGCCTCTTACTCCCGACTCCCTCTCTGCTCTTCCCTCTTCCTTTGCTTTTTCCTCCCTCTGGCCCTTCTCTGGCCTCCGGCCCCCTTGACTGATTCCTCAGCTGCCCCTACTCACTTGCCTCCTCCTGCCCTTTCCCCCTCCTGGGGCTCTAAATGACCCAAAGCTTGGTGCCTTACTAGTGGACACCTGGATTTCTGGGAGCTGCAGGGTCAAGAGCCTGCTGGATACAGGAACAGCAGGGGTGAGCAGCTGCTGTGTATCTGGCCGGTCCCCAGGAGCTCTGCTCCCACATGAGTTCTTAGCCACCTGGGGGTCTGACCTGCTCACTGGGTGTTTGGTCTCCTTGTGACTCATTTGCAGGCCAAAGATAATGAAGCAGTCTGCTCTTTGGTCTTCTCTACGCTCCCTTCAGGCTCCCAAGGGTGCTGCTGCCCAGGTGCTAAGCTCTAGGGTTTCAGAGCTTCTTCTGTTGTCGCCCCCTCCCCATCCTTCAGCAGGTGCAGGTGTGTGCTGTGCCTGTATCCACCATCTCCCCTAAACAGCTTCCCCAGGAGAGTGACTGGGGCTCCCTTTGACCTGACAAGGGAAATACTAACTACATGATGCTGGGTGGAGGCTGAGGGCTGGATCCCCATTGGGGTAGTCTGTGATCCTGCTTGCCGCTGAATTGTTTCCCTGGGCTGCCATGGCTGGGGTTCAGTGGGAGGCCTGGCCTTCACTGGACTCATCACTCTGACTCTCCTCCGGGCCCAGCTTTCCTGGAGCACTCCCTGGGGCAGGACCAGGAGGCCAAGCTGAGGGAGAAGGACAAAGACCTTCCTCCTGTCTCGTGCTCTCCTCTAATCTTGCAGCACTCTCCAGGGTCTACTCATCCTGGATTTGGCAGGCTGGGTGACCCCTCTGAACAAGCCCTATCCTCCGTAAGTCCCTGACAGGATCCTTCCTGCCCCCTGTTTGGTAGGTGGCACCATCTTTCTCTTTGATCTCTGGGGATCTCCTAAAATTTCTCAGAAATTTTCCATTCTGGAAAGGGTAGCTCTGAGGGGCCACACAAATCCTCTGGCTCTTGAAATGTCCAGGGTCCTTGGGCTTAAGACCAAACAATGTCCTACTAATTAGTTGATAATTGATGTATATATTCATAAAACAAAGAAAATGTGATTCATTAGAAATTATGATTTAGAGATACACAAATAGATCGCAATGAATCCTCAAAATGTTTAAAATATTTAAAAATTAAAAGTTTTGTAGGAAGATAGAGACATACCATCAACTGATCGTAAGACCACCCCTGACTCAAGATGGAGGTCTCCCTGGGGATGTGACATTCAGTCTGAGACCTGAAGGATAGAGGGGCAGCTGTATGTGACTCAGAGCCAGAAGGGACACTGCAACCACACTTGTCTCTGAGCTTCCCCCAGCGATGATCTAGTTCGGCTTAGTGAGACCTTCTCTATGGGAGAAACTCAGAGTGTACAAGAGACCTGGTGTTGCAGTGAGAGACCATGAGACTGTATAGGAACTGGTAGACACAGCTTCCATGGCAGAAGGGGTTAGAGTTACTGCGGGCATGAAGAGTCCAGGCTGAGTGTCCTGGGCCTGAGAAGGTGGGAAAACCTCCTGATCTGACCCGGGGCTCAGGTGCCAACACTGCTCCGTCTGGGGGCCACATGGTACCAAGGCCTGCTCACTTGTATCCGAAGTACTTAGAGGACAGCTGCAGGCACAGAGTCTAGTTGTGTCAGGATGGGGCTGCTGCAGCCTCTCTGGGGAATATCTCCAGGCTCCGGGAGGCTGTCGGAGAGTTCTGGCTGGAGGAGGGGGCTGACTATTGGGGTCTTGAGTCTTCATGTCTCAGGCCCACCATACTTCCCTTCAGTCCTTTCTCCTCAGCCCAGCTCAGCGGGATTCTTCCTGTTCCTCTTTAGGACAGATTCAGGGGACAGGTAGACTAGCCAGATGCAGTGACCCCTTCCATTCTCTTCTGTTTGCTTGACAGGCCACACAGCCTGAGCTGGGGTGGCCACCGTGCTGCAGCATGTCCCCCTAGTCAAGCGAGTCCTGGGGGTTCAGGCTGACCCCTCTGAATTCACCAACAGACACAAGGCAATGTCTCTTTCAGGGGGCACATTTTGAGCTAGCTCTATACTGCTCCTGGCCTGATGTGTGTCACAATTCAGAGCTTCATTTTTCTTTTGGCCCCTGTAGGGCTTTTTCTTTCTTCCTTCCTTCCTTTCTTTCTTTCTTTCTTTCTTTTTTTTATTTCTTTCTTTTCTTTCTTTCTTTTGAGACAGGGTCTTGTTCTGCAATCCAGGCTGGACCTGAACTCACTATGGAGCCCAGGCTGGCCTCAAACTCATGGCAATCCTCCTGCCTCAGCCTTCTGAGTGCTGGGATTACAGGCAGGGACCACCACACACACAGCTTTATGTGGTGCTGGGGAATCCAACTCAGGGCCTTGAGCTGGCTAGGCAAGTGCTTTAACCACTGAGCTATTCCTCCAGTCCCCCTTCCCTGCCCCCCAGAGATTTCTTGGTCTCAGCTGCAGAGTGACATTCTGTGCTCCTAGGACATAATCTCTGCCTCGGGTTCTTCAGAATTCACAGCATTTGCTGCTGGGAGGCCCAGATTCCTCCCACAGATGGCCCACAATGTGATGATAATTCTGAAGTGAGCATGAAGAGGTCCCCATCTTGAACTCTGAGCTTGAATACCAGGGTGAGTGCCAGGAGTGAGGAATCTGAGTATAAGGACTCTTGCTACTGCCAATAAGACCCCCACTCAGCAGTTAGCCCCCCTTCTCTCTCCTTCCATTTGGCTGCTAGCCCTGGTCCCGGCCCAGGTCAAAGAGCCAGGCAAAAAACCTCTGTTTCCTGAAGACTGCATCTACTCCAGGCCATTTGCACCCCCTCTTCAGGGCCCACCAGTGCTGAATTCCAGGGGAGTCATCAGCTAAGAGACTTTTGCCCCCCCACCCCCACCCCTGGAGCCTGTGGGCCTGCTGGATGTAGTTTCAAGTGCTTCTGGGGGAAAGGAGGGAATAGCAGCTTCTCCTCAACACACTCTGTCCTTCAAGGACCTGATATCACTTTAATGCATGGCCATCCCCTGTTGTTGCAACCTGTGAGCTTCCTGGGTCAGGAAGAGCATGAGGTTGGATCTCTTCTTGGAATAAGGCCCTCCTCTGCCCACCAAGCCGGAGGCCTGGGCGTCAGTGTGTAGCTGGTATCCTTGCTCCTTACCTGACTGCAGGCAGCTCCTCCTTCTTGTCTCTGAACAATGCACAGGTCTACACTGTCTCTTCCCTGCAGGGTGAATGGACGTGTTTCACCCTGTTATTGCTATAGATCCATAGACACCCTTACTCAGGGGCCATCAGGCTCTCCAGCCTCCTTCTCACGGGCCCTAGAAGATTCCTCTACTAATGTCTATAGAGCCAGTGAGAGGTCACCTGGCAGCTCAGGCAATAGTCTTCTCACGGGGACCACTTCTGTGAAGAACACCCCTAGACCACTTTTGTCTTTTGGGGGCACTTTTTTTTTCTGAAAAACATCTGGGGCTCCACATTCTCTGACTCCATAGTGCCCCTTTCCTGAAGACGCTTTCTGTGACCTGCAACTTTTCCCAGCTGTAGGTCACCAGCACCTCAGCAGAGTCCGTTGAGGGCAGAACTATGCCATGTTCACCCAAATAAGGAAATTGATGACCCAGCTTCTTGGAGCCATTGGGAAGGGACTCTGACACTTAAGAGTCTCCCAGCACTCCTTGGTTCTCTGTGGCTCAGCCTAGCCCCAGGGCTGCAGAGACAAGGGAGAAGACTGGGGAGACCCTGGGGTGGTCTTACTGTCAGCTAGTCAATCTCTTACTCGCTGTCCTGAAAAGAGCCATCTTTTTTCTTTTTCTTTTTTGGTACTGAGAATCAAACCCAGGGGTGTCCTACCATGAGATGCCCACACCCTCACCTTTTTAGATTTTGAAATACAGTCTTGCCAATTTGTCTAGGCTGGTCCCAAACTTGTGATCCTTCTGCTTCAGCCTCCTGATAAACTAGAATTACAGGCATGTGACGCTGAGCCTAACAAAATTCTTAATGGAGACCTCCATGCTAGATGCTTCTGACCTCCAGGTGGGAAGGCAGAAGTCACACGTTGGCCAGCCAGTCATGTTCTGGAATTGCTCCTTGGGGGCAACATTAAAAGGGCTCTGAAGGAAGTCCTGGCTCTTCTGGAGCTGTTCACTGAGAACTCAGAAGAGATATAGCTGAAATCAAGACTTTGTTGGACAAATTTCTAAACTGAGAACTTCCACCCTAAATAGCATCTTTCAAATACCCAAGGAGAATGGAAAAAGAAGCACTAGGCAGGCCATGAGAGGCCCAGGAGAGCTGGTGGCTGCCCCAGGGGAAGCCGGTAGCTGGACAGAAGACTCTGGGGCCTCACAGCCTCCTCAAGTTCCCGGGTCTCTTGTTTTCCAGAGCACCTGGAGTCTTTGTTTGCTCTCTTAATCCAGCTTCCTCAGTCCCGAACTAGCTGCTCTTGCCTCTCCCTCAAGTGAGAAGCTGTGAGCAATATAAAATACTTGGTAAAACCATTTCATGAGAAAGTGGAGTGAAATACCAGGCTTTGCACGACTGGCTCAGCCATTTCTTTTTGTGGTCATTTCATTACAGAAAGAGAACTTAGTACTTCTTACACAGCTTAGAAGTGCCAGGCATTACATGGCCTTGTAAACAGACTTGATTTTGTATGAAGCCCACCCTCATAGCTTCACTTCCTCAAATGGCATTTAAAGGAGGTCTTTGCCTGGCCACTTCTTTTTATGTGACATTTGACACAGACTACAATTATTAGTATGAGTCTAACCAAATTTTAAAAGACTTAAATTCTCTAATTCTACTGAGTAAATTTTCTCTGTTCTTTTTGGCAGTTTTGACTGCATCTGTTTTCACAGTTGACAGAATTCAAGAAATTAGCATGAACATTCATTCTTCTACATGAGATGAAGCCTTTGGCACATGGCATTTTCTTGAGTAAAGTGGGGTGAGACTGTTTTCAGTGGTTGACATTTTTACCCAGAATTCATAAAATAAATATAATAATTATATTTCATCATAGACTGCATTTTATGTTTCTGTTCATAAGATCCAACAAAATCAGGATCATCCTATACAAGAGAACCAATTATAAATAAACACAAGACAGGAAGGCAAAGAAAAAAGACTAAGTAAGGAAACAATATTTGGCATGGGAAATCTGGCTTAGTTTAGACCAAAAGAATCATTACCTTTATGTATAAGCTTAAGAAGAAACACGAATATTCATTACTTTCTGCTTACCTTTCAGTTAACAGCTTAATTAACCTTTAGTGAATTATGCGATGGTCAAGGGAGACCTTAGTAATTTATTTTTCAGTATGACAACTGTTGTGGCTAGGATCTGGAGTGTCCCCCAAAAGTCTCATGTATTTTAATGGAACCATATGATGTTGGTGGATTGGGGTCTGGTCTGGAGGGGTGGATTGCAGTTAAGTTAGGATTAACGGTGTGCAGTGGCCACACCTAGATGCAGGAGGGACTGGTTACTGGGCGGAGACCTGAAAGGATACATAAGCTGCACCTGCCTTCCTGGAGGACTGGGACTAGTCTCAACTAGCCTCAGCTTCTTCCTGTTTGTCCGGGGAAGCTGCCTCCACCTCTCTCTCTGCCATGTACTTTGATTATTGCTGGCCACCCCTGAAGGGACTGTGACCTTCGAGACTGTGAGCTAAAATAAACCTCTCCTTTCCTAAGTTTGTGGGTGTCGGGTATTGAGTCGCAGCAACGAAAAAGTAACTAAGACAACAACCGTCCACAAACCTGTATTTGTTTTTTTCCCACTATTTTTATTAATATACATTTGTAATACATAGTGTTTACAATGAATTTGGATATTTTGTGCACGTATGTATCATATCAACTTTACAATCCCTCCCATTTTTGACCTCCCCTATCTCTTCCCCCAACTCCGGCTGTCACTTCATGTGGTTTTATATAATGTCTATGTTTTGGGTTTTCCAAGTCAGAGAGACTGTACAGTACTTAACATATTAATCTTCCGCACCTAAATCATTTCACTTAAGTCACCACTCTAACTCAGATTCCTATTCCTCAAATGGGTTGTAGTAGTCAAATCTTCATGCCTATATTCAGAGATCATCCTGGAGCCAGGGTCTGGCTGACAACTGACTTTTGGGACCTAAAAAAAAAATCCACATAGTTGCGGCTCTCCTTGGTTCTCTTTGAACCACACTTCAGGTGGAGTCTTTGTAGACGGGTTGTCATCCATCAAGATGGTCTCCATTTCCCTTCAGACCTGGGACTGGTCACAGCTCGCTGGCTCCTTCATGTATTGGTCACCCCTTGTCTGAAATATCCTTCAGGCTCTTGTCATTTGCCAATTCTCTTAACTCTGACCAGCTCTTTTCCATCTTCAAGGATTCCCTGAAGGTTGGTTCCCTGCCAACTTTTTTTTTTCTTTTTTCTTTTCTTTTCTTTTTTTTTTTAGACAGGGTCTCGCTCTGTGGTCCAGGCTGGTACTGAATTCACTTCAGAGCCCAGGCTGGCCTTGGACTCATGGCAATCCTCCTGTCTCAGCCCCCCGAGTGCTGGGATTACAGGCGTGTGCCACCACGTCCAGCTTATGTGGTGCTGGGGAATCAAACTTGGGTACTTAGTGCTTGGCTTAGCGCTTGCTCAAGTGCTTTTAACCGCTGAGCCATTCCTCCAGCCCCCCTGCCAACCTTTTTAAGATTGCTTTTTCCCAGCGTTTGTTCCTTGAGTACTTGCCCATATGACAGTTTTCTACAAACTCACGAGCTTTCCCCACTCTCACTCCACTCCTTGCTAGTCCCTTTCTCCAGCCGACTGGATGGGTGAGGCATGTTCTTCGGGGACTCCAAACCCACCTGTCAAAGATGGAAATACTCTCCTCTCACTTCATCCTGGAGACCCATGCTACATTGAGTCTCCCAAGGTCCACGAAGTCCTAGTGTCAGAAACCTGGGTGTTCCTGGTGACTATACAACGTTCTTCCTCTTACTCTGCTGAAGTTGGTTCCTTGGACCATTGGTTCTCTTCCTCATCACTCCTGGAATCCACGTTCCTTGTTTTCATCTCCTTCACCCTTGGTTCTAGGAGCAGCTACTCCCAGAAGTTTAAACAATGAATGTTCTGTCCATTTTTGTGTTCCAGGTGCTGTGCACAAAGTGGGTCCTTAGGAAATCTCTTTATTCATTTTTTTTTTTTTTGTTTTTGATGCTGAGAATTGAACCCAGGGTCTTGTGCTTGCTAAGCGTGTGCTCTGTCACTGAGCTGCTCCCAGCCCTTTGATTAGCTTTTATTAGAATTGAAATCTAATACTCAAGGTGGGCTTTTCAAAAATGGTAAATTAGCAGGTGTACTTAGCATCAAACAATAAGCCTGGCTTATTTTGGTTCCACAAAATTTCATTCTACCTGTATGAAGAAGATATTAAACACATGAATTTATAACTTTATTCTCTAAGGAGATGTCTATTGCAAAGCACCTATATGATTATAACTTTAAATTTTTATTTGTCTGCTTTATAGAAATATTGGGAAGAAAAATATGCAATATTTTCTTAATTTTATCTTGTTCTTTACCATTAATATTTTCTTTCCTGTGTATTCTCCATTAATCTATCAAATGCTTATTTATTTGCATAGTTATAACCACAGTAAAAATCCTCTCTAGATTTATTTTCTAAAATTGTGTTATAGATTACTCATTATTCTACATAGCTAAAAGTTAATCTGGTTCTTTCACATATTATTTATAATTTCCCAAATATTTCACTATTGTAAGAATAGGCTTTTCGTTTCTTGTCTTTTTATTTTTTTCTTTTTTACTGGATCTCACTCTGTAGCCCAGGCTGGTCCTGAACTCACTATGTAGCCCAGGCTGGCCTTGAACGCTTAACAATCTTCCTGCCTCAGCCTCCCAAGTGCTGGGATTACAGGTGTGCACTACCACGCCCAGCTTATGTGGTGTTGAGAAACTGAACTCAGGACCTTGCACTTGCTAGGCAAGCACTCTGACCGCTCTGCTGTTCTTCCAGTGCCTGTCTATTATTGTCCTTGTGATTCACTGAGTTTTTATTGGAGTGGGTGCTCTTTGACAATCTCTTAAGCTAATGACTCCCCAAGTATAGGGTATAAAAATACTTCCAAGTTCTTCTCCAACCGCATCCTGAAGTGGTTGGTTGGTCTGCGTTTCATCCTGACCATAGGCTGCCATAAATACGATGAGCTGCAAGTAGCCAAACCATGCATAGGTCCTTGTCATTGGCCTGGGCCAAGTGTCTCAGTTTCATCTCTTGTCTTCATTACTTATCTCAGCGCTGGGTCACATTACTCGACATTCACAATGTATGGGAGGAAAGGTTTATTTAGCTCATAGTTGCCTGAGGTCTCAGTCCATTCGTGGCTGGCATAGGATCCCAGGTGGGTTCAGGGATGTGCCTGTCTGAGAACGTATAGCTGTGTGTGTTTCTGGGTGTGTGAGTTTGTGTAGCGTTCTGACTTTCCATATCCTTGCCTACTGGTGTGGTTTGCCTGTGTTGTACACACTTATACCACTGAATGTGAGTACACCTGTGGAAGAATAAGTGTGCATGTGTGTGTGTATGTATTTTTCCATGTTGGAAAATGTCTCTGGGTACATGACTGTGTGTTTGTGTGTGCATACATATGTATAATCATCTGACTTTGAATGCTTTTTTTCACGTGTGTACATTCTTCTATGAGTGTGGTGCTGAAAGTGTTTCTGGGTTAGGACAAGTTCCTGAGTGTGTGGGTGTGTGGGTATGTGTACATACATGTGTGTTTTTGAGTGTGTGCATGCGTTGATAAGAAAGGATGTGCACCATTTGGCCTGAGCATGTGTGAAGGTCTGAGGAAAGACCTCCTATGTATATCAGAGTTACTCTGAATCCTGGAAATAACTAATAGGGCAGAACCTCTTCATGGCCAGAGAGGATGATCCCTTCCGGGCCCCCTGTGAGATGGATGCCAAGGAGAGATCCCAGTGAAGATCATGGCAGGCATGTGGGGTCACTCTGGTGACTGCACTGGGGTGGATCCTGGACCTTACACTGTTTCCCTAAGCTGGGCCTGCCTGGAGGTAACCTGAGGCTCCTTCTCTGATATGTTGCAGACATTTCTGTAAGCTAGCAACAAGCCCAATGTGAAATCCCACTTTGTCTGCCCATGGCAGTGGTAGCCTTTTCTTGGACATATGGTTGTGTTGTTGCTGAAACCAGCCGCCAGCCACCTCTGAGGGAGAAGGGGAAAGCACCTTCTGCCCCACGTGCCAGAGATGCTCATGTCTCTGGTCCATAGGAGCCTTGGTGTGTTCATCCATCTAGGTAATGGGAAGGTGGCCTGATTACATCTTGGGAACCGAGCGAATGTAGACACAGTCATTGGGACATAGGAGCTAGGGCTGTAGGCTGAGAACCCACCGGTTGATGCCCTCCACTGGGGGTGCAGTCAGGGTGAGAAACCCTCAGACCGAGATAGAACCAGTCCCCCAAGCTCCCTCACTGACTCGTGGTGACCAGTTCCTCCACAGGGACTGTCCTGGCTTACACTCAAAGTCCAGTATCTCTCTAAGAGTTGGCCCTGGGACAGCCAGAACATATGGCCACCTTGACCTCACTCCAGGTGACCAATAGGGGCCATACAGAAGATCCTTAGTGCTGGACTTTCCTGTGGGTGTGTTGCCTCTTGCTGTGGAAATGCCTCATATCCAGGGTGCTGTGGGGTGGAAGTTAGATATGGGTCCTGGATCTTGCTGACCCCCTAGGCTGGGCCAAGCTTAGTTTTGTCTGGTTCATTGGGACTTTGTCTACCTTTTCCTGGCACCGGGAAGTTGGAGTTGTGCTTCCAGCCGAGATACATCTGATCACCTCAAATTTTATCTCTGGAACCATGTTCCCCAAAGGACAGGAAGAGGGAGTGGAAGAGTACCCTGGTAGAGTGTATGGGCCCACAGACATAGGATGCGAGCTCTTTCCTCTAGTTCTGGTGAGAGGAGTGTGGAGAAGGGCTGGGCTTTGGAGACCAGTTTATTATGATTCCATAGAAGGGGTTAGTTGGAAGGCACCATTTCCTGTCATGGAGTAGGAGAGCAAGGAGCCTTCTATTTTAGGGTACAGACAGAGAATTAGCTGGGACAATGAATGAATGCCTGTGCAACAACCTGCCTGTGCAGCAAGGTCAGTGGCCTAGGGAGACAGCCCAGGCTGTTAGCTCCAAAAGGAGAGGTTATAAGGTGGACAGGGATGATAGCCTGACCCTTGTCAGCATGGACTGGCAGAGGCCAGATGGCCAGATGGAGTGACTGGAGCCTGATCCAGGACTTATTGTGGGGCAGCAGGAAGCTTTGAGGTGGCTATACATGGAAACCTCAGAAATCTAAGCCAGAGACTTTAGAGTCTGAGCTCTTGTGGGTAATGCCCAATCTCTACACCCAACACCTTAGAGTGGGGCTTCGCTCCCTCTGTGACCCTCCCCTCTGCCTGTCTCTGTCTCCTGGGTAGGCCGATTAGGGAACAGGTATGTACAGGCACAGGGCACTGTTGCTCCTTCTGGAGGGAGAGGGGAGCTATGTGGAGAAGAGGGGATTGCAAGGAAAGAGCCCCTGAGCGCAGCTCCCTGCTTCTGATGGGGACCCTGGGAGCTTCAAGTGTCCCAAGGAGGGAGGCAAAACAGAGACAGCTTCATGTTCCTTCTTTCTACCTCCAAGTGGCAGAGGACTCACTGAGAGGAGGGGGCTTCCTGGAACTTTTGGGGTCCCCTTCATGCCACACAGCAGCTGCCCACCTTGTCCTGCCTGCTGTGTCCAGGAGGCTCCTAACTCCCACTGCTTCCAGAGGTTCTGCAACTTATCCACTTTAGCCCAGACCCCTGGGCCAGTTGCGGGAGGCCCCAAGAAGGGTTGGGGGGACATGTGGGGGGGAGCAGTCGAGCGGTCTGCTCAAGGGACTGGAAGCCAAAGAAGCGCCAGAGGCACGTGAAAGGCGAAGGGAAAGAGGCCAGCCGAGAGGGAGGCCGGGGAGAGGCAGGGGCTGGGCTCAGCAGCAGACTCTAGAGTGTGGGGCCTGCAGACACCAAAGGAGATGGCCTGGGTGGTAGGAGACAGGTGCCAGCCAGGCAAAGTGGGCAAGCAGGAAGGGGCGGTGCTGGAAGTAGGCAGGGGGCTGGAGGCCCCAGCCTCCAGTGCTTGGTGCCAGGAGGAATGGCCTGGGACAGCTAGATGGAAGCCCACCTGCTGCCTCTTTGTCAGTGGACAGAGTTGGGGTGAAAACTTGTGCTCTAAAATGTGGTACGGCCTGGCTCTGTTCCCATAGGGCTTGTCCTGTGACTTCACAAGAAGAGAGGAAATGGAGAGAGAAGTTGGCAGGGCTCCCGTAGCCCCGCTGTGCCCATTGCACAGAAACCAAGGCGCCCTGGTGGAGCTGTTGGAGGCAGCACCCAGGCTGCACCTGGCTGTGCGTCACTGCTAGTGGAGGCCAGGAGGTAGTGGGTTTGAAGAGTGGGAGCACAGGCCTGACACACCCTGGAGTGGGGAGCTAGGCAGGAGCTCAGACCTCCTCCAGTAGGGCTCCTTGTAATTCACACTTTCTTCATTTTGTAGCACTGGGGATATTTAGTCAAGAGGCCTCTGCGATTTCATCTTATAAATATTCATATCCATGTTCTTTTCATTTAGAAGAAATGTAGAACCAATTATTTTAATGAACACTGAAAACGTTCCCTTCCATAATAGCTTTCCCTTCATATAACATTATGTGCATTATATAACAGAGCTCTGTGTACTTTCACAGAATCTCTGTAATTTAAAAATTATGTAATACATAAATGAAGACTTCCGGTCACCTTAGATTGCAGAACAGTTTGTGAGTAGTTTTCTACCTTCAAATGAGGCCATTTTTATCTTTGAAACATCCTCACACATTTCCTCTGCCCTTAAGATACTCCATACACAGCAGTAGTGCCCTGTTGGAGCAGATTCTCTGAGGAGACAGTGGGTGGGCTATGGAAGAGGGGCTTCTCTGAGTAACAAGGCAAATGCTCGCTGGGTAGGACCAAGAGCAGAGGCTCTTGTCCAGGAATCCAGACTTTCTAGGTGAGGCTGGAGGCAAGGTGCCTGAGGATGGAAGAGACCTGGAAGAGGTCCTTAAGATCTGGGATGGCATAGAGGTTGGGGTAGGACTAATGCAGTACCAGAAAAAAGGTGCACACACCCCAAATCACCATTTTGAGTGACTGTCTTTGTCCCAGAGTATTTTATACTAGATCAATAGCCTGAGAGTAGAGAGTAGGCAGATAGGAAACTTACCCAAGCTAGAGGTAGCCTGGGAAGTAGAGAGTAAAAAATCCCATTCACAGCTATAAAGGGAGGACTGGAGGAAGAGAGGTCCCTTTGGAGCCAAGGGACTACAGCATGTGCTGGTAAGGATGCAGGGTCAGCATGGCTACAGAGTTGGAGGAGAGAGTAGAAGATTGCACCGTAAGGTGCGAATGTGGAGGACAGACTTAGTGGGCATAGAGAAGTGGATTAGAACTGTGGATTTTGGTGGCAGGCAGGTGTGGTTTGCTTTGCTGCTCAGCATCTTCAATTTTTAAAAAATGGACCCATAATTGTACAAGTGCATGGGGTACAGTGTGAAATTTCAATACATATATACCTTGCATTATGATCAAATCAGGATGATTAGCACATTCATTACCTCAAATATTTATTGATTCTTTGCGGTGAAATATTTTAAAAAATAAAACCCTCTTCTACCTATTTTGAAATGCCTGATAGGATTAGGATGTCAGTGGTAGAGTACTTATCTAGCCTGTTCAAAGCTCTGGTTCTACCACAACATTGCAAAACAAAACAAACCAATACATTATTGTAGACCACAATCAGATCACTGTACAACAGAACATTGGAACTTATTCCTAGTATCTAACTGTGACTATTACTCATTGGCCAGCCTGTCCTGGTCCCTCTTCCTCCTTCCCCTCCCCAGCCTTTGGTAACCACCTGCTACTCTGCTTCTGTGAATCTGACACTTGGATTCCACATATGAGTAAGACCATGTGGTATTTGTCTCTGTGGGCCTGGCTTTTGTCACTCGAGTTACATCCTCTAGTTTCAACCATGGTGTTACAAATGACAGGATTTTGCTTCTTCCTGAGGCTGCATAGGGAACATGTACCACAATTTCTTATCCATTCACCCGTTGGTGAACATTTGGGTGGGTTCCACATCGTGGCTACTGTGCATAGTGTTGTAAGGGACACAAAAGTGCTGACATCTCTACTATACTGTCTCATTGCCTCTGGATACACACCTCGCCATCTACAAATCTTCATAGAAAGTGAGCACCTTGGGCAAGTTGTAGGACCTCTCCGTGCCTCTGTTTCCACCCCATAAAATAGAGGTGTTCATGGGTCCTGCCTTTGTGATCCTGGCAAAGACTCAGTGAGGAAGTGCTGGGATGTGCACTCAGCGCTGGGCCTGTCAGATGCAAGTCCAGACTGCCAGTACTATCTGAGCTTTTGTCCAAACTCCACCTCTTTGACGTGAGTTGGTGCACAATGAGGCACATAAGTGGAGCTTTTCGTACCTCAGTTTCCTTCTCTATTATAGGGTGCAGCTCCCAGGTGGTGTGAAGGATGAACTGATTTTATTTGTAAAGTCATAGTTCACTAGACCTTAAGACAAGGAGAGTGTTGTCACCCTTGTTAGGGACATTTACTTGAACAGTTGGGGTGACTAGGGATGGAGAAGAAGACTGAATTGAGTGTTGAGGCGGGCAGTGATGGGGAAGATGTTTGATGATAGTGAGGAGCAGAGTTGGGGACTCTATATTTGATGTAGGGAGTAAGTGCTGGTATAGGAAGGGGACACAGTCTCCTTAGCCTTGACCTGTCAAGCTCTTGTTCTTGAAGAAGAATTTTTATTCTTCACACTAAGATTTTTTAAGAAGTCAAAATCCAGTGAAAGATTTCCAGGAAAGAAGGAAGTACCATCATGATTCTACTCCAGAGGGTTGAAGATGTTCTCATTATTAAAGAGTCACAGGGACATTTCTGGGAACAAAAGAAAGCCTATTCTGTCAGGATTAACAATTTTCATGAAGCAAAACAAAGCTTAAAAATGCACACGTGTAGGGGAGGATGGAGAAGAAATGAAAAGGGAAAAAAAACATTCACAATGGATAGGAAAAGAAATTTAAGGCTGGGAATGTAGCTCGGTGGTATAGCACTTGCCTAGCATATGCAAGGCCCTGGGTTCAATTCCTAGCACTAGAGAAAAACAAGAGAAAAAAATAGCAGCTAAAGTATGAAAGATCATAAAGCCCCTGATTGGTGTGTGGTCAAAGAAAACAGTACAATTTAGGCAACAGGAAGCATGAAAAGAAAAATACATATTTTGAAAGGATTTGCCATCTGCTCACCATCACCTCCCCTCCTCTGCCATGTCCTATTAAACAAGATTAACTTGGTAGCTGTGGTCTTGGACACTATCAGGAAGAGAGCAGAGACTGTCAAGGAGATAAAGCTAAACAGGAAGCCACTAGGAGAACAGGAGTGTAAGCTCCCAGCCTCTCCAGGCCCAACTCTGGGCCCGGCAGGAGGGGAGCTGGAGAGCCTAATTGCCAAGAGGGAGCTGAGGGCAAGCAGGAAACTCTGGATGGTTCAGCCCAGGACCACACTCCCTCAAGAGCCAGACCTCACAGGGGCCCAAGAGAACCTGACCAGGATGAAGCCAGTGGTGTTAACACAGGAGCATTTATTTAGCATTTGTGAGGTGTCCAGAGGCTCCGTGCATGGTGTCACCGGGGAGCCAAAGGACACAGCGGGCTTCCTTCCAAGCAGTAACCCTGTTAAAACACACAAGTCTTTCCTGCCCCAAGTTCAGCAGCAGCTTAAGATTTGAACATCTGGCTTTTCCATAACTTTTATGGCGAAGGCCCCCCTAATACTAAGGCCGTTCCCTGCCAAACCAGCTATTGGCTTGAAGAGTGTTTTGTTGACTCCTGCACCTCCAGGGGTCTCCCAAATACCATGAGGGCCATCAGGACCACGAACAGCCACAGGCTGTTGCAGGCAGGAGCAGGAGGGCTCTGAGTGAACAGGATAAAATCAGGACAGGAACAAGAGGCAAGCCCACACACAGATGTCTGAGCACCCCAAACTTCCTCCTTTGGCCTCATCGTTACATTTACAGTGAGGGACAGAGGGCATGGGGGAGGGGAGCAGTACCTTTTAGATGATGGCTGGTCCCCTGCACATTTTGTTCCATTCTGCTTTGATATTAATCATCTTGGATCTTGATAAACGTCAGCTGCACAGGTGTCCACCTTCAAGGAGGCTGTACATCTTTGGCCTCTACCAGTGGCTATTGGGGTCCAGGTGTCTTTGCAGGCAGAGCAGGGACGAGTCCTCAGGGACTAAGGCTTCAGGACTGGGACTTGTGCTCCCAGCTGAATGACCGCCCATGGGAGTTACTTAGGCTCAGTGCTCAGGTTGAGCCTGGGTACAGAAGTGTGGCAGAACCTGGAAGTTTGGAGTAAAGAGTGAGACAAGCACCTGTCAGATGGCTCACAGAACACTTGTCACATTACCCTGTCATTCCTCAGCTTCCCTGGCCCTCCCATTTCTGTTGAGGCATCCTCACAGCTGGATTCCATTGCCTTCAGATCAGGAGGGTCCTGTTATCAGTATTGTTCCTTTTTCTTTGTTCCAAGAGTTCCTTTAGGCAGATGTCATTATCAAATGCGGGACAAAGTCTCAGAGTTCTGCTGGGTGCCAGACACTTTGTGGGTGCTCTTAGTCCCGTCACCCTGCCAACAACTCAATGATTTTTGCAGTAGGCACTGTTGTCTGTCTTAACCACACAGTAGGTAACTGACAAACACTTGTCCATGGAATGAACTTGTGACCCCAACTTCCAGATGAGGAAGTAGGCTTGGAGAAGTTAGTCAACCAGCTTATTCGCAGAGTTGCTTCAAGGGGAGCAGCCACTCCATGGGAACTAGGCTATCTTTGGGAACAGGTTGTCTCAGGTGGTCCAGGGGCTCTTTTCTCAGACACTCTGACATCCCTTTCCTGTCCTGTATGGCTGTTGTTCCCACCCCAACCTTCCTCCTGCTCTGCAAGTGGGCGAGCCCCTGAGCTGCCCCACCCTACCAGGGTTGAGTTAGAAGAGTGCCAGGGCAGCTTTCCGTATGACATCCTGTTTGGTGTGTGTGTTCCTGGGGACCCCCGAGTGGCCCTTGTCCCTGTTTCTGTCTAGCCAGCCTCCAGCCTCCGCTCTCACCATTCTCCACATGGCCTGCCCTGTGACCGCATTGAGTGACCTCAAGCTCCTGGTGCCTGCTTTCCGTGCCTCTGCCTCTCTCTCTCTTTGCCTTGTCCGACCCCTCTTCCACTTGGGCCCAGCTTATTCCCCTGCAGAGTCCAGTGGGCAAGTCTCCCCTCTGTCAGGGCTGCTCCATGAGACTTGGATGACTGGAGGGGCTAAAACCAGCACCAGGAGAGGCTGTGGGGAGTCCCTACGTATGATGGAACTGTCTCGGGTGAGCACAGTCTGAAGAGCTTGGTCCCTGTCCTCAAAGGAGCTGGTTCCCAGAGCTCCCAGGCTGCCCTATCAGTAAAGTTGGAGGTATATGCTCAGTGTCACCTTTCTGGGGTCCCCTCCTGGGAATCTTGAAGGTGGTAGTACCCTGCCCAGGTTCACAAGGCTTCTGGTTTGTTCTACGTGGTGACGGGGTGAGCAGGACTAGAGCGGTGGTTCCGGGAGGTATAGGAAACTTTCTGAGAATGTTCTTATTTATGGTTTTGTAGTGTTTTGGTGGCCAGGGTGGGGAGAAGGCAGTGGTGGGGAGAGCTGGACAGAGACAAATGAGTGTGGTGCTGGGCACGTCCTTGCCTGTCTGCCCCAGAGGGTCTCAACCCTTTGAGTCTCTCTGAAACCTTTAGGGCAGGTGGGGCAGAAATATACTACCAACTGTCTTTACATACTTTTAAAATCATGTGCACATATTCAAATACAAGTAATAAGTGACAACGGTAAGATACAGAAATATTCATTTAAAAAAAGAAGATAGCAGAGTCCGAGGCGGATGAGGACCTCTCGGAGGGTGACTGAGCATTGACATTGCTCCCTGCAGGCTACTCAGTATGGACCCCTTCTCAAGGTCCCACACTGCGGGCACCAGGCACCACGGTGGGAGCTGGACACTTGTGAGTCACTGCCCTGATGCTGCCCTGTACCAATGATGTGCTGGTCCGGCTATCCTGCCTGCCCAGTAGCCAGATTTTGGTTCAGGTTGCATTGGCGTCACTGCAGGGGCCTCACCTGGGGAGGGACTGCCCAGCGCCTAGGCCAGCTTGAGCTTTGTACTCTGATGCAGGAAGTAGGCTTGGTAGTACTCACTACACCAGCTCCGTGGGACCAGCCGCATGTCACAGTCTGTCATCATCTTCAAACAAAGAGAGTCTGAGCTCTGGAGGACCCGGCAGTTCTCCAAATTCACCACACGTAAGTTCTTACACATATCAGGAGGACTCCTGCTGGGATGAATCACTCAGACCCACCTTAGGTAGTTTCTATTCCTGTAGACACTTGAAAGTCACATCACACAAGACCTGTAAAAATAGCCCAGGTTGTAGTCCCTCTGAGGGGGCCTCCTGCGCCCGAGCATGGGAACTGCATCTGCCAGGGTGAGTTTCAGCCCAGACTTTCCTAATTTCCTAGAATCTGAGAGGACTCACTGCTGAGAAGCTAGCCAGCGCTCACAGGCCAGCCTCGGCTCTCAGCCTCGAAACTGGGAGTCCCCAGTCTCTTCTGACCATCCATGTCGACGCACAGACTGTGGCACCCCAGGCTGGCCTTGGGGGCTCCCCAGCATGCAGGTCCTGCGTGTGCAGGTGTCTGGCATCACCCCCATTTCCATTCCTGCCCTAAATCACAAAAGCGCTGGATGTCGGTCACTGTGTCTTTTCTCAGACGCTTGCTGTCCACACGTGATGCTCTTGTTGGAATGGCAGGTGTAACTGAGAGACCACTTCTTTTCCAAAGACTTCCTGGGCCTTGATGCACACACTCGTTCTTGACTTCTAACTTTTGGAAACTGGTAGGTATGCAGGACTTCTGAGAGGGTGGGACAATGCAGGTCCTCTTCCTGGAAATGTGTTCCCTATGCCCAATATTCTGGTTCCACTCAGAGTGGGGCACCCCAACAAGCCCCTTGCTTGGCTCCCCCAAAAGAGCCCCTCAGCCAGACAGGGTGACGCTGGAGCGATTTAGGAGCTTTTGGCCCCACCCCCTCACTCACCCCCAAGGAAGTGCAGACCCAAGAGAGGGGAAGTGGCTCTGCCTAGAACAGGCAGGTGGCCAGGCCTGGAGGAGAAATGACATCTCCCAGCTCACTCAGCTGCACCGGACCATCCACAGGTAACAGCCTCTGGGCCATTTAGGGAAACTGAGACATGGAGTCTCTGATTGGTCCTTTCTCTCATTGGACCACAGGAGATCTACCTGAAGTCAGTGGGGTTTTGTGGGTTTTGCTGTGTCCCACCTGTCCTGACTCAGTGGGCTGCCCTCCGTGGCAGGACAGCGGCAGTCCCCAGACATACTTCGTGACAGCAGCAGTAGCAGGCTGACTTGGTTTGTCCCTGATAATAGGTGACATTTTTCTATGAACCCTCAACTTCCTCCTGATCTGAGTCAGGGTTGCAGCATTTTGTCGGGTGGGGAAACCTCCTGGTAGGCCGCTCAGGAGCTGTCCCCAGTGGGCTTGGCTTGTGAGCTGACACCTGCCCACTGTCCCAAAGTCTTGTTCGGAAATCACAAAGCACCCTTAGTTTATGCACTTTCAGGAATAATCCACAGCCCACAAGCAAGGTGCCTGAGGCATGTCAGAGACATGGATGGAGCTGGGCCCAGTCACTTGCCAGCTGTATAATTTCCTTAGCCTCAATTTACCTCTTTGGGGGAATAGAAGGTCTTTATTTTTTCCTCACAGGGCTCTTGAGGAGAGTAGAAGATGGTTACAGCTTGGCCCTTGCTAAGCGCCTGGTCAGTCTGACTGCTGTTGTCTTATTGTCAAGGTTGTACTTGAACTGTAATCAAAAGAGGGTGTGAGGGAAGACAGCAGAAGTTTAGAACCCTGCAAATTCCATGTTCTTCCTTGACAGTAAGAACACAGGGTCAGGAAATGTCTGTGGACCATCGTGGGCAGGGCTTTATGTTGCCCACCATGGTGGGTCTGGGATCTGGGGAGTGCGGTGCTGATCCTTGCTCTGGGGCAGGCTCGGCTCTGTGAAGGATGCTTGGTTCTGAGTAACTGTCACAGTCCTAGAGGGATCACTGGCTGTTGGAGCAGCAGCAGACCAGGCCATTCTCTCTTCCCTCTCTCCTTTCATCCCTTCCTTTCTTTCCTCATTCATTTTTCTTTCATTCAATTAGATTTTTCCAAGAACCAATTTTTATGAGGCTCAGTGATGCAAGAGTGAAGGAGAGAGGCAGTGTACAAACTGGAGTTGCTACAGGACAGCAGGGACCCTCTCCTGTGGTGCACAGATGACTCTTAAAGGTTCCCACTAGGCAACAGACTCGGGAGGATTGGGAATGTGGATGTTTGAACGAAAGGCTGCAAGCTTTTGCCATGGAGGAGAGAGTTTTATAAGGGAAGGAGGGACAGGCTAGGTGGAGCCAGGCACACACAAAGTGAGGAGGGGGCAAAAGCCCCTGGACAGAGGGGCTCTTGTTGATGATGCTAGTGGAGGCTGGGGCAGGAGGCAGGATGTGAGTTTTGAGCTGATCCTTCTCTGCCTGTTTGATCTTGGGTAACCTTTTCAGCATCTCTGAGTCTCACTCTCCTTGTTTGTAGAATGGGTACACTAAAATAACCTCATTGGAGTGTGCTCTGTCCCCTCTAAAGAGCGCTTAGCACAGAGCCAGCTACCTGTCAAATCCCTGAATTCCAGCCCCACTCCAATCCGAGTCTCAGCAGCATCCACGTGTCAGGGAGGTTCTGTCCTTGCCATGAGTCATGCCTTTTTTCGCTGTGACCCCTAGCGGCCCAGCTCAGGCACAGACTGTTGGATTGCTTCTACCATCATGGCTGATAACTGTCCCCAAATTAGTGTTTGTGTCCAGTGGGGATGTTCCACAGTGCAGCCCCGAGGACACCAGGATTTCAGGTGTGGTGATTGGGCGGGGTGGCATCAGGCCAGGGGGAAGTCTTAGGTCCCCTTAAGCTGCCCACCTGAGATGGCACGTGCTCTGCTCTCCCGTGGTCTGACGTGGCCCAGAGCAGATGCTCTGCACAGATGAATTCCTTGCAGCTTGCAAATGTTTTCAGATTGTGCTCTTCCTGTCGCCTGTGCTCTTTGGAAAATCCAACCCTGGGGGTGGAAGGGGGTGGGTAGGGAGGGAAGGCTGGGTTCGTGCTGAGCCACACAGCTGGGTTTCAGTGCCTCAGCTGTGCACAGCACATGCAACTTTGTGGCCATGGCAGGTGAACCACTGGGGTCCTGGAAGGTGTGGCAGGTGGGGGCACCAGGGATGCAGGGGCCACAGCTCCCTGCGATGGTACAGTCCAAGGAGCAGTGGTGGTGGTAGGACCAGTGCAGTGGGGCCAGTTGCAGGTGCCTGAGCTGCGCTGATGGGAACCATGGGGACACGTGAGAAAACCCAGAGAAGAATGCAGCCCTGGACTCCCAGCCTCCTCCTTTTCATACATGGGCTATTTCTCTTCTCTTCGCTAAGTATTACCTTGAAAGAAGATTCCATATCAGAGCTTGAAACAAAAGCACCCACCCCCGCAGGAAGACCCTGCGGTACATGTGATTTCTCTCAGAACGTGAGCGTTGTAGATCGGCAGTTCCCCTGTGTTTGCCTCTGGTGACAGAGCTCACTACATGGGGAGGTCGCTTTGTCAGCTTTTAAAAAAAATTACTTATTTTATTTTGTAATTATATGATTTCTAAATTCTATAACACATGAGAGACATGGGGTTTGGGAAATCAGTAAGCATCTATGCCCGCCCCTTTCTTAGACCTTCACCCCTTTCCCAGCTGACCATTGCCTCTCTTTCTGCCCTGTCAGCTTTTGGCGCCAATGGCATGCTGGGTCAGCTCGTTGCAGCACCTGGAACCCACACCTTTTGTGGGAAGTGACATTGTGGAGGTGTCCTGACCCCTGGAGAAGGCACTGTGTGATCCCCTCTGCGGATCAGGCCAGCCCCCAGCGCTTTTGCACCCTTCCCAGCTGTGGTGCGGCTCCCAGTCCTGCAAACAGCCAGGCTCAGGGCCCAGGGCGATCAGAATCCTGCGAGGGCCCCGGCAGCCTGTTCCTCTTCTAAATTCTCTCGGCGTCGCCTTGGTTCATCTCATTTCTCACTTTCCTGTTTACAGGAAAGAGCTCATAGAAATTCCCATTTTTAATCCCGCTGTGACTGCTTCCGTGTTTTGGGTATAAATATTTGTTCCTTTCCAGTATTTCAGCAACGCACTTGTGATTTTGTCTGTGATTCACACGTTATCGAAGAGATTTGGGAGTGATTGCCTAGAAGTGTGTATTACACGTTAGTAATATCGAGAAGCTGCAGCTAGGTGGTTAGGACTGATGAATAGTGTTTTCTTTGTGGTCTGAGAACGAGGAGTGTAGCATGGCCTTTGAATACTCGCCTGGGCCCTGGAATGGGGTAAATTTTGTGCAAAGCCTTCCGTTCTCCTCCATAGCATATTCCCTTGATGAACGATTCTCTTCTCCTCCCTGATCTTCTACTTCTCCTTATTAATTGGATTGCCAGGTTTCCCATTTCTCTATCTCTTTGACCGATGATATTTGAAGGGAGGAGCAGTAAGGCCTTCAACTGCAATTATTATTATTTTTTATTTCTTCTCACTTTTTGCATTTTTTGGCATGTTCTCGTCATGTGCTTCTTTGCTATGCTCATTGGAACATAAGCCGAGTGTTTTGTAGTTTTCTTAATTTTTATAAAACATCGGGGAGGCTCTGTAACTATCTTGATTCTTTTTAATAAAAATTCTGTGCTGTCCTAGTCCGTTCTTTTTTAACATACCGCATGCCTCATTAAGCATAGATCACTGTGTTGTTCTACTCTGTGCCTCTCTCTCTCTCTCCTCTGTACTGTGGATGGAGCTCAAGGCCTTCACCCTGAGCTGCATCCTCAGGCCTTTTGTTTCTTAGTTTTGATCCTGAGACAGGGTCTCTTTAAGTCATTAAGTTCCACAAATGGAGCCACTTTCTCTTTCTTACTAAGAACTGATGTTTAGATTTTTAATGGACGTTCCTTTTGATAGCATTTAATATTAAAAAATTAAAATAATATTTGCGTAGACCTCTGTGGGGTTGCTTCTCTGTTTTCTATATTGATACATTGCAGATGTTACAGTTTTCTCACTTTTAGTTTCTATTGTAAATTTTCTCTTCCTTTTCTACCTTTAAAATACAGGTAAGATAATATGGCCTACATATTCAATTTGGAAAATGTTAAAGTTTTAACTTTATTCCCTTATTTCTATTAATATATACATAATATATTTGCGATATACAATGGTTACTTTGAGTGTGGGTATTTTGTGCACATATATATCATGTCAACTTTACAATCCTTCTCCTCCCTAAAGTTTTAAATTCTTATTTCCACAAATAGCTTGCTGAACTTTGGAAGAATTATAGTTTAAATATCTTCCTTTACTTTCCTTCCCACTTCACTGTCAATCTGGCATTTGGAGTCTTTTTAATGTTTTCTTTTTTCATGAAGGCTGACTTGTAGGTAGGTAAATTTTTTATAACTTCTTCTTAAGAATCATACATGGAATTTGTGTCTACCAGTGGAACTTGTTTTCTCATTTGACACTTCCAATTCTCTGTCGCCTCATGCCTTGCCCCCATGTCCCTTGGATGGTACACCTTAAAATATTTGTTTTGCTTGGCAAGAGAATGCCTCTTCAACTTGCTCCAGGCTGGCTCGATGCATTTCTTTCAATTTTCTGTAAACCTCACACCCTACTGTGCCTCAAACCCACACCCAGCCGCACTTTGTTTCTTTGGGGGAGATTGAAAGCAATTCTCATCATTGGCATTTTTTTCTCCCAGTGTCTAATATATTTTAAAAATTCTTAAGTTGTTTTTATATCATCATGATTTATAATTACAAATACACATTAAAAATCAAAAGAAAAAGATGAAAGATTTGAAAATCACCCACCATCTAACTGTTAGAATGCAGCACTGTTAGGCATACGGAAATTTTTTTCTAGGTTTTTTTCCCTTATGCGTGGGCTTTTTTCAATCATAGTTAAAATCATTTCTGAATGTATAACTCTGTAGTTTGTGGGTTGTCTTTTCTTTTTTTTAACATAACCTTGTCAGCACAAACACAATGTAGAAAAATTTTCCATTGAATAGATTTACCCTAGTGAAATTCACCTCTTGTTAGTATTTAAATGCATGCACATATATTTGTTATTAGAAAAAATACCAAAGTACATATTCGTGTATAAAATACAAAGTACATGTACAAAGCACATAATAATTTTTCCTTTATGGCACGATTTACTTAAGGTGAAGTCTAAGAATTACTGGATGAAGGACTAATACGATTTTTCTGGCTCATAACATAAATTACCAAATTCCAAAAACTGCATTCTGACTGGCATGTTGATCCCTGTTTCAGGGACTAGTTCATGGAATTCCATCCAGCTTTTTTGCTAAATTTGAGAAGCAAAAATTTCTCTTTAAATCCTCTACTGAGCACTGTGTCCTTTGCTTGTTGGTCTATTACAAATATCTTCATAGAGAGAAAGCATAATTTATTTAACATCCTGGCTGTGGTTTTTTTTTTTTTCTGGTATAGTATTTGATGTTAAATTTTCAGCAAAAAAGAATTTGCTATTCTTGTGCAGTCAAATCTCTCCATGTGTGTCCTGTTTGTTTACAATATCCTACGTTGACAAAGCTTTTCTCTCCAGTGACTTTTATAGATAGATTGTTGATCATCTTTTCAACTAATTTTTGTTTAATGGTTTGATTTTTAAAAATGTAATTCCTTAATAAATTTGAAAACTTTTTGGCTGTGCGATATGACAAAAATGAGGATCCACATTAGTTTTTTACCCCAAACTTGGTCACTAATAGCCTTGATATAATTTATTGCTATGTTTTCCTTTATATCATTAATTGTGGGGAGAATGTCTTACTGTCTCTTCTCGTTTTTGTTAAATGGCTTAGTGTGTTTTTTGAGGGTTTGGGATGTCAGCGTCTGATTTCAGTATAAGTGAGTGTTTAGTTCCTTTGCTTGCCCTGAGGCCCTGATTTTGAGTCCTGCCCCAGGAAAGAAAGAAAGAAAGAAAGAAAGAAAGAAAGAAAGAAAGAAAGAAAGAAAGAGAGAGAGAAAGAAAGAAAAAGGAAGGAAGGAAGAAAGAGCTGGAACTATTTTAAGAGTAATTCTTTGCTAACATTTATGGCGTCTTTCATGATTATTGGTCAATTAACACTTATAATTCTGGTGTCAACTCTCCTATCAGTTATGGTAGGTTGTGTTTTGCTGCCACATCGTTAGTGACGTCGAGGTTTATACATGGATCAGCACCCAATGATAAATCAGTTTCTTACTATTTTTAGTCTCTCTCCATCTAAACCTTTTCCTTTCTTATTTCTAGTTGTGATTATTTGAATCTTTTTTCTTGGTCTTAGTTGATATGCTACTGTTTCTGTCCTCTATTAAGTTTATTGATTCTGATAATTCTTCCTTTTTATTATTTCTTTTTTATATTTTTGCCGACACTGTTTTTCTCCCCCTCCCCTTTCCTAAATTCCCAAGTGGAAAGCTTAATTCAATTATTTCATTTCCCTTTTCCCCTCCCCCCCGGAAATAAGTTAAAGCTGTTAGGGTGATGTCGTTAACCTCTGAGAATAGTTTTGGCTGCAGCCCATGGATTTTCTTTTAAACAACCAATTAAATTTTTTGTATTTTAATTGTATATTGTATACTTTGTTTCATAACTCTCATTTTATTTTTAAATAGTCATAATTATTTTTTTCTTAGGTTTTTGCATCTGTCAGAGAACACAGCCACACGATTCCTGGTTTTTTTGCCCCCAATGGGAGGCTTTGTCCTTATTAAATAGAGGTTTCATTTTGGAAATAACTTTCTTGGATATATGAAAAAAAGAATAACTTAATTATTTAAAATCAAGCTCAAGAACTATTAAATAGATTGTATTAATTGCATTATATTTATATAATTCTGTGTTCTAAGTTATATTTGATTTACCTGCTCTGCTCTATTATAATCTATTGTATACCAAAGTCTCCACTGCCATCCTCACTAATATACTGGGGAGCATCGTTACCTATAAACCAAGGAAATGGCCCAGACATGTAATCTGTGTTCTAAGGGGCTGAGGCAGGAGGATTGCCAATTTTGAAACCAACATGGGCAAGTTAGTGACTCAGCAAGACCCTGTCTCAAAATAAAAAATAAGAATGGGTCGGGAATGTGATTCAGTGTGAAGACACAGGTCTCAATACCTGATACTATTTACAAAAAAAAGTTTCTATTACCACTTAATTTCGCCAGTGGCTCTTTGAATTCTATTTTACTTCATATACTTCTGTATATTGCCAGCTAGTACCTGAGGTTACTATATAGAACTGGACCTCATGGTTGCATTTTTCTTCTCTCATTAGAAAATAACTTTCTTTACATTAGCAAGTGACTTCACTCTTAAATCTCACGGTACTAAACACATGTGTTGGCACTTGGGCCTTCTTTTTTGGTTTCCTTTGTCATCATGGAATGTTTCTACTGAACATTGCTCTGTCATGTACCTTGGCCCTTTTGTTAGAGCAGAGCTGAATTGTGTTTCTTAATTGAACTGAGAAGGTTAGCAAAGAAAAGAGTGACATTTTCGTATTTATTCTTGTAATTCAATGCTTAAGTTTTTTTCCTCTGTGGTATTTTTTTCGTTGTTGTACAGTCCAATGTTTTCACTTGTTATTTTTTTATATTCTGTGACTTTGAAGGTCAACATCCTTTTCTTAATAGTCAGGGGTTACTTTAAGATTCAAGAAAAAGGGGCTGGAGGAATGGCACAGCAGTTAAAGCTCTTGCTTTGCAAGCACAGGCCCTGAGTTTCTTTCCTCAGGACCACAGTAAGCTGGGCATGGTGGTGCATGCCTGTAATCCCAGCACTTGGGAGGCTGAGGCAGGAGAATTGCCAAGAGTCCAAGGAAGCCTAGGCTACTCGTTGGGACCAGCCTGGGCTATACAGTGAGATCTTGTCTAAAAGAAAAAAAAAAAGTAAATAAAAAAGATTTAGAATAAAATCCTCACATTTACTTTTTTTTTGTAATTATTCAGGTAAAAAAACCCCTAAATTCTGGTTTTCTAAAGCATAATGGGATGAATATAGTTCACAATAACTTACTTTATATTTTATGAAAATTTGAAAGACAGGAGCTTGAAGGAACCAAACACAAAGGAGTGACGGAGAGGAGATGTGAAGATTTTGGTAGGATGAGTGTATGCTGTAGGCATGTGTTGAAATATTGATATCATCCTCTACCCCCTCAATGCTATTATTATCTGCCAACCAGATATAAAACTAAATTCTTAAAAAGTTGGAGATCAAGTGAATCAAAAACTAACTTTTCACTCTCCTTTATAAAATATGAATAATAAAGCGACTTGCTTCACCTCACGCTCTATCATCATCCCTACCTCTCCAAACCAAGACATTCCTTTGGCTTTGATAACTCCACAGTACTCTAGTAGTCCCCGCTTCCCTACGCCCAGGGAAGGCTAAGGCCCGCATAGTACCAAGCCCTGGGTATACTCTGTTTCCCCATATACAGGGCTAAGATTATCTTTTTTCTCTTTTCTCCCTTGCAATTGTGCATTTACAACCATATTCGCCTGCAGGAATGAAGATGCTCAGGTTTGAGTTCTTCCACCTCAATGTCTTCATCCCGCATTCTCTGGCTATTCTCTCGTGCAAGTCTAAAACCAAGGCAATTTCTTTTTGGAGGCCAGCCCTACCTGAGAGTGAATTCTGTGTTCCCATGCTTGAGCAGTGACCTAGTTGGCTATGAAGTTCTTGTGTCTAATTGTGCTCCCTTAGAGTGTTTCTCTTCTGGTTTTATTTTTTTCAGAGATATTTCTGTGAAACTTGTTCTTTGTTCTTGCCTGCGTGTGAGGCTTTGTATCAGTGACATTTAAAGGTGGCAGCAGAAAGCTGAGAGAGCTTTTCTTTCCACACATTTCGTGTGGATTCTGACGTCTCATCTTCTCTATTGTTTTCACTTTCTCTGCTGCTCGCTCAGCCTCTCCCTGGCTTCTGGTGGCTAATGGATGTCACCTAGGGCTCTTGGCCTCTAATCCCAGACCCTGTTGCCTTGACTTGTGACCGTTCCCCACTCAGTTCTCTGTTTTTCTAGAAGAAGGTTGGGATTGGCCCCACCCAAGACCTTCTAAAAGAACAAGGAGCCCACCCATCCCTTCTGAAAAAAAGGCTGCCCACCTCAGATGGTGCTGCCAGGATACAGTCAGAAATGTCTCCACTGCTGCCTGTGACACTAGCTGGATTCCAGATTCCAGTATTCATGGACGCCTCAAGAATGGTCCCCTTGGTGGCCAGGAGTGTGTACTGCTCAGACCTCTTCCAGAGGAGCCTCTGCTGGGGGAACTTGTGACCCACAGAGACCCTTAGCTCCTCCAGGCCCACTGTGACACTAACATTGAGGCCACACTCTCCTGGGGCTGCTCCCATCTAGAGTCTGAACCTAGCAGTGATGGTAAGTCCTGGGCAATTCCTGCTCCATGTGGAATTCCCCCAACTGGCAGCTGTGGCTCAGGAATGCCCCATGACCTGGCCAGCACGTTCTCAGAGCCGACTGCAGTCTGAAGCTCTTCTTACTTCTTCTTTTTTTCCCCCCTCTCTCCTTCTGTAGGGTCAGATGTGTGGGTTCCAGGGGGTCTGAATGTCCTCCTCTTTATTCCTCCCCTAAGGAGCTTCCTGGGTGTCCAATGTTGTCTAAGCATCTGCTTCTCAGAGGACTTGAAGGGACTCAGCCAACCACAGGGCAATCAATGGGTTGGTGAGGACTGCCGGGCTGGCTAGAGCACGGGTTGCCAATGGCCCAGGCTCAAGTGTGAGCAGGCTGTTGGCCTCTGCTGTGAGCACGTTCGTCTTTATTAGCAGCCCTTCTTTGAGAAACATGACAGCTTCACCTCCCTGGTTGTAGTCTGGAGTACATTTACCTTTTCATCTTATTCCAGTGACATTCTGAGTTTTTTTTTTTTTCTTTAAGATACTTTAAAAGATTCTTTCCTTTGACTTTCAGAGGAAATTCAGAAGATTAATATTTCAGGATCTCTGCTCACTCTGTCGTTAGCTAGAAGTAATTTTTTCAACCTCGTTTCTGTTTGCTGGTCCATGGAGCGAGTGGTGCCTTCAAAGCTCACTATTTGAGAAGTTCCTGTTTGAAGTCTGTCAGAAATTCAAACATGACCTTTAGGAGAGTCCTCCTGAAGAAAACTGGCTGAACTGCCCCATTTTCCTCACTTACACCTATTAACAGGTGGCATAGACGCATCCCAGTATGATAGACTACTCGCTTTCAGTCAGGCCATTTTTCTCCTTTTGTTGTTTGGCTTTTCTTCTTTTTAATTCAGCCACATTTGGAGCTTGGGTTGGTCTTGGATCGTCGTCGTTTCTTCCCCCTGGTCCCTGAGGCTATTTTACTTCTTGTCTTTGAATCACCACTCTGTGTGATGGATCCAGCCACGGGGTTTGCCTGAGTATGATCCAGTCCCAAATGATGACCTAAGTTCTGTTTTGCTTTGTTCTGGGGGGAGTTTATTTAAGCATAAAGCTTGTACTTTTCTTTCAATTGTTGATGTTCAACTGTTGCTGATCTCAGCTCCCTCTCTATGTGAGGCCCTGGCCCCTGCTAGCCAGGATGTTCTAGATGGTGGAGAAGGTGCAGTAAGAGCAGGTCACAGCTGAACTTCAGTAAGCTTTTTGCTCTTTGGGGTTGTGGCGTTGTTCGTTTAGGTGCGCATTGAGTGTGGGCCTGCTTTTCTTATCAGTTAACATTTGTCGTGTGGTTTCTGGGTTACCGCTGGCTACTTACTGAGATAATCTTGTGTCTATTTTGGCCCGTGTCATCAAGAGGAAGTAGTCTGCTGGCCGGCGTGCATTCTAAGTCTCCTCCAGTACAAGTGGTTATACTGGGGCTTGAGTTCAGGATCTGCCTCACCAGCTTCCGTTGCACAGCCCTAAGAGGTGCTGTACCCCACACATAGGGGCCTAAAGCTTTAAGCATGAAGAGATCTATTTTCCTAGATCCCTATGTCTTGAGCTCATGAGCTAAGTTTCCACACAGGAAAGCTTAGGCGGTTTAGAAAGCTACCAAATCAAGCAATGTATATGAAATCCTCGGCACCGAGTGCTCTATGTATCCACAATATGTATATGTATGTATGTATATATATATATATATATATATATATATATATATATATATATCATTAAGCTAGGGGTTAGGAGGGATTTGGGAATGATATTCTAGACAGGATCTTAAAAATGCCCAAACCTTTCCTTCCCACTGGCTTCCTGGGGCGCTGCAGTGAAAAGAAGTAAGAGCAGAATGGGAATTCTCTTAGCAACAACTATGTGGTAAAGAAGTAAGTCACAGGGATGTTTATTGCTGAATTTGAGTCAAGCGCTAGGAAATCTGAATGTTCACTAATAGACTACTGGTTTAGTGAGTTATGATATCTCCACACAGTAGGTTACCTTGGAGCTATTAGAAATAAATAGTTGCCTCATATACACTGACATGGATTGAGTTCTAGGAAACGTTGTTAAGTGAAAAAAGCCAGGGCCAGAAGTCTGGTTATACTTTTTCACAAAATTTCAAGATGTCATACATAAATATGAATCTAAATGTATATATGCATATACTTGGATAACTTCTGAGAAAAGTATGCAAAAAATAATAACCAAAGTTGCCTCTGAAAAGTAAAACTGAGGCCTTGGGGCATATTGGAGGCTGGCTTTCTTTTGTATTGTTTGTATGTTTTATTGAGTGCATAGACTCCTTTTTAATTTAATTTAAAAAAAACATTAACATAGTAACATAAGGTAAAAACATGAGTTGCATGGGTCACCAGGGCAGGATTTTCTGTAAACTCTGCTCCCTCTCTGTGGGTCAGGACCTGGCCCCTGCTGTTCAGGGTGGTCTCGAGGGTGCGGAAGGCACAGTGAGGGAGGCTGTAGAGTAGGTCACAGCTGAGCTTGCTCCCCAGCTACCTGTTTTTGAGCAGCATGAACATCTTTCCCATGCAGGGACCCTGCGTAGTAGCCAATAATGGCCTGTTCAAGGTCTAGGGTCTGTCCTCTCAGCAATTTGTCCCATCTGGGGAAAGCAGGGAGGAGGAAGGTGGGCAGAGGTAGACAAGTAGGGGGAAAAGGTAGACAAGGGTAGACAAGTAGGCAGTATTTGGATTCTCTTTCCAGCAGCTGTAATTCTGGAGGCCTGGGTTGAAGATGTGTTTTTGTTTGTTTTTATATCTGTTCTGGTGCCACTTCCCTTGAAACTTCTTGTTGCATTGGTAGTGGTAGCTGATGTCTCCTCCCTCCCATCCTGACTCTTTCTGTTTATAGAAAAAAGGACAAGAGTCAATGACGCATCACATAAAAACAAAATTTATTGCAGAATTTCCTTACAAAATAAAGCAGGGTTATTACCAGAGATAATGAAACAAAAGGCCCCTGGGCAATGTAGCAAGGAGGGCCTTGGAGTTGAGAATCTGTCTCCTGGGGCAATTAAATTTTCTTTAATGAATTTAAGTTTTTGCTTCCCCCTTTTGGGCAGGCTGGTGGTGATTGCTGGCAACTAAGGTGCTGGCTGGCCTCAGTGATATGGGACAGTGACGTGGACTCCATCTTCTCCCCACCTTTTTGTTTCCCTGAGGCCTGCCCAGAGGGAAGCCTACGAAATGCCTTTAAGGGAAGAAAAATCAGGAAATGGGTGGACTAGACAAAGGACCTGACAACTAGTTTCCGTCTTAGCCTGTGGAGAGTTTCATTTTTGCTCCAGTTAGATCTCCCAAATTAGCCCTCAGGGGACCCACTCCCTAAACTGACCTACCTATCCAGTCAGCTTCCCTAACATACTGAACCCCACCATGGCAGACTTTACCATCCCGGTTTCCAGAGTCATCAGCAGGCCAGGGGAGGCCAGGGACCACATCTCTGGGCAGTCACACCTATAGTCCTGCTCTCCTTGTCTTAATGTTCTGCCTGCGTAAAGGTCTTTCTTTGCCTTGGGCAGGTCTCCTGCTCCTACTCATTCTTTCTGGGAATATCTTTTCTTCTACTTCTCTTCATTTTCTGTCTGCAGTTCTCTTTAGGATACAAAGAGGCTGTAGCAGCCCCCGATCTTGCATCTGTCCAACTTCTAATCCTAAACAAAAAACCCAAGCAAGAATCTTATTGTTTTGCCTTGCCTCTGGATAGGTCAAACATCTGCCCCTGAGTCAGTGAACAAGTCAACTCCTGTGTCCGTGGAAATATGATCTGATGATTGCAACTAGCCCTGCAGTCAGGATGGAGTCAGCTCTGCACAATCATGGGAAAAATGGGTGAGAGGTGGCAGAGGGTCATTGTAGAAAGAGGAACTGGGACTTGGAAGCAGCACTTGAATCTCTGATCAGGCTGTACCTGAATACCGCCCTGTGCTTTTTATTATCTGAAATTCTCACTGTTTAAACAATATCAGGTCAGGATTTATGTTGTCGTGATTTTCAATAGGAGTTCTGATTGAAAAAATAAATATTCATGTGTAGAAGGATTCCATTTTTGTGAAGGAAAAATGTGTGCATGCATAAAGAAACAAAAAGGAAATGGGCTCCGTGGTGTGCACACCGGTAATGCTAGCACCGCGGGAAGGTGAGACTGGAGGATCCCAAATATGAGCAAGGCCTGGGCAATTTCACAAGGTCCTGTCTCAAAATAAAAAAATAAAATAAGAAAAGGGATAAGGCTCAATGTGAAAGCTCTTGATTTATTCTCTAGTAGCACAGAGGAAAAAAGACAGACAGAAAGAAAAAGAAAACAAGAAGGAAAAAGAGAAAGAGATGAGTCTGGAATGACATACGGACAATACCCACTGACTTGCAATGACTTGACTCATGATTTTTCAACTTTACAGTGGTACAAAAATGTATCTAAATATTCTTTTTTTTCACCCTGAGTATTGTGAGTTGTATGAGATATTCAACACTTGCTTATAAAATAGGCTTGACGTGAGGTGATTTTGCCCAACTGCAGCCTTACGTGAGTATCCTGAGCATGTCTAAGCTGGACGAGGCTAAACTGTGGTCTTGGTAGGCTAGGTAGATCAAATACAGTTTTAACGTAACAATATTTTCAATTTATGATGGGATTATCTCATCATAAACCAAGCATATGTGCATGAGAAAGTGGCAGTGACTACTCTGGGGCAGTGAGATTAAAGCCCCTTTTCTGATTGTGACTTAATGAGCCTGAGTCGCTGTGAGATGCATGGGAAGCATTTGAGTCCTTCACTTCCAGAGTGCGAGGCGCCTTTCTAATCAGCTTTTGTTGTTGTTGCAGGTAAGAACATGAGTCAGCTCAACACAAGTGAGAACTGCTCTTTCATCGATGTGGATGAGTTGATGAGGACCATGCAGCTGGCTGTCCACATCCCCACCTTCCTCCTAGGCCTGCTCCTCAACCTGCTGGCCATCCGTGGCTTCAGTACCTTCCTGAAGAAGAGGTGGCCAGAGTATGCGGCCACTTCCATCTACATGATCAACTTGGCCATCTTTGACTTGCTGTTGGTGCTTTCGCTCCCCTTCAAGATGGTCTTGTCACGTGTAGGGCTCCCCTCCCCTGTCTTCTGTACCCTGGTAGAGTGCCTCTACTTCATCAGCATGTATGGGAGTGTCTTTACTATCTGCTTCATTAGCCTGGACAGGTTCCTGGCCATCCGGTACCCAATCCTGGTCGGTCACCTTCGGTCTCCCAGAAAGACCTTAGGGATCTGCTGCATCATCTGGGTTATGGTGTGGACTGGGAGCATTCCGATCTACAGCTTCCATGGGAGGCTGGAAAAGTACATGTGCTTTCACAACATGTCTGATGGCACTTGGAGTGCCAAAGTTTTCTTTCCCTTTGAAGTGTTTGGCTTCCTCCTTCCCATGGGCATCATGGGCTTCTGCTCCTCCAGGAGCATTCACATTCTGCTCAGCCGTCGGGACTGTACTCAGGATTGGGTCCAGCAGAGAGCCTGCATCTGGACAATTGCAACCAGCCTGGCTGTCTTTGTGGTCTCCTTTCTCCCCGTCCACCTCGGTTTCTTTCTGCAGTTCCTAGTGAGGAATGGCTTTATCGTGGAATGTAGAGCCAAGCGGAACATCAGCTTATTCTTGCAATTGTCCATGTGTATCTCTAACATCAACTGCTGCCTGGACGTTTTCTGCTATTATTTTGTCATCAAAGAATTCCGCACGAACATCATGGCCCACCGGTCATCCGGGGTCCAACTGGTCCGCCAGGAAACCATGACTTCTAGGGGATAAGGTGAGGCAGACTTGACCAGAGGAAGGAATTCCAAGTCCCACAATTCTCATAGGGGACATCCTGTTCCAACTGGTGTCCTTCCCCTTGATTCTCATTGAATGCCATTTTTGTTTTTTATATGCCAAAGACCTTTCTACAACATCCAAAGGGTTGATGTATACCATCCTGCATTTGGGGTGCACTGAAGATCCTAGGAACCAGGTGCATACTTAATTTCTTAGTTGAAAAAGTATGAAGTAGAAGAATTGAAAAAGAATACATCTCCCATCCTCTCTGACTGGAAGGCTCTGGAAAGAGAGAAGGAAAGAGAAATTAGAGGAAGAATCAAGAGAGTCATTTGTAGTGGAGGGTGTTTGGGCAGAGATGGACTGGTAGAGAAGGATCCAGCCCCTTTTTAGTTTGAAGTTCCTTGGATGGCACAAACTTGCACTTTCCGGTCCCTTCTGGATCTCTGCTGGCAATAATTTCAGAGAGATGGTGATAAATAGAGGTGTGCAGAGCTATATAAATACTCATAGGTAGTTCTGTTTCTTTAAGGTTTAGGCACTGGAGCTCAGCCAACCCTTTCCACAGCCAGGAGGCCACAGAAAGGCTGGACTAAGCTGGTGGGGGGTGTGGTGAGAGTTTTGTGGGAATAATGGAGGCAAAATGGAAAGGCATTAGTGGTACTTGAGAGCCTAAGTGGGCAGAATATATCTGGGGAAGGAAGGAGACAAGCCAGAGGCTGAAAATAGACAGCCTCTTTCCCATTGCTGCTGGGCGGCCCACTCCAAGGAGTGGTACCCCAGATTCAAGGCACTGGGCTTAAATAGATCCATTTTTAAAAAAATCTCACACAACCCATAAATTTATGAACTATTTTTAGCAAAGAAAAGACAGATCTTGAGAAAGAAAGCAAGGGGGCTTCTGGCTGCTCTGGGAGGGATACTGTGAACAACTCACTGTTTGGACCCACTGAAGCTCCTCTCTGCTCTAGAGAGGGAACAAACAAGCCTTATGATGACTCAGCTACTCCAGGGTAGTGATTGGAAGGATAAACTGTGGGGTGGTTTTGCGAGGTGGAAGGAGTGGGACAAGAAGAAACATATGAGACAATGTTAACAAGGTGCAGGTCTTTAGGAAGAAAAGTAAGTGAGTAAATCTGTAGAATGAGAGGTTTGGAACACTTAGGGGAGGGGTGGAGGGCCTAGGGAAGGGGTGGCTCTGTGGGGAAGGGGGAGAAGAGAAGAGGCAATCAGGTTAAAATCTAGAGCTGGCTACCAAAGAGGGGGAACCGTGTAGGCAGCATGAGGAGGGAATGAGGTTGATTAATTGCCCAGGTTGGAAGCCACGAGGGTAGTGGGGAAGGGTTGGGGATGGGATGGGCAGGAAGGATTGAGGGCAGGACTTCTTCCTGCCAGAGGCCACCCCCAAGACTGAGAGCCATTGGAGGCTAGGGTCTTCCCAGTGTTCAAGTGAAGCTCTGTGAAGCCTCCTCATAGCTGACTGCAGAGAAAGGTAAGGGAGAATCTGGAAGGGCGGGAATGGGTGTGGAGGGGTGGTGCAGATTGATTGGAGGCCTTGGTCCCCTGAATGGGCTTCTATGAACTCGCAGGCAGCCACAGTCAAGGCTCTGCAGACTCAGGGTGAGATCATGTCTCACTCAGGTTCTCCCAATCCTGGACATGCTCCTTTCTGCCTGCCTATTGGCTGCACCGTCCCACAGCCACCTTGGACAGAAACGCCGCCTGTGACACTCTGAGAAAGCCAACCTGTTACATAGAGCAGGGCATTTGGGGTTGGTTTGGGTCAAGAGACCACAGGTAGCTAGAGTTGGGGACCTCCCCCCATTTAGTTTCTCTTTGCCTGGGAGGCTGGGAGCCAGCCCACTGGTGGAGCTAAGTGGTACCCTTGCTGTGCACTCATGCCTACTAGTGTGTTGAGGACTAGACAGGCTCCCCAAGAGCAAAGGCTTGGTGACCCTGGCCACCCATCATTTTAGGTGTTCAAGCCTAAAATCTTGTCCGTGTGTAGCATGACATTGTCCACGACAGAAAGGGCCCTAGATTCCTGACAGGAGACTCATTAAAATAGAAGGGGTTTCCTTCCTCTCCCTGTGAGGACTCATCTTTGCCTAATGGGCTATGAAGTGGCACACGTTTCACACTATAGGCTTGTGACCCTCTATGTGAGGATCCTGACCCTGGGCCCAGACAGCAGCCCCCAATCAGTGGTTGGCCCAGCAGCACGGGAAGGGCCAGAGGGTTAGGTAGGGTTAGGATTAAGATTAGGGTACTGTTGTATCAGAAGGCCACTTTTGTAACAGATGACAGCCAATGAATCAGATAAGTGAGAACTTATTTGTAAGAGAGACTGAAGTTCTCATTACTAAAGCCAGTAGGGGGCCATAAGTATTATTTGGCCATGAATGTTACCTAATTTGTACTCCTGGCCTGCAAAATCCTAAGACACATCAGGCCTTATGTATATTTGTGAAATCTGCACAGTTAATTGGAAAAACTATTTGATTAATCTGAGTTACCAAATAAACCAATTTGTACAGTAGAGATTTGTGAAATTGTCTTGGGCTGCACTTTCTGGCTCCAGAGAAGAGCTGGCTCCTTATGGCTTCTGCCAGGGAACCCAACAATCTTGCTCCCTTCAGTGTTCTGGATACCAAGTGTAAAGTTACAGGGTGCCCACCTGCTTGGGAACAGGATAGATTTGAGTTTTCTTCTTGGTTCCTCACATGGGAATCCTGTTAAGCTATGAGAGTTCCTGTCAGTTATGATGTGCTAAGCTCAGGCCTGGGCCATCTTTTTCTTCTTAGACCTCACCAATCCTGATCACAGGACAGCACAGCCAGACCCTGCCAAAGGCTGACCTGGGACATCCTTGCTCCATGACAGTCATTTTCTGTTAACCCATCACATGTGGGCCTGACTCCTGGGCTCTCCTAGGGAGGATTTAACTTAGAGAATGGCAGTCTATGGCTGTATTTGTCAACTTTGCTCCTCTTGATGCTCCCTCTAGGGACCCTGTGAAGCTGAATGTCATTATATTAATGCAATGCAGTTGTTGTGGGATACTAAGAACATCCACACATAAATTCTACTCTTATAGCTAGTTGCTGCAAATCAACAGCGATGGCACAGGTGCCTGAAATGACTAAGACCTGGTAGGCAACCGTAGAGCCTCACAGGGAATAGGTCAGTGAGGAGGAAATGGGGCGAGCTGCCCGCGTGGGTGTGAGAAGAGAGTCACCAGATAAGGGTAGCAATATCTCCACAAGTGGAACAGAGATGTCACCACATCATCTTATATTAACCATTTATGAATGATGGCCTTCCAGGACTATACTAAGGGTACTTGAAGCCACAGTAAAGGACCCCACTCTGAGAAGAACTGAGACTGATGGTGCATTTTGGGCAACACTCCCAGGAACTACTACCTCTTACCAGTTTCCATCAGAGTTGCTTTCTCTGGTGAGCTTATGAGTTATGACAGGCATCTGCCACAGAGCATGTGAATAACTCTTCCTGGGGAGATGTGAGCATCAAAGCCTATTCACATCAGATAGGACACTACAGATGGGCCAAAGTGACATTTGCACCAAAGTCCAACTTGGTGAACCAATGAGTTTATTGGTGTTCATCTTAATTACTTTTTGGGAAAGAATACTCAACACCCACAACTTAGGGGAGGAAAGATTTATTTTAGCTCACAGTTTTAGAGGGTCTCAGTCTATTCATGGGTGGTGGCAATGGTGGAAGCACATGGGGAGACCTAGTTGCAGGAAAGTTCACGGCAAGGCAGATAGGAAGCCACCTGAGGGAGGAAGGGTGGAGCTAGTATTCACCCTTCCAGGTCCTGTCCCAGCAGTCTGCCCCTTTCGGCTCAAGCCCCGGTGATGTGTCCAAGTGTTCTGCCAATTCTGATCAGGCCCCACCTCTTAATAGCACATGGCTCCATAGGTGCTCTACAACACCCAAATACATGAGGATTTCCAAATGGGACATACATGGGACATTCTGAATGGGACATACATGGGACATTCTGAATGGGACATACATGGGACATTCCAAATCCAAACCATATCAGGGTTACTTATAGAAATATGGAAGAGGGGTTACATATGGAAACATAGATGGGATACCTAGAGGAATATGGATGAAGAGGTCCCTTACCTATGGGTGACTTTAAAACAAATGGAAGCGGGCTGAAGTCGAAGGACACAACATGTTCCTTGCTCCCAGTTTAGTCTGAGAGACTAAAGCAAGTCTGCACAGCATTGCAGGAGGCACCCTGGCTGTGAACCACAGCAGAACGGTAGCCCTCTGCTCTTTGAAGTCTCAAGGAAACAAGATCAGAAGCACTGTCACTTCAAAGTGACCTTGGAGGAGGGGCTCTGAACTCTCCTGTGAGGCTTAGGTAGAGCCTTTGTTCTAAGGCTGTCACTTGAACAAATGAAACCAAAACATGTCTCCACAGGGGCCAGCACAGCACATGAGGGATGTTCATGTTGATTTGAGAAGTATGTTGTCTCTGAGAAGCCTATCTTCTCTAAGGTGGCTTTGGATTGTACATTTGTTCAGAGAACCGGGCACACACACTCAATGGGTTTCGCCTTCAAGCCACGATCCGGATTGGAACAAACCAGGAGCTTAGGGAAGATGCATAGCAGCTGGATCCGACCTGGCTAAGATCCAAATAACTGATTCTCATAAATAGCAAGCTATATACCGCAGTTAAGAGAAAACACTGGTGTCCACTCACCTGGTGATCATGGTGTAGGCCAAGGTGATGGTGGGCTTTCTTTTAAATGGCTGTGGAGGAGACTCAAAACTACTGGGCTTGGGATAGGTAAGGATGGTCTTCGAGGATTGGATACAGGGTAGGGTGTGTAGGACTCCAGGTAATACCTGGTAAGAGGGAAAACCACCCCTATCCAAGATGAACTGGTGCTGCTGGACACTGGGCTCCCAATTGAACCTTTTCTACAGAACGAATCAGTCTTTGCTGTACTTTTCTGGCAGTTTTTGTAAATCTTCTGTACCAATCTCGAGTGGCAACTAGAGGCTCAGCTTTCTCTGACGGGAGTCAGGTGTGCGCTGCAGACTGAAGCATGGTGCAGATGCCAAACCAGGGGTACCTGAAGTGCTTACCGACACCTCCTGGGCAGGGGACCCAGGAATACTGGAACTGGGTATAAAAGTGGACTTCCTGTATGTAAAGTGGGCAGCAAGTCATCTTTCCTTGAGTATCAAACAAAACTTGACTCCAGAGGCTGTGAAACTTATGTCACATGGACAAAACAGAGCTGAAACTTCATGATAAATAGAGTTGCACTGTTCTTGTTTCCTCCCTGGAATTTTATGCTGCATACGCACCCGTATACACCAGATGTATTGTTGTAGCCTGCTTGGAGTTGCTAAAATAAAATGCTACAGAACAAAAGAGCTTTGTGTCTCATAGCTATGTAGGGTTAAAGTTCAAACTTCAAGGTCCAGCACGGTTCTGTGTTGGTGAGGGCTGCTTTCTGGCCTGCAGATGGTGGCCTTCTAACCATGTCCCCACACGACAAAGGGGGAAAAGCGCTCTGGTATTTTTTGCTCATAAGGACACAGCTCTATTGAATTGGGCCACACTTTTATTGATAAAACTTCATTTTATCTTAATTGCCTTCTAACGTTCTGGAGGTTAGAGCTTCAACATAGAAATATTGGTGGACACAATTCAGTCCAGAGTACCTGGCTTTTATTTCTAGGGCCTGGAGAAGAAGAAATGTCATATTTCTTCAAATAAAGTGGATCCTGCTCTGGGATCATGGAACTTCACTGATAATCCAGTCTGATTGTCACTGAGCCTCTCTTACTCCCAGGACCCTGCACAAGGTCTATCGGAGGAAGCCAGGGGAGGAGTGTCCTTCTTTGCAGAGACCTCTTTAGGATCCCAGCCCTGGTGACCAAAGAACAGGTGTTGCATTGAAGGAGTTGGGGTCACACTTGGGTACAAGACTCTCGCTTTCTATCCCTAAGTCATCAGAGTTCAGTGCTCTCGCTCCTTTAAGCCCAATATCCCTCAGTGGAGTGCTTGCCTGGGCTCTCCCTGGGGACAGTAGCACGACCCTTGCTATGGCTGGAGTTCCATATTCTAACCTCCCCTTGAGTCTGGCCACTTCCACTGACCCCTGACTGTGCTCTCTTCCTACCAAATCCCACTGTGCTTTCTCCAGCCAGTCTTTGAACTCAAAAGCTTAGCTCCCTCTGCAGGCAGACAAAGGAAAGAGGAGCTAAAACCAGCCAGACCCGGCTTAACGGTAGTCCTGCACCCAGTGGGCCGGTGAGCTCTGCTCCTCTTCTGCATGCAGAGGAGAGAGTGGGACCAACTGTGTCAGCATCAGCCTTAGTGGAGGTGGCCGCTTGGTACCTTGGGTTCAACTCAACCGGCATCATAGCTCTGGGCAACTGTTATGTGCCCACCCTGGGTGGGACAAGAAGGGCAGAAGAGGAGGTTATGGCTATGGCTCCCTCTCTGAGAGACCTGGGACTCCCTGGAAGGGAAGCATCGAGTGTCCCCACCCCTCACCAGCAGCAGGCCTCATTTGAGGCATCTGTGATGTCCTAGGTTTCCTTCCCCTGGGATATTTATTTAATAAATGAAAAAAAAAAAACCCTCCGCAGTAGTTTGAATGGCAGGACATGGCAGTCCCGTACACAAAAGGATAAAAGAGGAGGCCCATCGTAGGAGGGTTCCAAGCCGTACCGCAGCCTGTGCCTCTCCACAGAAGCCCTCTCCTGGCTGCCAGCTGTGCTAACCAGCACCCAGGGCTGAGTGGGGACTGTGGGGTCCTGGTGTGCAGCCTACAGCCCCTCTGGCACCCACCCCAACTTGCTGTGCAGATGCCCTGGCTGGGCCACAGAGCTCTTGCTGCAGGCTGAGTTCTTAGAAAGGAATTGAGCTGGCGAGGCTGATTAAGGACCCTTCAGACTTGCCTTGAGAAGCGCCGGGTTAGGGAAGAAGCCTGGACCTCCACAGCTGCAGCGCCTTCCCTCTTTCCCACTGCACTAAATAGGACAGTTAGGCTCTCAGACCTCTTCTGGTCAGATCATCTGGGGGCAGCGCCCAGACATGGCGCAGGCCTGGGTAGGGTCTGGAACAGACAAGACCCTGGACAACAGCTTCCACAGCCGGGCTCACTGAGAAGGAAGTCCTCACTGAAGGGGACCCAGGGTGATCCTCATGGTTTCTGTGACAAGTGGGCACAGTGTGCAACCAGCAGCTCCAGTCACTTGGCTGGGTATATGAGGCATGATCAAAATACAGAGTGAATGCTTTAAAAATCATTACAGTAAAAACCACATTGCCATTAAGCCCATCAAAATCAATCCCTTTGCTTTGGACATGCGTGTCCCACTGCTCTTGGCACCTCCTGACGCACTTCTGGACGTCCCCTTTTCTGAGTGTCTGTCGGAGGTGTGTTCAAACATACAGCGAGTGCTGCTGCCAAGTGGGTATTCATCCATCTCATTCACCGGATCTGGCACTGTGAGAATTTTGGCTCTTCCTCCACGTCAAAACGACCATGGACGGTAACCCTTTCAGTTGACAAAGCAACTAAAAACACAAAGGATTTTAACTTAAACAATCCCCCCCCCCCTTTTTTGGATCACATACTGTATTCTGGGGTCCAGTTCTGCCCTAGGAAGACTGGTTTGGGCCACAGTGTGACCATCCCTGGGAAGCAGGGTATTTAATTGGAGGGAGAGTTAGATGCTGCAGGCTGATTGAGCTGTCTTGCTCTGGGAGGAATGCAAATGATGCCCTAGTGGAAACAGCTGGAGACCATGGTGCCCAGGTGTGGGGTCTTAAGAAGTACCAGACAGGGTCTCAGTCTGGAAGTGCTTTTGAAATTGTCCCAGGCAGAAGTGTGCTAAGGCCTATATAGTATATAGGCTGCTGGCTTCTTGTGCTTGGATCCAGGACTCCGATTTCCAGAATGGCCCAAGTACAGAGATCCCCTCAGTCTAGTGCAGGGGACTTGTCAAGGAGGTCTGCCAGGATTGGACTTGGGTGGGCTTTCTTGGTGCCCCAGTCAATGCTCCATGCTCTTGTAGCAGGGGACCAGTTGAAACCACTATATACCAGTGAGAGAAATGCATGGTATCTGATTCCAGGGGGCAAATGTACATGTCATTGACCCAGGTCTCTCTTCCTCTTCAGTTCAGGTACTTGGACTCAATTTAGTAATTAGTTGTTAGTCAGATTGAGAATATGTTATTAATTAGACCTGCTCTTAAAGTGTTTGGGGAAGTTCTTGAGTGAAAGTGGGAGGGGGGAGAGAGAGAGAGAGAGAGAGAGAGAGAGAGAGAGAGAGAGAGAGAGACAGAGGACCAGAGAGGGTCAGGCAGCTGAAAGAAATAAGAAGGGTGGAAGAGGGCTCCATGATCTGAAAAGTCACTAGTAAGTGATGTGAACATTGCACACATCCTGTGAGCCTGGCAGGACAAAGGCAGAACCCGGGAAGGAGAGATGCAGAGGCCGTTGGGCCAGGAGTATGTGGTTGTCATGAAAAGGGCTCTATGTCTTTCCCTCCCTCTACCCTCAATGCTGTGACGTCTGGGTTCTGGTCAGATCACAAGGAGGCAGTTGCCCAGAATGATCGTGGGAGACTGAGGCTTGCTTAGTGCCTATAAAACAAGGGTAGCAGCGGGCATGTTGTCCAGGCCAATGCTGCTTCCAATGAGGTTAAGTGTTGGACTACCCAAGAGCCACCTCTGGCCCAGCCTGAGCTGGGCACAGCACTGAGAGGGTGAGCTACGGTTAAGCCCGTCTCCCTGGGTCCTTGCAGGCACCTTCCTGAGAATGGGGAACGCTCCAGCAATGGTCAGAAAGTCAATTCTGGCTCTGGCCCTGACCACTCTGCAATACAGCCTCATTCACAGTACAGTGCTTCAATGTATACTCGAAATAACAACCCTACCTGCAAAGCAATAGCAGTACCATGGGAAGGGGTACATGGGAAGGGCTCAGAAGTGTTTGCTACTAGAGTTGTAGTGGGCTTCTTAAAACAAGTAAACAAATAAAAGACCAAAAGAAGTGCCCAGTTGCTCTTTGTACAGATGTCAGGGTCTTCATCAGTTTGTACTGTGGGTTTCTCCTGCAGTCTGCTAAAACTTGTGGACCTCTTGGGATGAAGGCTTTTTTTTTTTTTTTTTTTTGACGGGGTGACAGGTTCTTGCTCTTCAGTCCAGGCTGGTCCTGGACTCTCCATGTAACCCAGGCTGGCCTTGAGCATATGGCAATCCTTCTGCTTCAGCCTCCTGAGTGCTGGACTTGTAGGTGTGCACCACCATGCCCATTTGGATGGAGGTTTTTATGTGCATGAAGGGTATATTAGTTAATTTTTTATTGCTTTGACTCCATACCCAACTCCCACACACTTAGGGGAGGAAGGGTTTATTTTAGCTCACAGTTTTAGAAGGTCACAGTCCGCTAAGGGGCAGCCGGTAACAGTGGAAGCACATGGCAGAGGCAGAGGTACTCGCAGCTCCTCACCTCATTATAAACAGAAAGCCAAGTCCCATCAAGTCCAATCTCATCTAGTTGGAGAGGAAGATAGCAGCATACGTGTACTTCCAGGTCGCATCCCAGCGATTAGTCCTTCCTGGATCCAGGTGTGGAAGGCGTGATAAGCTGTCACCACACACCTGTAATCCAATCCACACACCTGCACTCTACCCCTCCAGAGCAGGCCCCAGTCTCCCAACAGCACAGGGCTCCATAGGCAATCCACGACATCCAAACCCAGAAGCCGCAGAAGCCCTGCGCCCTTCCTCCTGTACCTTGCTCTGTGCTCCTCTTCATCCCACGTCCACTGGTGTCCTTCATAATATCTTTCATATTAAGCCTGCAAACTGGAGACAAATGCTTCCCAGGGTCCCACGAGTGACTCTAGCAAATTAACTGAGCCTGAGGACAGGCTACAGGATCCCCAGTTTATAGCCCATTGACCAGAAGCACTGGTGAGACAGTTTGGGGCTCTGCTGGCATCTAAAGGGGCAGCAGTTTCTGAGACCCTGCTGAGCCAGCCTGTGAGATCGTACACTACCCTTGGGTTGGAATCAGAGGATGCCCACTGGGGCCCACTGCTGCTGGGCTGCTTTGCTTGGTAAATGAGCACTTGCCTCCCACAAGTGGTCAGAGAGGCCTTCTGTGTTGGCTGCTGAGAGAATAGAAGAAACTGAGTCTGAGGTTTTCCTCCCTACACACTAAATGAATGCTCTTTCTATGTCTCCGTGCTTAATCCTGCTGAGTCTGTCTCTATGTGGCAACCCACCCTCCCACTCCAAAATTTTCTTGGGGCTCATCAGAGGCCCCAGGCCACCAGAGGTGCCTCTCCTGCCCCCCAGCAGAAGTGGTTGCAAGCCAACCGCAGGCTTCCTCTGCATAGCCAGCACCTTCCCCTACACTGTGTAGCAGTCACGGTGTTCTAGGCAGCCATCTCTTCGGGTGAGAACTCACAGTTCCCGTCCTCCCTGCATGCCTGGCACAGAGCTGATGAATTCTTGGTGACTGACTACTGTGGTCATACCATGGTCCCCAGCCTCACTTCAAACCAGAGGACAATTAGAAGCCCAGCCCCTGCATTCTGGCCCCACAGCAACTGATGATACCAATAGGGAGCTGTAGCTGGAGCCTCTGCTCCTCATGCCTGACTGCATGCAGGAGGCCCCATGGCAGGGGTGGTGACTTCCAGGCCCCATATCACCAGTTACCAAGACGATCTTATTCCCACTGGGATCAAAGAGTTATTTTAAAATTCTCAACAATATAAGAGGCACGTGGCTTCGGATAAAATTTCCAGCGATGGTGCCACACGGTGGTTCCAAAGGTAACTGAATCTCTGAGATGACAGGGATGTGACATGTCCTGGAAGCCACTGGTGACTTAATCTGTAGCTCAGGGGTGGTGAAAGAATAGATGCCCATGGTGCTGGTGTCAAGCTGAGATGAAAACGTTCTATGAAACATGACCACGGAAAGGAGTAGGACTCTCAGATTTACATAGTAGTTATCTCCTTGGAATTGAAAATAGGTCTTTAAAACCAACTCCTCTGTGCAACATTTAAGCAATTGCATGCACGCCCCTCATGGCTTGCATATTCAAGTCGGATCTCTTTTGGAAAAAAGATTTCTGTGTACATCCTTGTAAGGGCCAAGCAGGAGATGCCTAATCCTTGGGTATATGTGGTGTATGTGTGCCTTGGTGCCTGGAGAAACTCAGGTCAGGGGTAGTAGAACAAGTCCAGATGCTCCTGGTGGGATATGGAGGCAGACAGGGCTAGCATTTTTCAGAGCAGTTGTTTGGGCCAGTGCTCCTGCTGCCTATCACAGAGTGACCCAAACTCCTAAGGCTAAGGACTTTCACATTCAGGTATGCTGACACCTTCTTTCTGCCAGGAAGGAAGAGGGAGGAGGCCTTGGCATCAGGGGTCTCTAGAGGCAGCTCAGGTTGCCCAGCAACCCTTGCAACTGGGAGCTGCTCCACATCCCTGCAAGGAGCCCCTTATTTACTTGAATTGGTTTGAGCTGGTTTCTCTTGCAAGCAACAAAGAACCCTACTGGCAGTGAAATGGCATTCCTGCTCCAGAGTGAGAAAGCTGGGGCTCTAGGTGTGAGACTTGGTGGGAGGTAGAGAAGGGGGTAGTTGTTCAGCTCAACCTCTTCCACAGCCTCAGAACAGCGGGTGTCAGCCCTTCGTGACAATCTCATCTCTATTCTTTGGAAACTCTCTGAGTTAGGAGTTTCTTGAATGAAAACTGGGGTGGTTCAGTGAGCAAAGCCAGAGTCCAGCATCTTTGGTTTTCCTCGGTGGGGACTTGGAGGGCCACATGACTGGCCTTGCAGGTCTTGCCCACAGATGCCAGGATGGGCCAAGGCTGCCACACAAGGGCATGGAGGGAAGGTGAAGCTGCTCTGTGGTCACTGGATGCTATGAGCAGCACCAGGTGGAGTGTTCTGTCCCTGCCATGCCTACTACAGTGAGCATCTGGTCTAGATGTGAGCATCTGGCAGCTGTCACCTAAGGCTGAAGAGATGTTGGGGATTCCCTTTCTCCCATATCTTCCTGGGAATTCCTGTTCATCCTTATTCTCATCCTCTAGTCTCCCTGGGAAGGATTTCCTGAGCCCTAGTTAGGGTCACGCTGTGTTCTCATGACATTTTGGATTCCCACAAGGTGTTCAGAGTGTTTTAGTGTTAGGGAATTCACCCTGGTCCCTTCAACAAAAGCAGGTTTATTATAGAGGCTGGATGATGATGAGGGTTGCACAAGATCATAAATTTCCTTCAAATTGCTGAATAAAAAAGAGACAAAAAGAAAAATTGTTTTATTAAAAGGACGTATAGTCATCCCTGTGTCTGTGACAGATTGATTCTAGTAACTCCCTGGATACTAAAATACATAGGGGCTTAAGTCTTCTATGTAAAATGGTGCAGTACTTGCAAATAACCTATGCCTGCCCTCCATGTGCTTTAAATCCTTTCTAGATGACATATCACAGCATAAACTTCATCTAAATAGTTATTGTGATTTATTGTTTAGGGAATTACAAATTCCCTAGAATTCCCTTAGAAAAATATCTGCACCTGTTCAGTGCAGGGACAATTCTTTTCCATGAATACTTCTTGTTCTCAGTTGGGTGAATCCTTGGCTATGATCAATCTGTGGATATGAAACCTGCACATACAGAGGGCTGACTGCACGTGGCAATTAAAAAGCTAGGATGCCCAGATCCATGGGCAAGACTTCCCAGGCATTGGGGACAGACCCATAGCCAAACCTCTCTTGGCTGGTTTGCATAAGGCCTGGGCTTGAGAACACCTGAAAGTCCTGATAGCTGCTCAGAGTATGAACCCGTGGGACACAACAATGGACGATGCTTGTTATCAATCTCTGGGTCTGCTCTACCTGTCCAACCTTTAGTTTCTGTCTCCTGCCTCCTTGGTTTCAGCTAGCTGCCACTGTCTCTGCTGCCCTGTCTACTTATGTGGACCACTGGCAGACTGATGATGGGCTTTCCATAGGCCAGGTCCACTCAGCTGCCAGTCACATGGGAAATGCTACAGGAAATGGTACATGTAAGATACTATATGAAATACCACATGGCCACTTGCAAAGCCACATGGAGCCCCTGCCTTCACTAGAGGCCTGCCAGGTGTTCTGAAGCAATTTCTTCACCTCTATTCCAGAACCTGCTGTCTGTGAAGCCTCACTGGTATGTGGTCACCCACAGTGGAGTTGGGTTATGATAAGCTGTGTGGTCACAAAGACACACATACTTATGACCTGCCCCTTTGCATGCCATTTCTCTGACAGCAGCTCTGACTGTGAGCTCTTGAGGACAGAGACTAGGTCTCATGCACCCCCTGAATCCTCAACACTTCGCAGAGTGCCTGACAGAGAGGGGTTCAGGGAATTGTGTTAAATAGAAAAGTGGGTGGGGTCTGGGCTTAGTCTGTGCTTTTCTATCTTTCACTACACACAACTTTCCTTTTGCTCCACTCTATTGAATAAAGTGACCAGATGTTCCAATTTATCCAAAATTGAAGGTTTTCTCAGAATGCAGGGCATTTAGTGCTAAGGCTTAGAAAGGCCCAGGCAAACAAGGACAGTGTGGTCACCTTATGGTGGGCTCTGGATCCTCTCTGTATAGAAGTGCCTGTCTACCCCATTTGGCCAGTTAATCCATTATAGGTTGCAGATAGTGACAATATCAGATGGCAGTGTAGGAGAGCAAGGCAGTACCTGATAGCAGTGGTTGTGATGAAGACTTTGAATGTTACTGGGTAAAGCAACTAAGACCTCATAGAGCTGGGCTGGTAAAAAACGCATCCTGGGAGCTGGAGTCCAGCTGGGTCTTGATGGGATCAGGACTAAGCTACCAGCAGCAGGGAAGGCAGCAGGCAGTGGTGCACGTGGCCCCTAGTGTCTGTAGGTTAACCCCCTGGGAGCACTCAGATTGGTCATGTGGCTATTCCTAAACCAGCTGAGCCAAGTTCTGTGTCTCAGGAATAAAGCACGATTGGGAAACTTGGGCATGTGTCTATCTCAGAGGGGCTGAGAGGTGCTGACTGTGGAACCAAGAAGACCTGCGGTGTGTAAAAAGGGCTCTGGAAGGAAATGGAGGTGACTTTTCTTGGGCCCTTGAAAGGTAGAGTGAGAAGCCCAGGCTTCTCTGCCCTTCTTTTGTAGAAGGGGTGACCCAGAGAACAGAGTGAGGGAAGAGGCAGTATGGATGGAAAGGAGGGAGGTCAATTCCAAAGTGTGCTTCAGAACTGGCCACAGCCTGATAACAATCTCCTAGGACCATGCTCTGGGAAGTCGCATAAATACTTCTCATGTGGTCCTTCAGGGGAGAATGGGAGAAAATCTGCTCACTGCTCCAAACTTGCTTTGGTTCGGAAGCAAGGCGTCGATTCCCTGCACTTTCTGCGAGTGCAAGGATGGATGGAGTGTCTCACGTGCAGATAATGCCCAGGGAAGTTCCAGAGGTAAGGAGTGCACCAGCCTGACCCAAGGCCAGCGGTTCCGGGAATGACTGCATGAAGCTCGTCTGAGTCCACACAGAGTTGGAGATCTCCGTAGGGGTCTCCCTCTATGGGAAGAGGGGGCCAAAGCCGAAAGACAAGTGACAGGATCCACAGTGGCCCATGACAAGCATCTGATGGAGGGAAATGGAGTGTGGGTCAGACAACCCTAGAGGCTCCTCTGCTCTCCTCCGAACTCCTGCTCTCCACCTCTGAGTCTGGGACCACAGCTGAGTGACATCTGCACGAAGATCATCAGGTGGCTGGATACGGGATACTCCAGGGCTGGAGTAGGCGCGCTGGGTCTAGGGAAGGCCATCTCCCTATCTCTGCTGAGAACCAAGAGACTGTCCTTAGCCTCTCTCTGTGGAATCTGGGAGGGTCCTGTAAAAATTGTTGAGCAAAAATTTAATCAAAACAGAAATCGGATGCTCCAGGACCCCGTTTGCATATAGCCTAGAAGTAACAATGGGGGATACCAGGGGGTAAGACTCCAAAGTCCAGCACCTAGATCTGCAGCTTTAGCAGAGGACTCACAGAGGTTGGCAAGCAGATGGGCGGTAGCGTATCATGGGAGAACTGGTTGCATCCAGGCCGAAATGGTTCCGAGGGAGGAGGGATTTGGTCTCAAGTCCACATTGTACTGGCACCGGCATAGCTCCGAGTTGAACTCCAGCTCTCTTGTGTCTGCAGGAGCCAGGGAACCATGCCCTTGAGGGCACAGCTGGTGTACTATGCATCTCCGTACCAGTCCCAATCAGGGCCCAGCACACAGTCGAGCTCAACACTGTGCTTTGTGTAGATGCTTAGAACCCTGCCCTCACTCGCTCCCTTTCTAGTTCCATCCTGGTTTGCACGCTGGGTGAGGTGAATGGTACAGAGAGGAATTTTGATGACACCCACTCTGTGCAGGGTGGAAGTGGAGGTCGTGGGTGGTGTCCTCATTGTTACTGGCCTCTGGGGGCACATAGCGTGGGGTGTTCTCACCTGCTGTGCACCCAATTTCCCATGGAGGGGCAGTGACATGATCACTGTGCAAAACTGGCAGGACACAGCTTTCCTGTGCCAGAAAAGCAAATTCTCTGGGCTCTTGGCTGCCTGAGTGGGGCCACTGAAGGTCCAGGACTTGGCATCAGTCATCAAAATGCTGTTCTTTTCACCCTGTGTTTGGCCCAGTTCTGGTAAGTGTGAGTTTTATTACCAGCAACAAAAAGACTAAGTCGGACACAATCCAACTGGAAATCTTCCTGGCCTGGGAGGCACAGTTCCTGCTCAGCAGAGCCTCACCAGGGGAGCCCTGGGGAGAGTTGTTTCCTTGGTAACAGTGGACCAGAGTCCAGAGTTCAAGCCCCAAGGGGGTCTGTGGAGCCAGCTGGGCAGGCTGTGTGGGGGTCAGCTCTGCTTGTGAGGGTGTCACCTAGGGCAGGTCGGGATTGAGTGGGCCCAAGAGGTGAGTACCACTGGTGTGGTTAGGAGCCAGGATGCCCTCCGTGACACCGGGGAGAAGGGGGCTCCCAGGACAGCAGGTACCAGTGCCTAGTACCAAGGCTCTCGATTCTTCATAGCTCTTTAGGCAGCCACAGCCTGCCTTGCCCCCACTATTTGGGCATTTCTGAACATGCAAAAGATCAGGTTTCTCTATCTCTTTCTAAAGAGGAAGAAAGGATGTTTGTGTGTCCCAGACTGGTTAGAGCTGCCCCATCTTACAATGCAGAGATTGCTGCAGCCACAGCTCCTAACAGCCTCAATCCTGGGTAGCCTGGAGATACCGTGAGGAGTAGTCAGCTCTGCCCGCTGCTTCCTTCAGATGCTGTTCAGCAGCGCTGGGCTGGGCAGCCTGCAGAATGGGCCCCAGGCTTGTGCACGCGGTGGGTTGAGGTGGTTGTTGCTGCTGTCTCCTGGCTGGGGCTGGGGCTGGGGCTGAGTGTGGTGTAGGGATGGTCTCTCTCTCTCCTTTCAGAAGCCCACGACTAACAACTTCTTCCTCTTCTCTTGCTGTCCAACAGCTAATTTATCACAAAAGGAAGCCCTTCGGAGAGCTACTCAGGAGGCCAGCTAGAGGGTACACCAATAATAGCCATCAGTTAGTGGGAATCCTGGGAAGGGCACATTACCTATGTTCCACAGGATGGGGGGCAGGCAATGTGTCCTAAGCCCAAAGTCTCCTCCAGAAGCCCCGTTCAGATCCCTGGGTGCTTTTGTGCAGTCTCCAGGTGAATCACAGGGAATAAAGGCCCAGGAGATGTTGGGGTGAGGATACTGGACATGGGGAGTGGACCAGACAGAGGAAATGGCCGAGGCAGACACTGCAAGGACTAATGGTGAAGATAGTTTTCCACCACCTTCTGGGTAGTTTGTGTGTTCAGAACTGTCTAATACAATACTAAATTATTTTGATCCATGGGCTGTACTTATAGTGCACTCTTCCAAATGTTGTGAGCTCACTGGAGAACTTCAATCCTGTCAATAAAGTAGACACATTTATCCCTCCGTGTTCCAGAAACCCCCAGGTTCACCAACATCTGTGAAAAAGCTTCTTCAGTATTTACCTATGGGTTAGTCAGTTTCTTGTTGCTGTGACAAAATACCTGAGAAAACCAACTTATGAGAAACAAAGATTTATTTTGGCTCACAGATTCAAGGGTTTCAGTCCATGGTTAATTGGCTTCATTGCCTTCGGGCTTGTGGCAGCTCGTCACATCATGGCTGGAATGCATGATAGAGGGGCTAGTCACCTTATGGTGGCTAGAAAGCAAGGAGGAAGGGCTGGGGATCCCAATATCCCAATATCCCCAAATGGATGAGCTTCCCTGCAGTACATCCTCCCTCCTAAGGCTCCTCCTCCTCCTCATAGTACTCTAGGCTGAATGCATGGCCTTTGGGGAAGGCTTAAAATACAAGTACAATGGTGTAAAACCTAGGCACATCTTTTTGTATACCTTAAATCATTTTAGATTACTTTAGATTGCTTATAACACCTAATAGAAAGTACATGTAATATCTATAGTTATGTTGTACTGTTTCGAGAATAATGACAAGAAAAACTTTCTACGTATATGACACCATCATAAGCCTAACGGTATAGTGCATGTTGGAGGTGACCCCAAGCCAATCCTGCAACTCCTGCCCACCCTCTATCCCTGGCTCTTTTGCTAAAGGCTAATGGACAGAACAACTGGAGTGTAGCACGTTCACCCTTGCTCCTAGCAGAAAGGATTCTATGAGATCTGCCAGAGAGCTCGATACAGAAGCCCTGCTGCTGGTGGTAGGGAAGGGGTGCTCTGTGTACTCGTGTGTAACAATGCTGAGGAAACTAGCGGTGAGGGCCTGCTTGGAGGACGGGTGTGCCAGGAACAGCCAGGGCTGCTGGAGTCTGTAGCACTGAACTTGTATGAGTATCTCAAAAGCTGGTTTGAGTTTCTTGGAACCAGCACGGCATGATGAATCTGGGGGAGCACTCACATGTGCTGAGATGCAGCTACAGCATGGGAAGGGGATCAAAGGCTCCCATAGGGCACCGACCCCAGGAAGAGGAAAGTGATTGCAGGTGACACCAAGGAGCCTGCTCACCTTCTTTCCTCCCTATACTGCACCTGCCCTGGCCCACTGCCCCAGCCTGGAGGACCTGGCTGAAGGGGAGGAAGTGCTCTAGGAAAGGAGAACAGAAGCTGCCCACGTTCCTCATGCTGCTGGCAGGCTTCCCAGGGCATAGTGCTGTGACTGGGAAGGGGCATAGATTTAGCTTCAAATGTTTGAATCTCAACTATAATTACTGTAGTTACTGGAATTCTTTTTTGTGGCTAAAAGAGACCCAAAGCATTGTTATCTTACATTGACTAGAAAAAACACATTACACTTGAAAACCAAGATTGGTGGGAAAACCAACCCTGTGAACAAGTTTAAAAAGGAACTGGGAAGGAAAGAATTAAGTTGTTTTCAGATTATATCCAATAATCAGAATATGAGAGTGCTCAATAAACTTTACAGAAGCAACAGAAACAATTCTGGATATTTTAGGCAGAAAGAAATTTATTTTTCTTTTTCTGAGGCAGGTTCTGCAGGTGGGTCCTGAACTTACTACAAAGCCAAGGCTGGCTGCAAACTCATGGCAAACCTCCTGCTTCAGCCTCCTGAGTGCTGAGATTACAGGTGTGTACCACCACACCTGGCTAATTCTGATGTGGTACGGGGGATCCTACCCAGGGCCATGTACACGTTGGGCAGCAAGCACTCTGACCCTTGAGATGTGGCCCCAGCCGAGCAAAAAATTTTTCCACAGGACATTGGTAGCTCAGAGAATCTGTGGACGAGCATAGCTGGTAACTGGGAGCCAACCAAAGGCCGCAGTCCAAGCTGGCTGCGGAGCCCCTGAGATGCTGCTACCAGCTCCCTGCTGCAGGTACAAGCCTAAGTGCCTGCTGCTCCCCTGCCTACCAGGACGCTATCTTCAGGGTCCATCTTCCTCAGCCCCTTGGTCTGCAAGGAAGCACCTGACTGGCTGAGCCTCATCACATGCCAGGCTCCAGGCTCAAGGGGTGCTGAAAAACCAGACCTGCCTATTTTTAACAATTAAAATACTAAAGTGGCTGTTGTCAAAACTCCTGTGACGGGAAAAGACTTTAGACACAGCAACATAATTCAGGTGCTGGGCCCTGGGAAGAAGAGGGAATAAAACTGAAAACTGTTGAAAAAGGATAACCTTTCACTGACTGAATTTAAAACTAAATGACTAAGATTATCAAGAAATTACTATGGCCATACTTTCTGCTTTCATCCTTAATGGGGTTTTGAAAACGAGATATTATACAAAATATATTATCATAGAAAAAAATTTGTTTGCATCCTAGAGATTGTGGCTATGAAATTCAGTCTCATCGGGGACACAGTGTAAGAAGTGAAGCAAAGCAACGGAAGCCAAGCCGTGAGTGTAAGCTTCAATACAGCGCCTTGTTGGCTGGGCAGGCCTGGGCCGGCGCCATCAGCGGCACCGCCTATCTCCTCCCGCCCCCTGCCACCCTGGCCAGCACCAGCTTCCCCTGCATCATGAGTTCCCTGTTAGACCAAGGCTGGTCAGGACGCGTAGCTTCCGGTGACAGGTGCTCTGTCTCCTAGGTGGGAGGCTGGCGCAGTGACGCTGGTCTGCTCTCGTCGCCCTCTGCGATCTGGCTGCTGGAGTGTGTGCAGCACGCAGTGAGGGTGAGAAGATGCCCTGGGGTGGCAGTGATGGGGGGCTCCTTGTAGGAGGGGCCCCCATGTCCCTGACCCCAGCCTTGGTCTTAGTCTCCCATCGGGTCCCCAAAACCACCCATAGGGAGCCCCTCCCCTCTACACACTGCCCCTGCGTCCTCCGGCCCGCCGAGCAGGAACTCCTTTTCCTCTTCTCAGAGCTCAGGTGAACCTGAGGAAACCGCGTCTGGTTACTTACTGATCTCTCCTTTCTCTGAGCCTCGTGAGGCCAGGCTGTAAGACCACCATACTGTTAAAGCTGGAAATGGCTTTCAGAACTTTTTTTTTTTTTAATAGGAAGGCAACTTAGGGCCCAGAGACAGTGTTAGCTCAGCATAGCTGTGTGGCCACACTTGGGCTTTGGGCACAGTAGGTCTCTGGACGCAGATCTCTTTTGGCACTCCTACCTTGCCTCGGGGGTCTCCCTGACTTCGCCTGTGCTACACCTCCCCATCCCCCCCCCCCCCCGCCCCCCGCGCAGAGACAGGTGGCAGCAAAGCCCACAGCGGGCGTTGTCAAGATGAGCAGGAGCTATTCCACCATCACCTGCTAAGCATTTATTAAAGCTCTGAGGTCCCTGATAAGAATTCTGCCAAGGTGGGTGGTAACTCCTTCAGGCAGAGGAAGGAGAATGGTTACCATGGAGACTGCTCAGGCTCAGGTTTCCATGGCAACACTCGCATGAGATTACAGAGCTTCCTACTTATGTCAATTTAACATTTCCAACTGCTTTATTCTTCTCGCAAAATGCAGAGCTTCCTTTCTGGGACAGTGACAAACCTCAAGGGCCAGAAGGAAAACAGGTGAGACTGTGCAGCTGGCAGAAAGGAAGGACATCTGAGCCAGTGGGCCTCCTTCAGCCCAAGTGCAGATGTACACGTGCAGCGACACACACATCACACAAAGGGGCGAAAAGATAGGCAGACCTCCAGAGCCCTGCCATCCCCGCTCTCCAGAGGCCACTGGTGTTACAAGGCTTTGGGAACTTCTCCTAGATATAGTACATATAGCTGTCTTCTAAAAATATGACATACCTGGCTATCTTCTAAAAATTTTCATTGCATATGCCACCTGCTTTACCCTATTTACAGATTTTTGAGAACTTTATACATAGCATAAAGAGATCTAGCTTAGGGATGGGGGGCTTAGCCCAGTGGTTAAAGCACTTGCCTAGTAAGTGCAAGGTCTTGGGTTCAATTCCCTAGCACCATATAAGCTGGGTGTGGTGGCACATACCTCTAATCCCATCACTTGAGAGGCTGATGCAGGAGGACTACTGTGAGTTCAGGGCCAGGCAGGGCTACATAGTGATTTCAAGACCAGCTACTACAGAGTGAGACCCTATCTCAGAGAGAGAGAGAGAGAGAGAGAGAGAGAGAGAGAGAGAGAGAGAGAGAGAGAGACCCTGCCTCAGAGAAAGGGAGAGCAATCCATCTCATGCTTTGTAATATATTTTTGTATTCTCATTTAGGTATATCTAAAGGATAAATTTATAGCAATGAAATTTCTGTGTCAAAGAGACTACATTTTAAATTTTGATGTTGTTGTGAGATCAACTTATAGCCAGGGCTAGAACACAACAAGGGCTTGTATACATGTGAGAAGACTGGGTATAATTACACATTTTTATAAAACAAAAAAAGGCAAAAACTCACAAAACCAGTTTTCCTAACTCAATCACTAAGAACAGAAAACTTTAACACAAATTCTCAACAAGAAAATTATGAGAATAGAAAATTTCACACCAGAACTACTAAACACATACCTGTAACTCCTAAACAGAATGGAACCCATGTACTAATATAGAAACAGGAAAATATATAATAGCCAAATCAGTTACTAAGATTATTCACCACATTAACAAATTAAATCATATGAATAGGGGCAGAAAAGCCATTTGCTAAAATAATTCGTCGTTAATTATTGACTTAAGAACACTTTGTAAAGAGAACTGCTTTAATCTTCAAAAGAATATTCTCCTAACAACTATAGCTAAACTATCCTCAAGGTAAATTCCTTTTAAAATTAAAAACAAAAGAAGATTTGTGGCTATTGAATGGTAGCTGAGTTCCAAGCCAGTCAGGCAGAACAGGAAGAAAATTTTAATTATTTGAACAGATCAAACAGAATTTACACATAATCAATAGAATTGCTTTTACTGAAAGCATAAAAGAATTCTCAGCTAATTTCCTGGCATAGAAAAATAGCTTGGCAAGTTTGCTGGGCCAATATTAAGAGATAAATCACATTTCTACACACTAACAAGTCATAATTATTAATTATAATAACAAATATAAAGAACTTAGGGACCAATCTAATGAGAGGTTTGCCAGGCTTCGATTCAGATGAGTATAAAAGTGCATTGGAAGATATTAAAGATACTTAAAATATCATGCTCATGAATTACACTGGTATCATAATGACTACAAATTCTCAACTGGATCTATAAATTTTATACAAGTCCAGTAAGAAATGTAACAGACAGTTTCATGAAGCTTAATAATTGTGTCTAAAATGCATGTGAATGAGGGGACAAGACATGATGCTGCTACAGAAAAACGACCCGATATCCAGATTTATTTTTAGAATGGTTATGGCCCAAGGGATACACCCAATAGCACCACACAGAAAGCCCGGAGATGGGCTTTATACACATGAAAATCTGATCCATGTGGCTCTATATTGGAGCTCAATAAAAAAAGAAACACACACACAACCTGTACTAAAATGTAATTTCTACCTCATACTATACCAAGAAATAAATTCCAGAGGACTTCTAAATATAAAATACAAAACTTTAAAATGATCCAAAGAAATCAGGATGTCTCTTTAACCTTGGGAAAGGATTCCTGAAACAAGATGCAATACTCTAATCACAAAGAAAAAGAATAAATCTGACCACACTGAAGTCACTAATTTTTACTTGTCAAGGGGACTACTAAGAAAGCGAGTTGACAACTTACAAGCCAAGGTGAGATACTGGGTCCCCATCAACAACAAAATACACAATATATAAAGAATGCATTCAAGTGGAAAACAAAGCATTGTGTAGAAAAACAGACAAAATAACACAAGTTGCTACACTATGGAAAAAGAAATTTAAGAGTCAAATAATCTTATGAAACTTATGTCACTCTCCTAACAGTCAGAAACAAAAGTAAAACCACACTGAAATACCATTTTAATTCCAGTCCATTGAACCCAGAACCCAAGGCCTTTGAACTGATCTATATCTTCAGGTTTTCTTTTTAAATGTTTAATTTTTAGAAAGGGTCTTACCAAGTTGCTAAGTTGCCCCAGCTGGGCTTTAATCAGTGATCCTCCTGCCTCAGTCTCCTGGAATTAGAAGTGTGTACCATTGTGGCCAGTAGAAATCTTAAGGACTACTGAGATTAATCATCAGAAAGGGTGTGGAGTGAGGTGCATGTCTATGAACTGTGGTGTGAATGCAATTAGTTTAACTTTATATAAAAATAATCTGGTAGAATTTTGTGAGTCCAACATTTATATGATGCATGATCTAATGATTTCACCTCTAGGTGTACGTAATAGAGAAACCTTTGCCAGAAGCCCTACGAAACTGAATACTTCTAGAAAACGCCTTCATGAAATGAAGTCACTGTAATTGAAAAAATTCAGAAAGAACCCTAATAATCATTGTCAGCTATTGTTTAACAGAAATGTAAGTTTGAGAGGAAAAAGCAAGTCAGAAGACAAAACACATACAATATTTTGCTACTACTTTATAGTATTTAAATCCAAGCAAAACTATATATTAGGGGCTCTTGTGTATGTGGTACACCTAGGCAGAAGCCAGAAAGGAGGATAGGAATTATCTGGACTGACTAAATGATGTAAGATGGATCAATATGTAGGAAATTGACGTGTTTTCAGGATTGTCTTTGGATAGTGTCTTTGCACTAATTTGGCTCTTGAATGTCCTTTACAGGACACTGAGGTGGGGAGATAGAAGACACAGGTGGAGTGGTGTGAAAATATCCGAACATGGGTGCCAACAATTCATGGCATCCCTGAGCATGAGTGTCCCCACTACCTCTAGAGGTGGCCTACTTGCTCTCTCCTTGGTTTTTTTGATTTGCTTCCATCAATAAAACGCAACCCCGTAATATTTCTGGGACTTCTGCTCCTGGGCCTTAAAGGATCGATCCTTTCTGTTTTCCCTCAACGGGCGCTGAGCTGACAAGATGCCAGTTAGAATATGGATTATCAGAGGCCACCTGGAGTGAGGCCCTCGGAATCCGAGTCCCTCTTGGGTACTCTAGCCCCAGCCAACCTCCCAGCTGGACGCAGAGTACTTCCCCTAAGAGGAGCCGTGTCCCCCACCGGCGCTGCTCACCACAGAACCAGGGACACCGTCAAGCGCTGTCAGACCATGGTCAGCTCAGGGGTGCTCACTGAGCTTCAGAACTTACTGGTAACTCCAGAACACTTTGGGTTACAGCATTTTGTGTACAATAAATGCTTCACAATATATGAAAAAAATCCCAAAATCCCGACCCCAATTTGACATGTAAGATGTTACCTTCCTAGCTCTGATTTATATTTTCTTTGTAATTAAACATCTTTTCGTGTGTAAGCACCGACTCTCTTCTTTGTGTCATACAGTACAGGGGATGGAGTCCAGGGCTGAGTATTCCCAGTCCTTTTTTTTTTTTTTTTTTTTTTGAGGCTAGATCTTTGACTAAGCTGCTAAGTTGCCCAGACAGGGTTCAAATCTCAAACCCGGCGATCCTCCTGCCTCAGCCTCTCAGAGTGCTGGGATTACAGGTCTGTGCCAGTAAGCTGGGCTGCATTTCTGTTTCTCATCCTGAAAATGGCCTCTTTATATTCTTTGTCCATTTATCCACTGAGTAGTTCATTTTTTTTGGTGATGAATAAAGACTTTGCACTTAGAAGGAAATGGCTTTTACAGTGTTTGAAAATCATCTCCTCCAGTTTCCCACTCATAAATTTTTTAGCCTCATGATGTATTTTGCTATATGTAAATTTTGCCTTTTCATTTATAAATTCTGCTTAGAAAGGGCTTTCCTCCTCCAACGTTATTTTAAGTCTTCAAGTACCCTTGCTTTTGTTTTTTTTGAGGCTGGTGTTGCCATGCTGCCCAGGCAGGTCTCAAATGCTTGGGCTCGAGAGGTCCTTTTGCCCTAGTTGCCTGAGTCCTGAGATTACAGGCATGTGCCACCATGCCCATCTTCAATATTTATGGTTTTGTTGCCTGGAATTCATTTTGTACAGTGAAGGATTCAGATTTATGTTGTCAAATGGTTAATGAGTTGTTCCATTAGAAATCCACAGTCCTCCATGACTTGAAAGCCATTCTAACCATACACTGAATTCCCCTATAATTTAAGTCAATTTGCGAACTCCCCCACGGCATCTCATGGCCTCTTCCTTTGCTGCACCGAGCTCCCTCATTCTGCTTGCTTCGTTTTTGCAGGGCTGGTGCTGAGGATCCATGGCAAGTACTCAGTACACCCGAGCTACACCACCAGCCCACACCAGTGTGATGTAAGTGTTGAATACCTGAAGGGCAGTTCTTTACCTTTTGCAGGATTTATCCAGTTATTCCCCATGTTGCCTTTTCCCTTGAACAGACTGTGTCACATTGAAAAACAATTGGGAGCTGGACTTTGTGGCACAGGACTGTAATTCCAGTGCCCTGGGAGGCAGAGGCAAGAGGATCACAAGTTTGAGTCTAGCCTGGGCCACTTGGTGAGACTCTGTCTCAAAATAAAAAATAAAAAAAGGGTTGAGATATAGCTTAGTGTGAAGGTTGTGGGTTCAATCCCAAGTACCACACACACACACACACACACACACACACACACACACACACTCATGAAAACACAAAACAAAGAAATAACAAAAAGTAAATCTAGTTGGCATTTTAATAGATTGTATTGCATTTAGATGAATGAATGTCAGCAAAACACTTCTCCCTGAGACAGCCTTTATGTCCAGTAACAAGGTGTGTCTGCATAATTTGAGTCTTTTGTATTCCTAGAAGGGCAGTGAGACTGTGGACAGCACCGTGGTAGTAGGCATCCACCCACCCGCCTCCCAGGACAAGGACACAAATCCCATATCCCGAGTCCACAGAACCAAGGCTCTAGTCGGCTCCTATTGCTTCTTTTTCTAGATAATGTAACTGTGACTCTCACACTCGACCTCAGCTCAACTCCACCAAGAACAGGTACTAATTACACAGACATTGTGGAGACTGCTACACTGTCTTTGTGCTTAATTAAGGGCATACAATAATGATGTCATCTGACACACAGAACAGAACAAGGTGGTTTATGGCACTTAAAAGCAGCTTGACCTTGGGCAAGTTTCATAAGCTTTCTAGTGTGGTTCTCCCTCCACATCTGTGAAATGTGAGCTCTATCTGGCTCAGATGCCGGTCCTTTGAATGCCACAAGACCACACAGGGCAGAGTCGATGTTCGCTGGATGAACCAGGAAGAAGTGCACCTCTTTAATAGCCAGATGCCAAGGTCCGCAGCTTTCTTCCTGCCTGTTGCCCCGTCAATACCCATTCCTGCTTCTTTGTGTCCGGAACATCCCCAGCCCAGCCAACACCACTACCCACCACATGGGGGTCGAAGTCAGAAGTAAAAGATTTTTATTTTCTACAGACACTTCTGAAAAGAGATCTAATAGAGAAAATATACAAAGCATTTACGTTTCCTCTCCACAGAGCACCCAAGTCTGACTGCAGGCATTGAAGCCTCTCCAAGGCTCAGGGCTAAGGGCAGTTAGCATACCGAACATTAGTTAAAAACATGCAAAAGTGAGAAGGAAAAGGAAAACATCAAAGTCCCCCATACAGAGGGGGCAATTTGAGAAGGAGGAGGCAGGGTGCACGTACCAGGTGGCCTTCCCTTCCCTCAGGCAGTTCACAGCGGCCCTAGGCTAGAGAAAGCAATTCCCCAACGGCTCCCCTGGAGCCTGTAGTCCTGAAGAGTGACCTTGCCCTGTCCCTTGTGTCCACCCTGTGGGGACTCTGCTTGTGCTCCCAGATGCCAGGCCAGAACCCTGGCTCCTAATTTCTTTGGTTCCACTCGAAAAACATTGTGCTGGACAGACACATCCACTCCTGACTCCAGCTCCTGCTGGTAGGCTGAAGGCACTGACAGCAGACCTGGGAGACCCCACGACAGCCACCTTCCCTTGTGCTCTAGTGGGTCTGACCCCGACACGTTCCCCATCCTCAGCCCATGCTCTGTCCTAGGAGTCTGGATGGGACACGAAGTGTGCTATCTAAGGAAAATGACTTTTTTGACTTCCCCACCTGTGCAGGTATTTCTGAATCCCATGCCACCCTTCTCTCCCACCCACCCTGACTTAAGACCTGCCTCTTGGCCCAGCCACTTGGGACCCGATTTCAAGACAGTAGGGCAGAGAAATTACCTTGGGGTGTTCCCTCCCTCCCTTACACCTGGGAGGTTAGAGAGGCAGGAGCCTTGAGAGGTCACAGCCCTGGTACAGGGAGGTGGGTGGGTCTAAAATGAAGGGTGGGTCACATCACACCTATGGAAAGGTATTCAAAGTACAAGCTAAGCAAGGGGAGGGAGGAGGGCCAGAGAGTGGCCAAAGGAGAGAGAGGGGGATAGACTGGCTCAGAGGGAAGGGCCTCACACCACCCCGCAGATGAGGGTCTCCACCACGAAGGTATTCTCAAAGTGGCGGATGGCGTTGCACTTCTGGGCCCCACGCTTGTTGATCCCTGAGGGGAAAAAAAAAAAAAGAAAAAGAAAAACCCCTGTGAGGATGGTGTCCCATCCCAGAAAGGTGGCCAGCCCCGGGGCCTGTGAAGGACCTCAGGACCTAGTTTGGGGGGTGTCAGGGGAAAGTCCAGGAAGGGGTGCCCAGATTCATGGCACAGTAAAGTGCTGAGGTGAGAGCCCAGAATGGAGTGACACTCTACATGACTACTATGTGACTTCAAGGCTCTGTGCTTGTTTCCTCATCTTTAAAGAGATGGCCAGAATGAGGATAATGCTATTTTGTGGTGAGGGTGAAGCAGCACCTGGTACATCCCAGGGGCTGTATTATTAATGTTAGCTGTTGTTTTTCCTGCTGCCATATGAGCTCTCACACTGCTGGGCTAGAAACTACCCAAGACAGTGAGGTTTTGGTGCCTGGGGCAGGAGCCCAACACTCACGCCTCCGGGTGGCCCGGCGCCGCAGCCTGTAGGTGTCCTTTCCATTGCATAAGTGGTAGATGAAGGAGCCCAGAGCCTCCTTGTCGCTGACGCGCTCAGTCACCACCATCTCCTCCTGCATGATGTACGTCTGTGGGAGGTAGGTCCCCCTCTGCAAAAGGAGTGGGCACAGTGCAGGTCAATAACCTGGACCCTTGGCATAGACTGAAATGCCTGTCACACCTACCTGCCTCTCACCCAGAGGCCCATCACCAGCTCTTCTGATGTCTCCAGGCAGTATCTGTGCCTATACTGCAGTCACTTAAGGCATGTGTCTGAGTCTGCCCCAGGGGAAGTGCTCCTGGGAGCAGGGCCCATATCCTTCCCAGTCCTGCTGGACCAGGGCATGGTTTGAATGGCAAGGAAGCTGGTCTCAGGGTTCTCCATAAGCAGGGAGAGGAAAGGACAGCAGTGAACCAGGGAAGTGGACAAAGAGAGATGGAGGAGACATGATGAACATACAGGAGCAACATCCCTGAGTCCCCCCACCTCCTTCCCCAGGCCTGGCCTCCACAGGGGAGGGGCAAGGCGACAAGACGCTGCCAAGACCCCCGCTCACCTTCACATTCATGAGGAGCTCCCAGAAGTTACGAGGAGGCAGTACAATGGTGGTGTTGAGCTCAATGACATAGCATTTGTCCAGGGAGATGTCATGGTAGGCAGTAAGACCCTGGGCAGAAGGAGGTGCCTTGTCAGTCTTGAAAGGAGGCAAGGGCCTGACCCAGGTCGGGCAGCATGAAACTTTCAGCCAACAGACTCCCAAATCCTACTGTGCCATCCCTGGGCCCCCAGAAGTGGTGGCCCCAGGATTGCTGGATACCTGCTCCTCTGAGCTGGATTTGCAGGTGGTAGCACGTGATAGATGAGCACCCTACCGTTCTGACCAATGTCTCGGCTGCTGCAAAAACTCTTCCCATGAGTTCGCAGAGCAGAGTGACATTTAGGATACACTGTTATATGCCATTCTGTCACACCCTTGAGCCCAGACATCCCTGTGCAAAACCTGGGCCTGTCGCAGGCCCCATGGGCCTCTGCTGTACGACAGCCAGAATGTGGAGAGCAGGTTAGCACTGCAACTCCTACAAGACTTTGGGAAGTGAGTTTGGGGAAGAGAGCTGGGCCTGCATCTCACTGCCTCAAAAACAGTTGCTAATGAGGATGGTTATCTCAAAGGGAAAGGAAATGACGGGGGAGAGGATAAGAGAACCTTCTAGAATGCTGGCCATGTACCAGACCTTGGCCTGGACAGCACTACGAAAGACACAACTGCAGAAGCCCACACAGCTGCAAGCACCCAGTGGTGGGTATACTCCCCTCAATCACATGTGAGCAGACATGGGGCCCAACTGCCTTGCCATGACAGCTAGTGTTTGCAGAGATTCTCCTGAAGCTAGTCCATACTTCGTGAATATTACCGATACAACAAAAGCAACGCTTCTAAAGGTCTGGTAACCGTAAGTACAGACATCTACTCTATCAATTCATAAATGCTCCAAAGATTTTTTTCAGTTTTGCTCTTGTTCTGGATCCCCAGGACACTATTCACCACCCCCACCTGCTTTCTTGCCAGCCACCAATGCCTATAGATGGTCTCACCCTCTGGAAGTCATGGATGATGTCTGCAGGGTCCCCACCACCGAACTGGGGTACAGGGACATTTATGCGTTCATAGTTTTCTTCGAGGTAGATTTTCACATCTTCCTCCAGCTCCATACGAGTTCGGACCTGTGACAGGGAGTCTTCATACAGCACGCCACAGTGGAAGAAGTTATCGCGGGCCAGCTATGCACAGTGGGGACAGAGGGACACAACGATCACACAGTGCACAGTATACTGGGCACAGCTCACACAGCCTACCTGCCATACCCTGAAGGCCAGACAAGGCACAGTGAGAGATGAGCCGAACCTTGGTGAAGGTGCTGCGTGACGTCAGATGTGGGGGGATGTTCCAGAGCTGCCAGTTCCTAGGTAAAAGCTGCTCCAAGACTCAGGTTCCTCATCTTAAGTGTAACCGTCCCTAAGGTCCTTTTTGGCCATAATACTGATAAGTCTATGTAACAAGGTGGACCAGAAGAAGAGGACCAATGACTCCTGTGCCCTTAACTGAGCAGCAGACACCATAGAAAGGCCGGGTAGGCAGGAGAGTCGCTAGGAATAAACCTAAGAGCTACTCAGGGCATCCCTAGGGCACCTGTAGAATATGGAAGATATAAAGAGGTTGATGAGAAGTGGTGAGGTGGTGTGGGTAGATTTTGGTGTCACCCTCAAACCCCAACTTCAGGTAAGTCCAACTCTATTCCTGGCTTCAAGGCCCCAGAGAAAGTTTAAACAGCATGTCCATTTGTCCCAGCAGATGGGACTAGGCACTCATCAGCAAGGGAAGTGAGGCAGCGTGGCCACTCGGACTTCCCCAGGGGACTGGGGGCTTCAAGTGGTGGCCTGACCTATAAAGCACAGAAAGCAATGGAGAATTCCCCCTTCTTTGTAGCACCCCCAGGATGAGTGAGGCCTAGGAAGAGAGCCCAGGGAAAGTCAGACAGCATAGCTGGGGCCCACTCTGGCCACAGACTGGATACCTCACATACTGACTGTCCCAGGGGCTGCTCTGAAAGGTCTATACTGCCTGGGAGTCAGGATGAGGAATATAATAGCATAAAACTCTGAGTGGGGACTGGGAAGAGGGAGACAGCGGGGAGCCACAGCAGGTCCTGGGGTAGGGCCATCATAGGAAAAGGGCAGAAGGTCCCTTCAGGAGAGCAGGAACCTAGGACAAGTGGGAAGCAGGCCAAAGAGGAAGGGGGAAGGGAGGTGGAACGAGGGGAGGCTATGCAGGGAGGGATGTCCTGAAATTGGGAGAAGTGTGCAGCTGACATCGTTAGGGGAAAGCACCACCATGAGTTACAAACTTTTCAGTCATTTCCATTCCATCACTAGCTGCACTTTGGTTTATCCCCTGAGCTACTTCTCAGTTAACAGCTTTAGTTTCCAGAAATTCCCTCCCTCTCCAAGTCTGTGTGGCCACCCAATCATGGGTGAGGCAAGCTACAGTGTCTACCCTTGACTCCTTATAACGTGGTGAATCTGAGCAGAAGTCACCTCCACCTCTCACGGTCTCTAATCCACAGTCCATGCACAGAACAGAATTAGTCTTCCTTGCAACACTACCCTGGGCCACAGGGTACCAGCTCTGGAGGGGATCACAGAATTTAATTTCTGCTGGACCTGAGTTCAAGATGACAGTGTGGGAGAGGCCCCAGTGCTGCCACCTGAATCAGTGCTTACATCTCCAGAACAAGGGGGCTGCGGTGGGAGCTGGCTTTGATCCAACCAGGAAGCTCCAGGGAGAAAGATGAACCCTGGCCTTCCAGTTCTGCCTGGGCCCTGGCTCCCACCTGAGCACACGGCCAGTGGTTCCTGCTGTCCCTCTTCACAAACCACTAATGCTAGCTCTCCAACGTTCCCCACCACTACAAATTTTCCCTGTTCCTGTTTCAATGCTGCCCTTTCTTCCAGCACTGTCTCCCCTGCCAGCCCCTTACCTGAGCTAGGAAGAAGTATCTGTAGATGTAGACCGAGGCAAAGACGAGGCCCATGAGCAACACGACCATGCCCATGGAAAGGTAGCACACACCTCCCACAGAGGCCCCCTTCTTGGGGCGCTGGTAGGGGGGACGTTCCTCCTGTGGACAACAAGGCTGGGTCAGCCAGGTACTCCAGGGGGCAGGCCCACTCCCGAGATGGCCTGTTTCCTAAGTGAGACTGGCCCTCTGGTAAGGCCTAGTAAGCCTGGGAGAAGGGACAGAAAGAAGGACAGCACACATTATGTGGAAGGAACCTCATCAGCGTTTCCCAGCATCCTCTAAGCTAGAAACTGACACCCTGTTGAAAACCATCTAAGTGCCTGGCAGGGACTAAGCAGGCATATTTTGAATTACTTGTGTCCTTGGCTCTCTGGTTACACCAACTTTATCAGTGCCATTCTTTCAGATATAAAGTGGGGGACATACAGGCATGGCCTTAGTGACTGGACTAGAGCAGACACGTTCAACCTGTGACCTACTAATTTTTTGCCTGTGATTTTTTTTACTGTTATAAGAAAATTTACAGAGAAAGTTTTAGTACATATGTATATTAACTATACTGTATATTTTATATGTGGCCCAAGACAGTTCTTCTTCGCTCAAAAAACTACAACAAACAAACAAACAAAAAACAAGGGCAAAAAACAATGGCAGGCCACAGGCTGGACACAGTGAATCCAGACCAAGCAGTTTACAATGCTGGCAGCCATTGCTCTGAGCAATGGGGAGCCAGCAAAACTTTGGAGGTGGGAAGTGACAAGACCAAACCTAAAGCTACAGTGAGTAGGATGGGGTGAGGGTAGCAGAGGTGGGGACACCACTGTGGGGTTGTTAGACCCCAGTGGAGCAGCCAGTGACACTGGGGGCAGGGGCTCTGTGGTCCCAAAGGGAACTGTGCTTGTTCTCTGTGCTCAGCCCCTTTGCGGGACCCAGCAACATCAGGAAGGCTGCCAGATGAGAGTCTACAGTCTGATGCTGGGAAATTCTTGCCAGGAAGGAGACATGGTTGTCAGGGAGGCCAAGCCAAGAGCTCCAGGAGCCAGACCTGGCCTCTGCACTGTGGTGCAAAGCTGCCAGGATGGCTGCCAGACCTGCCTCCCAGCTCTTATGTCTGGGAGGGTGGAGATGTGTGAATACAATACTCATAGAGCCGCTTTAACTGAGTACTAGACCAAGAGCCAGCTAAGTGACCTGGGTCAGCGTTTCTGTTCTCCTACACCTTTCCTTAACTTGGGTCAGCTCTTGTTCATCCTCAAAGACGCTGCCAAAGCCCTGGGTCTGTGTTTCCTATGTCTACTACTCTCTCCTTCCTTCTTGATGTCCAAAGGTGAGGTTAGAAGCCAATCCTCTCGGATACCCCCAGCTTCAGGAAGCTGAGGCAGACCGGGGGTAGGGAGATGCTCCAGTCCAGGGACATTTGACACTGGTTTTGTAATTTGGCATTCGCTGGGCCTCAGTTTCTTCATCTGCAAAGTGAGGGGGTCAGACCATTTCTCAGGGCTTTTCCAGACAGGTATTTTGGGATTTCTTTCTTCCCCTACTCTGGAGAAGGGGTTGTAAAGAAGGGGTCATGGTTCATGTCTACACTACTAAGGTCAGACCCTTCTCTGTCATCATAGTACAGGGATTGCTAGGGGTGCATGCTGGGTTTGGAGCTTGGCTTCAGGTAGTACGGGTAAGCCCCACCAGAGCATACGATCCCTCCCTGCTTAGCATTTTCCCCAACCCAACTTTCTGGGAAAAGGATAGAAAATGGCTAGAGAGATTCCCCTAACCAGCCCATGATCACCCAACTGGCAGGATCCTGGTCTCCATCAGAGACTGTCTAGGCAACATCACAGGCAGACTCTACTGGCATCTCACAATAAGCCACTAGGGGCGGTTGCAAACCCAGCATCTGTGGGCAGTGGTGGCCCTTTTGGTCTTCAATGGCCATGAATGGATCTTAAGAAAATGGCTGCCCTGGACCAAGCAAGCCAACCACATCTACTGTGCATCTTGTTCTGAGGCACAGTACATTCCAAGGGCTAGAATGTATTTAGGGGCCCTAAGCTGGGAAAGGCTTGGGGGTCCTCAGCAGGGCACTGAAGCATCTCCTCCTCAGGTCTCTCATGCAAAATGTGAACAGTCTAACAGGGGTTTTGTTGGGATTAAAAGAGACAAAGAACCAAAAAGCCCTTTGTAGAGGATAAAGTGCCAGATAAAAATAGAAACTCTATTGCCCAAGCTTTTCCTTTTTAGGGTGGCACCATGGACAGCTGTTGAGGCTGCATAGTGGCCATGCTTTTCCTCCTGCATTCTAGAAAACCAGACAGGCTAGCCTAGGAGAGGTAGAAATGGAGAGAGAGAGAGAGAGAGAGAGAGAGAGAGAGAGAGAAAGGGAAAAACCTTAATGGACTACAGGCATGAGTTTGAGGTCTGTTCATCCACAATCAAATTCTCATACAAGGTGAAGCCTCTCATTCTCGCTCACTGCCTTTCTGCTGGGCTGGAGCTCTGGGTCTTGGACTAGAGCTCTGGGCAGGTCAGGTTCTCCATATACTGGGAGTAAAGGCAGGTTGTGCTGGGAATCCAGCCAGGCAATGAAGGTAGGGAGAGGAAGGAGATCAGTGAGGACAGGGCAGCGAGGAGGGAGAAAGTGAGGCTTCGGTGGTCCAGGCTGCCGGAGAGGTGGCCAGGCGCCCCCACTTTACCTAGCTGTGATAGTGACAACACCCTTCCACACCTTTTTTGTAGTCAAGGACAATGTGGGGCATCAAAATATCCCACCCTAAATGTATTTCTGTGGCATATTTCAGTTGCTTATTTGGAGAAGTTGCAGACATCTGCAGACACACTCTGAGGTCTGGAAAGCTGCCCTTTTGTAAAAAGAAATCCGCGTCTGGCTATGCTACTAAGGTAAGCAAGGAAGCAAATAGAAACCCTCTCTCACACATCTCACATCTGCCCTGGAAGGACTGACATCTGCTCAGCCCTCACAGCAGGTGGTCCTTAGGGCTGCTACTCCAGGTTGTCCGCATGCTGAGACAACTTTTGTTCCCTGCATCTCCTCCTGCCCCCACCTTACAGTGACTTGTGTGGCCACCTCCCAGCAGCCTCAAGCCCTGTTTCTGTAGCCAGTAGTAAGCTTCCCTTATCTAGCCACTTGAGTCCTATGCCTGTGCATGTAACAAACTTTGTTGTTCCCGTTAATCTGGCTCCTGTCTGTTCATTCCAAAGACAAAAATTATCAAACCTTTGGGAGGAAAAAAGAAAACAGGAAACTTCCCTACACTAATAAATGGCTCTTCTGTTTCCTGCTACTGGCACCCACTAGCAACCACCTGGAGACCCGCGACTCTGCTACCTACCCAACACCCCTATGGCTGCAGAGCCAAACCCCTAGAAACATCGGGACTGAGCAGTAAAGGCAGGACAAGACAGGAAATATAGAATGTGTCTGCTTGGAGATAAAAGGCTCACGGCTGCCTTTGCTTGCAGGACCCAATACAACAACAACCAAGGTCAAGGCTCAAATTCCAAAGCCCCGAACCCTCATCATCTTCCCTAGGCCCTGGCTGCAGGCTGTGACCTGCAGCAGCTGTGACCTCAGGGGTTTGAGAACTATGCAGGCAGCACAGGCTTCCAGGTGTCCGCCATTCCTGGGAATCTCCCTCCCCAGCTTCTTCACCTGTCGTGCTGGAGACCCAGAGAAACGCTGCTTTCCACGTGGAGCAGCAGCCAACAGCCAGGCATCTGTGGCTTCTGTTCAGAAACTAGGAAAATACTGCATACTGTTTCCAAGGCAACAGTCTCTCTGTGCAAAGTGCCTCGCTGCACACTTGCATCGGGTATGTGAGCCAGATGTACAGGGACCTGGGGGGCTTGGGCCTTGGGCTGTGGGTTTCACTAGGGCCCACAATGGTGTTTATCAGGTGGTTTGGCAAAGCCAGGAGCAAGATGGGAGGGGAGCATTCATTTGGCAGATTCCAGGCTCAGGGAGAGCTCCCCAGCCACTGTGCCTCTGCAGCAATGCCCACTACAACTGTAGGCTCCTCGGGGTGGCTGGAAGAGGCAGCCAGAAAAGCACCAACTCCCTGGGTTGGGAGGTCTCATCTCCCCAGGACCCACGCCATTTCCATCCAGCATCTTTTCTCTCCCAGGCTGCAGGCTCTAACTCCAGAGGCAAAGGTGCCAACTGGTGTATGTGAGACAGACTGCCAGCCTAGCTGTGGGAGGCAGGTGAGCAAGCCTCCATAGACCAGCGGCCCAAAAACACAGATGCCATCTGAGTACCTGTCATGTGCCAACAGGGCTCAGGGATTCACCCTTAGTGGAACCCCACTCCTTCCCACGCTGGCCTGTGGCAGACAGCATCTGCACACAGATGCTCTCTGCTCAGCTGCCCTCACCCGAGAATGTTCTCTCCTACTCTGCTCTCTCCAGGGAGCCAAGCTCACAGGGCCGAGAAGCTGGCGACCGCTCTGTGCTGCCGCGATTTTGCCATGACTGTTTCTCTCAGGAGAAACCCATCCTCCCTGGCTCTCTGTTACAGCCTTGAACCATGCAAGGATGTGCAAGAGAAGAGGATAAAAAGAGAAGAAATCAGAAAAGCCACTGGGGGGCCCACACAAATGCCAAAGTCCCCTGGGGCGGGCTAGGAAACAGCCAGCCTCAAGAGTACCCTGGTCCACCCCAGGAAAGGACAAACAGAAGCCACCTTTGCTCCAAGGCCCTTCAGCAGGAGAGCATCAGGGTCCCTCGACAGGCACCCAGGCAGGCCAGACCTGCCCTTCTAGCTGGAAAGGGCAGGCCTTCCCCTATAACTTCTTCTGCCAAGGGCCTGAGGCCAGGACATGCAGGGAAAGTGAGATCTGATCCGCAGGTATGCTGGCTGGGGGAAGGGATGACATAGGAGCCATTAATCAAAGGCAAATGTCAAGGAGAAAATTAGAGAGCTGAGAAGATGACTGTATCGAACATGTTTCTCTTCCCTTGCAGCCCCCAACCCATGAGACTGTTCATGTCCACACGTGCCTGTACACACACATATATACACACATACACCACAAAAAGTGGGGAGAGGGTGAAAGGGACAGGGCTGCCAGTGGGCCTCCCAAGGAGAGGCATGACTCCTTCTGCAGGCCTGCTTGAGGTGGAGGGCTGCCACTGGTGGTCCTGGGTGCAGACTCCTCATCTGAGTCCACACAATGTGGGGAGGTTGGGCAGCTGGAGCCCCAGCTGGCCCCCGCCCCCGCCCCTTCCCTAGCTCACCAAAGCACTTCCTCCCAGGATCAGGTCGGGGACAAAATCCTCCTTGTTTCAGTGTTTGCTCAGAAGCAGGGGCAGTCGCAGTAGGGAGGGTATGCTGCTGCAGCCTTCTCCTGCCTCCCCCTCTCCACTCCAGCTGGGCCTTGGACGCAGGTCCGCAGCTCTAGCTCACTTATCTACTTGCTCGTTGTGTGGTGTTTCTAGGGACTGCCTGTCAAAACTTTGGCTTTGAGTCCAGTTCTGGTATCAAGAAGGGTTCTGGGGTGATCATTAGTCAGGAGGAGCCCCATAAGCTAGCCTGTGACTCACCATGGGTGTGAAACAAAATCCCAATACTTGCTAAAGCAGCTCTTGGAGGAGTACCGGTCTGCCTGCCTGTCCCTCCAGCCTCTGTGACCCCTCTTTCAAGGCCCAGAAATGGCTGATGCTCTTTCCTGAGCTACATTTGCAAAATGAGCCTCCTGCCTGTTCTTACTGCTGGGCAGGAGGGGAGGCTGGGCACAAGGCCAGACACTGGGTGATGAGGACTGTGCTTGTTGGCCAGGTGGGCCAAAAAGAGGCCTGCAGGACCCAATGGTCATCTAAGGCTTCAGATCCAGTAGTGATGAGCAGCAGAGTCAACATATGACACCCAGAGGTCCCTCTGTACTGGTTCAGTGCCTCAGCAAGCCACACAGGCTCACCAATACTCAGTTCTGTCCTAAAGGTGCCAGGACTTGAATCCTCTTTCTGATAGCCTAGATGTCCCAAGCTCCTTGCTAGCAATTAGAGGAAAGGGGGCCACTCAACTGGCTCCAGGCCATTACTAACAGTGCCCAGGATGATGCTGATATTTCCATTTCATGCTGAGTGAGGATGAGAGAGGCTGCTCCACTTCAGAGCCCAATATAAGCCAAAACTAGATGTCAGTGACTGCACAGGTCACGCTGGTGAGGGAGATCAAATTAGATATGCCCAAATATGCTGCTTTAGCGTATTCTGAGATGGCTATTTGAGAGAGGCCCTGGATATTCTCTGAGCTCTCCCACTCCATCTGTCTAGAAAAGATCTTTTCGCTGCAATAAGACATCTGGCCCAAAGATGACCACAGGTTGTCTTCAGAGGGCTTTTACCTAGGAGATTTTACCTCTCCTCTTCTTCCTTTCCTTATCCTTCTGTAACTTGAGTCAAATTTCAACCAGGTAATCTGTCCTGTGAATCTCACACTTTGTGTGTGGTTGCTGTGCTTATATATACTAAAAAATGTGCTAATCTGTATATTGTTTATTTAAAATACTAAAATAATCATGTCTTTAAGAGGTTAATGAAGAGATCTGAAACTCCCCACACTGAGCTCTGCTATTCTGCTCACACCACGGGCAGGCTGCCATCCTGCAGAATGCAGTGGGCTTTCCGATGGAGCTGGAATTACATCCTCCCATTGTCTGGCGTGGTTCTTCTCCCTTCCCAAATCTCTCAGCTTTCAGCATCAGAGGCCTGATTCCTAGTCTTAGCTGGGTGCTTGCTCCTGGGAGAAGCAGCTGAGAATAGACAAGCTGTCTCTGGCCCCATCCTAAGCTGAGAGATGGGGAGGAGGCTGGCTCCCAATGATAGAAAGGAGCCTCACAGAGCCCTTGGCAAACTTTAAAAGCTGTCTTCAAATACGTGGTGTTCTTCCCTCCATCTGAGCTTCAGATCAAGGTGGGGCTACTGGGAAGTCGCTGTAGATGCTGGCTGCTGCAATGCCCATCACAGAAGGGCGGGGGTACTGCCCAAGCCCCCGGCATTCTTCACTGAGGGTCTATACTCAGGCTGACACCCACCTCTGAGGCCTCTCTCCAGTGTCCCCTCTTTTGGTACGCAGATCATCCTCACTCACCTAAAAACCCTGGGCAAGACTGAATCAACACCGCTAAACTTGACCTGGGGAAAGGTTCTGCCTCTACGGGTGTGGGTGTGGGGGTGGAGGGTGTGCCCGAGGCAGCAGCGGGCCAACTTCCCCTCTCATCTCTGACCGCCTGTCACAGTCCGGTCCCACTGGGCCCTTCCCCCGACACACTCCACGCACTAAGATAGTTTTCCACGGCGGAAATGCCGCCCCTCCCCTAGGACAGAGTGAGGTGGGGCGCAGAGGCCCGCCCCCACAAAGCCGGCCGTGGGAGCCTCGGGTGCTGGGGGCACTGGGGCAGTGGGGAAGCTCTTCCGCGGCGCAGGGGGCAGCCCAGCGAGAGGCCGGAGAACAGGGCATAGCAGAACGCGGGCAGGCGGTGGGGTGGCATGAGTGCAACGGCCTCGGATCCCCGGTTCCCGGAGGCGCGGCCCCTCCGGTCCTAGTTTATTTCCATTCCATCACTTTCTGGTCCACCAGTTCCAGCGCGGACTAGGAGGACATCTTCCAGCCCTCCGCACAGCCCCGCATTCTGAGACAAAATCGATGGTCTCTCCCGCTTCGCTGGCACCAGACCCCGCACCACAACCGATTTCCCAACCAGCCAGGTCCTACTGCTCTACTTCGGGGCGCTACGTCCAGCCCCGCTCCCATCCCCCACCTGACGGAGACTCGACTCGCGGTCCTTCCGTGATTGGAACCAGACGCAAATCCCCAGCAACGTTCCTCTAACTTCCGAGGACCCGCCCCGCCCCTTACTTGGAAACCCTGCGCCTACCGCCCCCCACTTTCGGAGGCGACCTCGGGCGCTTTTCCACGTAAGGACCAGCGGCCAAGGACCGCGTCTGCTTTTGGCAGCCGCTTCGGGACAGGCCCCGAGCCCGATTCTCACCTGGAGACGGATCGCCTGCCCACTCGAGTCCTCCCCTCCTCGCCCGGCGCGCGGCGCTGGGGTGCCCGTGCGCCCCGGGCAGTCCGCTGCGCTGGCGGACGCGCCCGGCCCTCGCCCCCGACCGAGCTCCCAGCCCCTCTCACCCTGGCAGGCGTCAGCAGAATCTCGGCGGCCGGGGTGGGTTCCGGGGCCGACGCCGATGCCGACACCAAAGCCTTCTCGGCTTTGTCGCCCTTGACGCCGGCCACGGCGGGCTGGAAACTGATCTTCACCATGGCTGCGCCGGCCCGCGGCTCCGCCCGGCAGCCTCAGCCTGTGCAGCCTCCACCGGCGCAGCGGCTGCTCGAAGAGCGGCAGGCACCGGAAGTTTGGATCCCGTCCGCGGACAGGTCCCTGGCCCCACCCACAGGGGGCGGGGCTTGGCGCTCGCCGCGCGTGCGCCCCTTCCAGCCCGGGCGCAGCCGGAGACCTGGGGAGGACGGGAGTTCCCTCCAGCGCTCGCCCGCGCACGTTCGTGCGGTCAGTCATCACGCCGGGACCGGGCCCCTTCCCGCCCCCTCTCCGGGACTGACGCCCCGCAACACAAGCATTTGTCAACACATTGTTTCCCGGCGTCTGGAAGAGATCCCCGTCGCCTTGGCCTGCTTTGCGTGCTCTTCTGTGGAGACGCCGAGGTTCCTCCGCACTGGCTCCCCCGGGGCAGCGGGCAAGGCCTGTGCCAGTCTGCTTGCTTCGCTGCGGGGCTCCGAATCCATCGCGCCTCCTTCGTTCTCCATGGTGCTTCTCCCTCCATCCTGCATTCTTGCAAAGCTATTGGAGGGCCCTTGTGATGGAGCAGGTAGGAGGGAAGCGAAGCTCGCTCAGCTCCCGCTTCCTGTACTAGCTGCGACCTGTTACTGAGTGCCTAGCCCTGTCCAGCCTATCTCTTGCCCATCCAGGCAAACAGTGGTGAAGGTGGAGTGAGATTCCTTACCAGGCAAGCGTTCTCCTGCAAGGCATCACTCCTGCTGGGGTGGAGCCGGGGTCCTGGTTGCCTCACTTGGCACTGCAGTCCTGGACCTTTCCTTGGTCCCTGGTGCAGGCTGGGCTGGGGAAAATGCCCAGCAAGCCACATCCAGTGTTGGTTCTGCTGCTCGGCCAACAAGTCTCGCAACTTGTTGAAGACAATCTATTGACCTTCACTGGTTTCTCCAGTTGTCAGGTTTTAAAACAGCTCTGTTAAACCTTTGGTGCCCAGATCTGGACATACTAGCTCAGACTTTGGAGACAGACAAGTCAGAATGGAAAAAATGTCCAACTAATGCCAGCCTGGGTTAAGTCCCTTTGCCCGTGCACTCTCAGCACTATGGGCCTCACCTTGGTGCCTCCCCTTACTCTTGACTGTAAGCCCCCTTCCATCCAAGTGCCAGGCACACATTCCAGCACAGTAATTTCTAAATTTCTTGGTCTCAGGACCCCGTAGAGTTTTCTGCTTATGTGGGTCATGTTTATCAAAAACTTGAAGGTAAGTATGGTGACACATAGTTGTAATCCTACCTACTGAGGATGCTGAGGCAGGAAGATCACAAGTTCAAGGCCACCCTGGTCAACTTAGTTAGACACTGTCTCAAAATAAAAGCACTGGGGTCTAGTTCAGTGGCATTGTGCTTGCCTAGCATGCATGAAGCCCTGGGCTTAATCCCCAGTAACACACACACACACACACACACGCACGCACACACACACACGCCACACACACAAACATACACAGAAATTAAAAATCAAAACAATTTAAAACACGGAAATACACATGTTCCATTGACTTTCAAGGCAATGTCATTGCACCTGTTAGCCCCTGGGAATTCCATTATATGCTAATGAGAGAATGAATGAAAAGGCGAATAATGTCTTGGTATTACTGCAAAAATGTTTTGACCTTGCAGACTCTTTAAATGATCTTAAGAACCATTAGATACTTGGATCACACTCAGAGCTGCTGCTTAGGTAGATGTGTAAGAACAGTGACCCCCCAACTTTTTTGATGGGACCATTTAGTTGAAGACCATTATCCCAGGAATGTGGGTGGTATTTGTTATACAGTAGGTTATTGGAGGACAGTTTTGACAAGGTGAGCAGCAGGAGGAGGGGAGGGGGGAGCAAAGCTCTGTGTCCTGTCACATTAGCAGCATTAGACCCTCATAGAAGCGCACTAGCAGGAGGAGGAGCTTGCTCGCCCCTCCCCACTCCCCTCCTGCTGACTACTCATCTGACCCAGTGTCTGGTCCTCCCAAGGCCGCTGACTATTACTAGCCCAAGGCCCAGAGTTGGGGACTTTTGCTTAACAATCTGTCCACAAGCCATGGATTTTAATATACCCTCATTTCATATTTTAACATCTCTGAAGTTATATCTTTTATAATCGTAATTAGTGGATTTTTCTTTCTTAATGTACCTAAAGTAATGTCATACCATATAAATGACAGCGTCAGATTTGATGGACTGCAGTGAAAATAATTATACAAGGGGTTCCAGGAGGAAATACGGGGTTTGCCATTACATAGTGAACTTCGGAGACTCAGGGAAGGATAGGGCCATGGCCGAACAGAGGTTGTGGTACAGCTGAGTCTCTGTGGGAGACACAATTTGGGCAGAAACCAGAGGTAAGTGTGAGTATGGGACAGGAAAATGAGAGGCATTCTGGGAAAGGAATGAGTCTGAGCTGGATGCCATGGGCCCAGCATTAGAGCCTCCCATATCTCAAATATCCTTTATCTGTCTTTTCATCTTACCCAACTGGTAGAGCTTGTTCCAGGGTCTCATGTCTGTTTCAGGGCCTTCTCAGGTGCTGTGAATTTCCAATAGAGAAAAGACACCATCATGCCTACTATGGTTTGATTATTTTGTAAGATCCATGTGTTAGTCGTTTGGCCCCAGATGACATTACTGGGAGATAGTGGAATCTTTAGGAGGTAGGACCTATGGAGGGTTCTTAAAAGTATGCCTTGTAGGGATTGTGGGATTCCGGCTCCTTCTTTCTCTCTCTTTTTATATCCTGGCTGTGAGATGAAGTGGTTTACTCCACCACATGCTCCTGATATGATATGCTGCCTGCCACAGGCCCAAAGTAATGAGGACAATGGCTTGTGGGTTGTATGTTACAGTTTTTAAAAATGATATTGTACTTATTTACCTTATTTTCCAGTTCTTTACCAGTAATACATGCATACACACACACACACACACACACACACACACACACACACACACACACACACAATGGATTTTGGATAATTGACCCTTGTTAGTTCCTTTTGGGTTGCCATAATACCCAAGGCTGGGTACTGAATGAAAAGGAAAATTTTACTTAGCTTATACTTCCAGATAGTCAAGAGCATGGTGTCAGTGCCTGCTCAGCTCTGGCAAATGGCATCACAATGACAGGAATGCATGTGGAAGAGACCACATAGGGAGACAGAAAAAGACAGGAAGGGGCCAAGCTGGCTCTTTTTATAACGTCTACTCGTGCAGGAACTGGTCTACTTCACAGTATTCCCATTAATGCCTTTCTAGGTGGTGGCCATTAGATGTAGCTACCTTTCATGAAACCTCATGTATTAAATGTTCTTCCACCTCCACACTGGAGACAGGCTTCAGCACATGAACCTTTGGTGGAAAACTATATCTAATCTTTAACATTTTGTATCTTGCAACTGTAAGACAATCATATTATTAGTTGCTTTAAAATTAGATCCCTTTGGTTTTCTGCTTACATAATTGTGTCATCTGAGAACAAAGATTTTAGAAGTGATGTGTGCAGACATCCTCACTTTGTTTCTGATTTTGAGAGGGGTTCCCTATTTCACCATGTCTTTCTTGCATGAAACTTTGCTGTGGAGACGTGAACAAATGTCTGTTTACTCCAAGCAGGGCACAAAGGACAGACCAAAGTAATGATTGCACTACAGTCCAACTTGATGAACCAGTGAGTGGGGTTAGTTCCAGGAGTAGAGGGAAGAGGCTACTCAAGGGAGCATGGATGACTCAAAGGCAGCTACTTCCCAGAAAACCCACACCAGCATAGGTGACATCTCACAGAAGCTGCACTGTACCAGTACAGCTCAGCTGGACAAACAGTCTCTTCTCAGCTAACATTTACTGTTTTTATACACTTGGGGATTAGCCTGGTAGGTTTTACCTGTGAGTTATTTATTTCCTGTCTGGAGTCTCCCTCCTCTGTCTAGAAAGGAATGTCAATTTGTAGGGCTGTGCTGCAGAACCACCATGAATGCAGTTTAGTTGTAGGTTTTTCACGGATGTCCTCGATAGCAGGGCCAGCCACCCAGCTGTGGACCACTACCGGTTGCTGGCCTCTGAAGGACCTTGCTGCAGGGACAGATTAGCAGTGAGCAGGAAGTGAGCAGTGAGTGAGGCTCCACCTCCTGCCTGCAAGCTTCTGTTAGGTTCTAATGCTGCTACAGGTCCCACAGGAGCTGGAACTTTACTCCCCCTCCCCTCCTGCCACTGCTTGTCATTTCAAAGCTATCCAACAAGGTACTGCCTAGCAAGTAACCTCCAACTAACCTGGACCCTGATGCCAAAAAAGGTTGGGACCACTGCTTTGTAGAGTCATATACCTTGTATGACATTTCAGTCAATAACAGATGAACGGTTATATTGCTTGGTAACACCGTAGATATCTTTGTTTTAGCACATGCTATGATGCTGATCTAACTTTGCACTGCTCAGAGGGTATCCTCATTCCTACATGACACATGACCGTGTGACCCTCCTGGGCCTGATGTAACAAATCATCAGCTCAGGAGACAGAATATTAACAGATCTACTTATCATTCCTCACTCCTCTTCCTGTCACCACTTCTGACCCACTGTGTCCATTCCTGGTGTATTGGTAATCTTTACCTATTAAAAAAAACTTCTTATACATGAGTGTCATAGTATGTGCTCTTTTCTGTCTGGCGTGTCATAGTATGTGCTCTTTTCTGTCTGGCATGTCATAGTATGTGCTCTTTTCTGTCTGGTGTCTTTATCTCTACACTGTGATTGTGAGACTAGCCCATGCTGTGTGCATTGACAGTTATTTCACTGTCATGATTGTGTGGTTTTCTATTGGGCAGAACAAATTATGTACTCGCTGTGCTATTGATAATCATGTAGATTCCTTCCAGTTTAGGGATCTTACAAACAGTACTCTGTACACATTCTGGAGCATGTTCACATTGACTGCGTGCACACTTCATTGCTAAGTACCTACGTGGGGGCCATGCCTCAGTTTTCTACTTCAGTTACAGGAGGTGCTGGGGTCCACACAGCAGTCATCCTGGATGATGAAGTGTGGGCTGACGTATGAAGAGCAAAACACTTCCTGACCAGTGTGGAATCTCTGGCAAGCCTTTCATGTATCATCTTGCCCACACATGTGGTCTCGACAGGCCCCACAGACCTAGATGTGTAGTACTGAGATATTCTGGTGGAAGGTGCATCTTTGGAGAGAAGTGCTTTGGTGATTGACTCTGGAGGTATGCCCATGGGAGTACATCACCCCCTCACTACTTCCTAAATCAGGAGCCGCCTCAAACAAGCTTCTCACTCTCGGCAGATACTGGGCCTGCAGGAGGAGGAGGCTGGCTTAGTGCATCTGTATAAAGAAGGCTCTCTGTGAACAGTCACACCTACCCCAGTTGCTGTAAGATCAGCAATATCTTTGAAATTATCACAGATAAACTATTTCCTTCATGGTGGCAACTACAAGTGCAACGTTTCTAGGAGGAAGTTTTAAAACATAAGTAAATGAAGGTACAGGGAGTTGAGGGTGTGGCTCAGTGGTAGAGCACTTTCCTAGAATGCAGAAGCCCTGGGTCTCATCCTTGAAAGGAAGGAAGGAAGGAAGGAAGGAAGGAAGGAAGAAAGAAAGAAAGAAAGAAAGAAAGAAGAAAGAAAGAGAAAGAAAAGAAAGGCTGGGCACAAAATTCCACTGGTTGGTTTAAAGCATAAGTAGACAGGAGAGAAAAATTATTCCTGGAGAGGAAGATTACGGAAATGTCAATTCCTTCTTAACCTGAAGCGATTTCAATCAAACTCCTAATAGTTTTGTTTTATTTTGTTTGAGGTTAAGCAAAATAAATAAGTAAATAAGCCTCTCAAAAATTTGTCCTTGAAGGGGCTGGAGGAATGGCTCAGTGGTTAAAAGCACTTGAGCAAACGCTAAGCCAAGCGCTAAGTACCCGAGTTTGATTCCCCCAGCACCACATAAGCTGGGCGTGGTGGCGCACGCCTGTAATCCCAGCACTCAGGAGGCTGAGACAGGAGGATTGCCTTGAGTCCAAGGCCAGCCTGGGCGCTGAAGTGAGTTCAGGACCAGCCTGGACCACAGAGCAAGACCCTGCCTCAAAAAAAAAAAAAAAAAAAAAATTGTCCTTGAAAGCCAATACATTGTAATTGCCAAGTACTTTAAAGGGAGAGAAGTGATGGTGACTAAAGTTGCAACATAACAGAAAAATCTAATATATTTCCATGTCTCTGAGAATACCATTAATGAAATAAAGAGGGAGGTATCCAATTGGGAAAAAAATCTAGAAATTTCTGTAGACACAGTAAAGGCTAAGAAATGTAGTAATGAGCTTCATTAAATAAGTTTTTAGCCAGGTCCAGTGGTGCAGGCCTACAATCCCAGTACTGTCGGATGCTGAGGCAGGAGCCAGTTCGAGCCCAGCCTGGGCAACTTAGTGACTTAGTGAGACCCAGTCTCCAAATAAATAAAAAATATCTAGGGATGTAGCTCAGCGTGAAGACCCTATGCTTGATTCCCAGTACCATAACAACAGCAATGACAACAAAAATCAAGTTTTCTATTAATAAAGAAGAAAGGGAGAATGGATATGAGGAATCAGCGATTCCTTGCTGTAAAAATTCATAATTTAAAAAAATGATTTAAATTTGGACATCAAGAACCTAGGAAAAGAACAACAGAACAAAGCTAAAGAAAACAGAAGAAAAACAAAATAAGATGGATGCTATGGTTTGGATATAGTTTAAGTGTGTTCCCAAAGGGGTGTGTGTGTGTGTGTGTGTGTGTGTGTTGGAAGTTTGGTCTTCAGTGTGGCAATGTGGGAGGTGGGAATTTCAAGAGGTGGAGCCCAATGGGAGGACTTCAGGTCACTGGGGCACTGTACTCAGAAGAAATTAGGTATTTCTCATGGGATCCTGGTTAGTTCTTATGAGCAGGTTGTCATTAGGGCTTGAGCTTGGCCCGACTCAGCCTTCCTGCCTTTGGATTTTGCAAGGTGGTCTTTCCTTACATGTGCACACTATGGTGGTGATGCAGCCAAAGGCGCCCTCCGCAGGGCTGAGCCGCCGTTAGTGCCTTGCCCTTGAGCCTCCAAACTTGTGAGCTAGATAAAACTTTTTTTAAAAAGTTAGCCTGTCTCAAGTATTTTGTTACAGTAATGAAAAATAGATTAACACAATGGAAGAACAAAAGAAGTGATCAATCTACTGAAGAGGTAGGTTTTTTTGGAAAATTTAAAAGATAAATCTCTAAAAAATTAGTAAATAAGAGAAAAACAACGAAAGGCCTATATAACTGTAGATATGTTACTTCTAATTATAAGGTCTTTTAATACAGAAACTTATCTAATAAATATAAATTTTCTAGCAGGAATGATTTTACAGAAAAGTATAATGGGCCAAAATGGAATGAAGAAGTAGGAACTCATAATGGCCTATAATCAAGGAAACTGCTGAAAAGTTCTTGGGCAATTATCTCCAAAGAATGGCTTTGAGCAGACCATTTAACTGGATGGTTCTTTCACTTGAAAGGAACAGCTAATTCTATTGATGCTTCAATTAATTTGGGGCATAGATTATTCTGACACAGAGCTCTGAAAAATAAAAGAGAGCAACATCACTTTAACTATGAATAGAGACACAGAAACTCAGCAGCACATCAGAAGAACGTGGAGTGCCATCGGGTAGAAAGTCTTCAGAAAAGAGATGCATATTTCATATTTGAAAATCTCCTTGGGGAGCAACGGCCATGTAAAATAAGCTTCAGAGTAACCACTGCACAGCTCAAAAGGCACAGGAAGTGTGGAGGGAAGCCACAAGTACGGCCAAAGCCTTCATAACCACTATTAATACTTCATTATTTTTCTTCCAATATTTTTTACTTTACATATATGAACATGTGCCTATGCACGTGTGTGTGTGTGTACATGATTTATTCCTGGAATTGGTTTCACGATATATATGTGTGTGAACAGTCACTCGCAGCTGGGAGCAATTTTGTCCTTTGCCAAAGGGGACATTTGCCAATGTTGAGCGATGTTTTCAGTTGTCATGATGGAGGGTGGCGTCACTGTTTTCTCCTTGGCAAGGTCAAGGTCCCTGCTGAACATCCTACAGTGCATGGGACAGTCGCCACAACAAAGAATCATCCAGCCCAGGATGTCGATAACTCCAGTGTTGAAAAACTTTGATCACTGTCCTGCTTCTTTCTAGGCAAGTGTGCTGACTGCTGAACTGTTCCTCCAACCCCCGCTTCTTTCTAAATTAAGAACATTTCAGCACTTGCACATGAAGCGTGTCAGAACAACCCTGCCTTCATAGGATGTCCACTTCCCTGATTTCAGAACTTGTGACTTGGTTATCTTACATGGCGAAATAGACTTGGCAGACATAATTAAGATTATGACGTTTTGGTTGTAGACAAAGTCTAGAGGCAAGAAGCCCAGGACCTTTTCCATAAGGAGGAATGGACAATGGGCCTAAGCCCATGGCAGGTTGCTAGGGAGTTCTGTCTGGAAGGAAGGTAAGGCCCTGCCAGCACAGTTGGCTCCTCCTGAGGCCTCTGAGGAACAATCTGTTCCAGGCCTCTTGCAAAGCTTCTGCTGGCTTATTGGCAATCTCCACAGTTCCTTGGCTCAGAGAAGCATCGTCCCAACCTCCATCTTTATCTTTTTCTGGGAATTCAATTCAGGACCTCTGCTATAAGCTACATCCCTAGCCCCTTTTTTATTGTTTACTTGAGACAAAGTCTCCCTAAGTCGCTAAATCGCCCAAGCTGCTCAAACTTGTGATTCTCAACTTCTCAAAGTGCTAGGATTCTAGACTTGTACCACCAAGCCCAGCTTATCTTCATCTTTATGTAGCATTTGTGTGTGTGTGTGTGTGTGTGTGTGTGTGTGTGTGTGTCCAAATTTCTCCTTTTCATAAGACCACCAGTCATAGTTGATTAGGGTCCACCCTGATGTCCTCATCTTAACTAAGGACAACTGTAAAGACTCTCTTTCTAGCATACACTGAGGTCCTAGGGAGAAATAGGTTTAACATATGAATTTCAGGGACACTGTGCAACTCATGACATCAACTTTATCCATAATTACACTTGCTTAGGATAACTGCTGTATCAATACCAATTTGCAGTTGCTGTATGTATATTTTTCTGGGTTTTCTCTGCATGCATATGCATGCTTACAGAGTTTTTTTTTTTTTAAAAAAAGAAGTTTACACTTTCTTGATCTGCTTGTTTAACTTAACAAATTGTTGTGAATACCTCTCCATATTCTCACCTGCAGATTATACTTTAATGGGAGTATGAGCCCTATCTTTTGATGCACTGTAGTTTATTTGTTTCTCTAAGTTTTTGCTCTGACAGGCAAAACAGCCTTGGAGATATTTATATGCACAGGGTGCTTCCTTACTCCCTAACTTGCTGTTTTCCTAAGATATTTAAATTGTTACACGTGGGTCGGTGGCTTAAATGGCCTATGTCTTAATTTAGGATCATTTAGATAGCCCTCCGTAAGCAATTAGGAATGACACAAAGTGGGAATAAAGATTTTATTAATTACAGTTCCTGTATTACCTTCCAGGTAGGGATGTACACGGTCTACCTGAGGCCACACCCATACACTCGTGTTCCCAAACACTAAGGTCAGAGAGCAGGGGAAGGAATGGCATCCTGACATGAGACCCTTCATGGGAAGCAAGTAACTGGGCCATTTAATGTAAATAGGTGTGAAATCTGAAGAAGAAAAAAGGAAAGCAAACCCTATCTGTAAGGATTTGTCTGGGAATCCTGTGGGCCCAATGGCTAAGTGTGGGTTCTGGAGTAAGAGCTTTCTGGTCTCAATTAGTAGGATGAAAATAGAATTCACCTAAGCAAATACGAAACACAAGTAGATGGAAGGGACTGTATTTGCCACAGATGTCAACACAGCTTACACCTTGCGAAATATATGACACACACGAGTTCTTCGCCCTTTAGAAAAGCAGTGACTCTTCCTTACCAAAGCACTTCCTCCTTGGTCTCTGCTCCTGTCCAACCTTCCTCATTTCAGCGAGGATAAGTCTAGTCTAGCAGCTCAGACCAAACCCTTAAAGTCGACCTTGTCTCCTGTCTTACCGCCGCCTCGGAACCTACAAGCGTGTTCCCTGGGCTCTGTCCCAGTGTGTGCAGGGCCGCGGGTTTCTCCGGCCTTCGCACACTCCATCTCTCCCATGACTGCAGGAGCTGAGGCCCTGGTAAACCTTTCTCCAGTAAGGTCTGTTCTTGCGGCCGCCAGAGGGCGCGCTTGTAAGCTTAAATAAGGTTGGGCCTGGGCCTAAAAACCCTTCCTTTGTCCTTGCGTTTCATTCTCAATAAAACGCAAAGTCCTGACCAGCCCACTCCCGACCCCACTGTCAGGCCCTAAAGGTCCCCGCCTTCATCCCACCTTTCCCCTTCCTTGAGGTCGCCTGTCCTGCTCTAGCTCCAGGCTTTTGCACCTGCTCCCAGGACATCCTCAGACCTGTCATCCACAGCACCAGGTCTGACCAGGTGTCCTGTCTTCACACCTGCCTTCTCTGGCTTCCTGATGGTTTCTCCTGCTTTGTCCCCACCCGCGTGGTTTTTCTTTTTAGTGTTCAGTGTTCACAAAGGTGTGGTTGGCTTCTTTACCTGTTTGGTCCCCTGTGTCCCTGTCCCAGCCTCTGACCCTGTGGTGTGCGCGCCACAGAGAAAGCGGCTTCCCTCTGCATGCTCAGTGTCGCCTTCCTGTGCCCTGGAGTCAGCCCTGCTCCCGGAAGCGGTTCGGGGACACTGATGCCCTTTGCCGATTCCCAGGCTATCTTGTTTCTTTAACACTTACCTATCGGGTGGGCAGATGTGGAGTTTTGTTTGTTTTCCGGATACTCGGGATGGAATCCGGGGCCTTTGCCCTGTGTTATACCCTCAGCATCCCCACTGAGACTGAATCTCTCTGGACTACTGATTTGCTTAGGCTGAGCTGGAACCTGCCATTCTCCTGACTGTGCTTCCAAGAGAGCTGAGTCCCAGGAGTGTACCACCATGCCCGGTTGAGAAGTGACCTTTTTTTAAAAAATTGTGTTTGTCGGATAGCCAGCATAGTTTCTTCCATGTTCATATCGTATGGTTGTTTCTGAGAGCCTGCCTGTGTCCCTTCTTGGTTTTTCTGTGGAAGATCCCTTTGTGTGTTAAGAATATGATCTCTGGCCACCGAGTCACTGGTATTTTTCTATCTTGACATTTGCCTCTTTATTGCATTCATAAATTCTTTTAATATGTGAATCCATCAAACTTTATGAGTGTCATTTCTTCCTTCCAGGTTCACTTAGAGTCTCTCTCTCATTGGTCACTTTTTTTGTTGTTGTATTTTACCATTCTCAATGATTACAATTTTAGAATGGTTTTGCTACTTGTGTGCCAGAGCTATTGCGATTTTGACCATATTTGCTTTTGTTTGGGGAAGAGTCAATTTTTGCACAATCTCCGTCCCCTCCCTCCCCCCCCGAGTATGACTGGCCTCTCTACTGAAGCTTCATGGCCCTCAGTGAAGTTTTGAGCCTTTCCTTACATAGGTCACAAACTTACTCACAGAACTCTGTATTTATAGTTCTATAGTGAAGGCAGTATGTTTGTCAAAGGTCTTCTTCACAATAATGTTGTGTTGGTTGAAGGGATTATGTCCACTTGTGTGGATTATGTCCACACCTCCCTTAGGATTAGGATTTGTCAACCACTGTAGATTGGGGATCAAGAACTGCTCTGGATTAGAGTGTGAGTGATTTGTGGGCTGGCCAATGAGGGAAGAGCACCCACCCAGATGTGGGAGAGCCATCTGGGATACTTTCTTTTTTCTTTCTCTCTCTCTCTCTCTCTCTTTTCAATTTAACTGAAAGCCTTCACACTGAGCTATATCCTTAGCCCATGTTTTGGTTTTTATTTTGTTTGTTTTTTGAGACAGGTCTCATTTTGCAGTCTAGGCAAGTCCAGTCTACCCTTGAACTTACAGCAATTCTGCCTCAGCCTCCTGACTGCTGGAATGATAGGCAAGTTTCACCACACCCAGCTAATCTTTATGTGGTGCTGGGCAAGCACTTTAACTGAGCTATGCCCTTAGTTTTGACTTTGAGATATGATCTCTCTAAGTCACTAAACTGCTGTTTCTTCTGCCTCAGCCTCCCAGAGTGCTGGAATTACAGGTCTGTGCCACTGTTTCTTGAAATGTGTCTTTTAAGGATTTGTCTTTTGTCTACCTCATTAAATTTGTTTGCACAAAATTGATCTATTATTTCCTTACCTGTTTTTTTCTCTGTAAGACCTTAAGTAATGCTTCATCTTTTATTCTTAATATTGTTAACTTATATTTCCTTTTTTTCCCCTTTATTCCTCTTGCTTGGGGTCATCAGTTATTATTAATACTTGTAAAGAATGGATTTTGAGCTTTATACCTCTTCAGTGTGGTCTAGTTTTTACTTTATTAATTTTGCTTTTTATTTTATTTTCTTCCCACCACTTGCTTTGTGTTTTAATTTCTCTTTCTAGTTTCTGAGAGAAGAAACTTAGATTACTATATTTTAATTTTTTTGTAGGCCATATTGTTCACAAGATGGCTGCCACAAATTCTCCTATCTCTATCATGTGCCTTTTACAATTTGACTTTCATATAAAGGGGGGGAATTTATTTTTCCAATCCTTGAATCTACATATATCTGTGATTTACTTTAGGTGATAAAATGTAGAGAAAATCAATTTAAAGGAGGAAAAGCTTATTTTGGCTCACAGTTTCAGAGTTTTCAGCTCATGGTCACCTGGTTCTGTTGCTGTGGGTCTGTAGTCAAGTGGTAAAATAGAATACCATGGTGGCTGGAGCATGTGACAGGGTGGAAGTACTCACCTCAGCATGCCCAGGAAGGAGGGAGAGAGAAAGAGAGAGAGAGAGAGAGAGAGAGAGAGAGAGAGAGAGAGAGAGAGAGAGAGAAAGGAAAACAATGGCTTTTGCTTTAAGACAGTAAATTTGAGTATGTTTCATGATATAGCAATATTACTATGCTTCATTTAAAGCTTCAAATTTCCTCCAAGCATTGCTTTAACTGTATCCCATAAATTTTTCATATGGTAGGTTTTAATATTCATTTATACAAAAGTATGCATATTCTTATGAAGAGTATTCTTTAAGCTCCAAATGTTTGGAGATTTTCAATATAATTGATTTCTAACTTATTTCCTTGGAGAACATGTGCTATGTACTTTCAAACATTTCCCTCATGAATGTTGAGATTCACTCTGTTGGACTATGTATAGCCTGTCTTTATAAACATTTCATATGCACTTAAAAATTGTTAATTTTATACTTTTGAGTTTAATGACCTATAAATGTCCATTAAAGGCAAGCTGGTTGACAATGTTCAATCACTTGTATTTTCATTGACTTCCTGATTTGAGCTTTATTCTTTTAGAGCAATTTTGGATTGACAGAAGAATTGCAAATAGAGTACAGCCTTTCCTTATACCCATACCCAACCTCTTGTATTATCAACGTCTTACATTAGTATAGAACTTTACTATAATTAATAAATTAATATTGATACCTTTATTAACTACTATTAGCCTAGGTTCACATTTTACCCAGACATCCCTTAGTCTTTAGTTAATGTCCTTTTTTTGTTTCCCAGGATCTCATTAGTCATCAGGTACCCTTAGGCTCTTCTTGGCTTTGACATTTTTTCTTTCCTATTGTTAATGACTTTGACAGTTTAAGGTATTTTGTGATTAGATGGGGCTTATAGGTTTTGGAGAGGAACATCACAAAGACAAAGTTCCATTTTCTTCATATCATACAAGGGACAGGCAGGAGGATCTCAGGTTCAAACCCAACCTGGCAATTTCACCCGGCCCTGTCTCAATATAAAAAGTAAAAATGGGAGGGGGATGTAGCTCAGTGTGAAGTCTCTGGGCTCAGTCCCCACACTAACACTCAAAAACAGGTATATTATTGACATGACATTCCTATCGATACTGATCTTGATCCGCAGTTGAGGAAGCCTCTGTGGGGATTCTCCACTATAAGGTCAACCCTGTTCCTTCACTCAGTTCTTAGAGAGGAAGTCTACTCTTAGGAGCAGGAGTTATGCTTTACCTCCTGAAAGGGAGAGTGCGTACAGAAATCCTTTGAAATTCTTCCGTGTAGGAGATTTGTCTGTTCTTTCCAATTTATGTGTTTATCTCTTATGGATTGGGCCTGAAGTGTTCCCGAAAACCTCTTGGATTTGGATGATGCTGTGGGTTATCTATGGAACCACATGCTGTTAAGAGATGGGGCCTGGTCAGGAGGGGGGATTATGGGCCTGTGGTGAATTAAATAGGTGTGTGGTAGATTATGGCTTATGACTGTGTGATAGAGGAAAGGCATGTGTTAGATTATGGATTTCAGGCATGTGGTAGATTTGGGACATGTTATTATGAGCATATGGCACATTACTGGGTATATGACGCAGAAGGGGCAGGCCACTGGAGCTTAACTCAGAAAGGGAAGATCACTAGGAAATGACCCGGGATAATGTACACTACCTCTGCTCTTCCTCCTGGGCTTGACTTCCTGACAAGACGCCGTGAAGTGCTCCTCAGCCTCCAACTCTGTCACATGCTTCCATCATTGCCAGCTGCCCACAAATGGACTGAGACCTTCTGAAACTATGAGCCAGAATAAATGTTTCTTCCCTTACATTGTAGATGTTGGTTGTTGGTTTACAGTGGCGAAAAAGTAACTAAGACATTATCCAATCTTTTCTTTGCACCCACATAGATATATGAATACTAATTTAATTCTTAAGATTATAATCCCATATTTGGTTTTCTCAGACTGTCCCACCATTGGACATAGGACATTCTTTCAGAGAAACAACACAAATACTGTCCTGCACCTTCTAGAAGTAAAGAAAAGGAAGCAATTTACTTACTCAATTCTCTTTTAAATAAGCTACATTTCTAAAACATTATCCTAAGAATTCTAATTTTATCAAGCTTCCAAATGAACAGTTACATAATCAGCCAGAGCATTGAAATTAAGAGCAATGAAAATTACTTTATCTGAAAGATAAAAGCTTGTTATAATTTTGCATCAAAATGGAGATATCTTAACAATAAGAAAACATGCATTTATATTACCTAAGAATCAAGTAAGATGACAAAAACTTTCTAATAATACACTTATAAGATGTATATTTATTAAACACAGTCCTAACAATTTTAGTTCTTTGAAGTTTCTATTTGATTATTACAAAATCTCTCAATAGCAAAAAAGAGAAAGTTCAAAATTATTTTAGAAGAAATTCAAAGGTTATTCTTGTGTTTCTGAATGATTTTAATGGGTATCTTCACAGCGATACAAATTGGCTGCTTGGAAAGAGGATAAAATGGAAGCAATTCTCTTATAAGATTCTCATTCAATCACTGTTATAAAATGACTGAAAAATTATAATGCCACCAAGCTTGGATTATAGCTACCCAATGGCAAAAATAAAAGCAAAACTAGAAGAAAGTACTGGAGAGAAGTATTTTTCATGGGCCTGTTCTTCTGAAGTAGGTTTATTAGAAGGAAAGCAGGGTCACCTAGGTAAGAGCCTAGCATTGTTTTCTGGTTCTCTTCACCATACTTGTTGCAGAGACACACCTTGTGGTGGTGGAGGATGTGCCTTGGGAAAATTATTGAGGAGGGCGTCCTGGGTCCCAGCGTTGGGGGAAGCCAGAGAGTTCTCTTCTCCAGATCCCTTGGTAACAGCCAACCTGATGAGAAGGGTCATGGAGGAAGTCCATGTGGGCTATTGATGTCCTGTGCAGATGGGTGGAAACCAAGAAGGCCCCGAGCATCTGGCAGCGTGGGGGGACCGGAAGAGCTCTGTCTTGCCCTGATGGGAAAATCTGCTATTTAAGCATGAAACTGGCCTGATGGAGCAATCCAGCCCACTTTGTCCTCATCCTGGTGGCAGGACTTGTTGTCTACACTGGGTACCAGAGCCCAGATGCTACTCCCTTCCCTCACCATCCCAGCCCGATGTGGTTGTCACATTTAGTTCCAAGTTCTCAGCATTTGCATTGGATTCTCCCAGGAACACAGCCCTGTTGCTCCTGAGGATGTGTGTGACTACACCAACCTTTTTTGGCACCAGGGGCTGATTCTATTAATCTGCTAGGAGGTGCAGCTCAGGTGGCAATGTGAGTGATGGGTAGTGGCTGTAAGTACAGACGAAACATTACTCGCTCACCTGCTACTCACCTCCTGTGCGGCCCAGTTCCTTACAGGGCATGATTTAGGGTTGGCCAGGACCTAGAGGATACCTAAGTGACAGGGTTGCAATAGATAACACACACATATACTTATATACACACACACAAACACTACACACTCTCATACAGATACACAAGCACATATACATCTAGTTAAATTTGAATTTCAGGAAAATAACAATTTTTAGCCTAATTAGGCCCATTTGAATGACACATGCACCATTTTACCCTGCTCCCTGCTCGCTGGTCCTCTCGGCTATTGCCAAATGCCTGTTGGGAGTAGCAGGAATGCGAGGCTACTTTTTGAAACATTTAAACTCTATCCAGTACATTTTTGTCTGCTGTAGGACTTTTCTTTCCTTCAATTATCAAAGTTTCTCGCAGCCAAAAGAGCTCTCAGCCCATTATCACAGTTTTATTTTCTCACAAGAAGGAAATTGGCTTCCGTAACAGCCTGTGATTCTTTTGCATATTTCCAGCAGGATGTTGGCGTGTACTTCCTATGTGTCCAGCACGGCTGATCCTGCCACCTGCCTTGGAAATGCTCTCCTCTATAGTTCAATGGCAAATTCTCTCTCGGTTGGCTATTTGGTGGACATTTATCTCTTCCTCTAGTAATTCAGGAAGAACGTGAAGCTCCTACTGGAGTCGCTGCGCCCCCTTGAGCCCTTTCTTAAGGTCTTCTGATTTCAGTGGAAGCTCCTCAGCTTGTAGGCTTCACGGATGAGCACACGGGCTATTTCATCTCCTTTAAGCTCGCTTGTGTACACTCATTTCCTTTAAAGTGTCCTAAAGGAACTCTTTGAGTTGCATGCTTCTTCAGAGTTCCCTTCAGCTCCTGCTCTCCTGGGATCCATTCCATTCCGTTCCAAGCTTCCAGCATCCAGGGTTGGCTTCTTCTGGAAACCCCTCTCTGCTGCTCCTCCACATGCACGAGGGCCCCAGAGGCTCGACCTGGCTTTCTGCAGCATCTCCTGGCGCCCTGTCCTGTTTCATATGATCCTCCTCTCCCTTTCATCCACAGCATCTTTTTCCACCATCTGAAGGTGTCTTTTTTCTTTTTGATACATACTGAAAGCTCTTTTGGGTGCAGGTTCATTTATTTATTTAGGGACAGGGTCTTGCTCTGTAGTCTAGGCTGGTCCTGCACTCAATGATATAGCCCAGCTTTCTGAGGGTTGGGATTACATGTGTGTACCACCATACCTGGTTAATTTTTATATGGTTCTAGGGAATTGAACCCAGAGCCTTGCACATGCTGAGTGTTTTAATAGCTGAGTGATGTTTTCAGCTACTAATACAGGAAGTGCCCTTTTCCCCACTATTTTTATTAATATACAAATGTAATACATAGTATTTACAATGAATTTGGGTGTTTCGTACATCTATGTATCACATCAACTTCACAATCCCTTCCCATCTTTTACCCTCCCACCCCCTCCCTGTCCCTTCCCTCGGCTCTGGCTATCACTTCATATGGTTCCAGAGAATGTCTGTGTTCTGGGTTTTCCAAGTCCGAAAAACCATACAGTGTTTAACATATGGAAAAAAAAAAACTTTTGGTGAATATCCCAATGAAGGGATTGGTTGGATTCAGAGAGGAGATATGAAGATTTGACTACTGCGAACCCATTAGAGGAATAGGAAGCTGGGGTAGAGTGGTGACTTGAGTGAAATGACTTAGGCACGGAAGATTAATATGTTAAACACGGAAGTGCCTTTTTAAGGGTTGCCTCTTGTAATGCCGTCAGTTCCGCTTGTTCAGAATGCCTAGGTTTCTCCTTGCATCTTTTCCTATGAGCCTCTTTTAAGCCCAAGAGTTGGTGATTTTCAGCTCTTTATTAATGGCCTCTACTTTTTGCAATGACGTGTGTATGTGGGCCTGCTCGCGTGGGCTCACACACTGAAAGTTGAAGCCAGGACCTGGTGCATGCTGAGCACGGCCTCTGCCTCTGGAGCTCCAGTTCTCCAATAATTTGTTCTTCATTCTAGACTCCACTAAAGCTGATTCAAGGACATCGTTATTTTTCCATGAGACTGTACCTCAAGATGTTTGATGTTTTTTATTTTTTTCCAGAAGGACAGAGATTCCAGTGGCAACTTTGTTGCTACTGTGTGAAATAGTCTCTTAACAAAGTTGTGTGGCCATGACACCCCTGTCTTGCCTATCAGCCCTTGGGAACGGCACCTAGAGTGAGGCCTCTGCATTGCTGTCCCAGCCTGGTGGCATGTATCTAGGCCCAGTATGCAAAGGAGCATCACAGACATCAGGAGACTCTACGTGGCTCTGAAGCCGCTTCAGAGTTCCCAGGCTGCCAGGGACCTGCTGGCCACAACAGACCAAGTAAGACACTGAGAACATTCTACATGGAGCCACACGTGTCCCAGAAACCAGGGCAGACTGTGGAGGAAGGGCAGGGAACAAGGGCCAGGGGCCTGGCGAATGCACCTTCTTCTTGAGAATAAACTTCACACTGGGGTGCTGGAGATCTCGTCTTGCTCACAGAAGACCACACGTATTATGTGAACTCAGATCTCTGTGATTTGGTCTGTCCAACCCTGAATGAGTGTAAGAAGGCAGGCAGGAAATGTTGTGGGGACCTGACAACAGGCTTTGCCTTATTTCACAAATGTCACCTTTAGACACTAAGAAAGAAGTGGCATGTTCAGTCTTCATATGCGAAGAGTCTATGGGCAGCACGAGCAAGGACGGCCTGGAACCCCAGGAGTGTTCTCTGCTCAATGGGTTTTCTCTTCTATTAGCAGCTGACTCTCTTTTAATTAGTGTCTGCTTGCTTTTACTTAATCTGTCTGTTTTTTTAACTTACCTATATCTTTATATATTTCAAGCATACTTATTGTAAACAGAATATCGTTGGGTCATGGCCTTTTGTCTTTTAGATGCAGCATTTACCCTCTTACATCTTAATGTAAGTTCTAATATGGTGGAGGGCAAGTTCAGCAACTTTGCTTTGCTTTTCCATTTATCCCATCTGTTCTTTTATCCTAATTTCTCTTTTTCTTTTATTTTTGTTAACTGGATATATTGTAGTCTTCTGTTCCGTTTCTTCTGCTGCCATTCAGCTATAAATCTTTGCCTTTGCTTTTTATGGTTGCTTCAGGAATTCTATAAAACATATATTTTAATTTATTACAGTCTACACAGAATTCATATTTACCACTTCTGTATAATATGCTATTATACTGCCATGTCTTGGCTCTGTATTGTATATTTGGTTCCACATATGCTAGGAACCCCACGATATATTATTTTCACTTCAAATGGTCAATGGCTTTCCAAAGAAGGTAGGAAAAGACATAAAGTTGCTTTTAATATTTACTCATATATTAATATTTCTGACTACTTGTTTGTTCCTTTCTGTTTCCACCTGGATCATTTCTCTCCAGCCGATGACCTTCCTGGAGCTTCCTGGAGCTCTTGCATGAATTGTCTTTAAAAATTTCAATAAAATAGAAATGAAAGCATTCTTCTTCGTTTCCATGTCACAATGGCACTTCACCATCGCTTTCCACTAGGCAGATGCATTATGAATCATGACTTTCTTTCTTGATGGATGATGGCTAATCAATGGAAAATACAGACTTCCTTTTTACTCTAAAGTGTTTTTAAACTTTAAGACAGATGGAGAGAGGCAAAAGATTCTGTCACATATCATTTTGTGGATAAATCTACTACTCTTTTCAATTTAGTGCTTTTAGGAAATTTGTAGGATGGAACAGCTCTTTTCATGACTTCATTTCAGTCACTCCCAAAATGTTCCCATGCCCATTTGCAGTGTGTCTTCCACTCCTGTTTGCAGCCCTACAAAAAATTCACTGCCCTGCTTTCTGTGTCGTAAATAGGAGGCAGGTCGTATAAACGGAGACGTGAGATTGCTATGGTACCATTCAGTCGGCCCAACGTTTTCAGGTTCACCTGTGGTGCAGAAGTTGCCAGAAACTCTTTGGTTCCGCTGTGCAGATCTGTCACACACTTTGGTCATACATTTATTAGTTGTTGGGGATTTTGGCTGCTTTCAAGATTTTATGAATAATACTGCTATGAACACTTCAGTTTTTTAATATATAGAATATGTTTTCATTGTTTTTGATGCAACTAAAATTGTTAGTTACGGGTCACATGGTGTTATGGTTTGGATCCTGAATGTCCCCAGGAGGCTCATGTGCTGAAAATTTAGCTGCAGTATTGGCAGCAATTCTTAGAGGTGAGGCTTCTGGGGAGTGATTGGATCATGAGGCTCTGACTTCATCAATCAGTTAATCCATTGATCACCTTACAGCTGGTGGTCTGTTGGGATGTGGTGGAAACTTTAGGAGACAGACCTAGTAGAAGGAAGCCATGACTCCGACAAGCATCTTATGTTCTTGGATCCCCTGGCTCTCTCTTTTGGCTTCCTGGAAGCTGCGAGGGGAGCAGCTCACCTCTGTCACACTCTTCTGCCATGATGCTTCTGCTTCACCACAGGCCTAGACGCAAGGAACCCAGTGACCATGGACTGTAACCTCCGAAACTGTGAGGCAGAATAAATCTTTCTTCCTGTACATTGATTTTCTCAGGTAATTTGTTATAGCAGTGGAAGTATAACACATATGATTAGTGTATGTGTCACTCCTTGCGTGTGTGCTTTCTTCATCTTTTCACATCTAACCTATTGGTGTCTCTGAATCTACAGTATGTCTTTAGACAGAAAGAGCTGGCTCTGGCTTTTTACCTACATGGTATCTGTCTTTTGGTTTGATTGTGTGGACTATTCATATTTAATGTCATGATTGTTATTTAAATTTACATTTGTTATTTTACTGTTTATGCCATGTCCTCCTGTCATTCCCCTTTGCTTCTTGTTACTGCTGTCTTCTATACTGAACACATATTTTTAGCACATACCATTTTAATTCTTGTTTGATATTCTAAAAATTTTGACTTTTTCGTAGTGGATGGTTAAGGCATTACAATATTGGTCTTAATTTACTATAATTTACTGCAGATTGATTGATACTGACTCAACTCTGATAAAATATAGAAACTTTGCTTCAATATAAGTCAATCCCATCCTTCCTTCTTTGCGCTGTGACTTTGACACAAATCCATGTATTAACATAACACTACAATATTATAAATGTCACTTTACAAAAACGTCTTTTGGAATTTAAAGGAAAGAAATTGAGAAAAGTTTATTCATCTGTTAGATGAGTCCACATATTCATTATCTCTGGGACAATTTACTTCTTTCTGTGTATTAAAGTCAGTCTTTACCTGAAAATGTCTTTATTTCACCTTCACCTTTGAAGGACAGTTTTGCTGGATATAGAATTCTTGATTCACAAGTACTGAGTGCATCATTCTACTGCTTTCTGGCCCTCATCTTTTTTGGTGGAAGATGCCAGCTGTGAGTTGTATTGTTTCTCTGAAAGGTGAATTGCTGTTTGTTTGTTGCTTTCAAGATCTCCTCTTTGTCAGTTCGAGAGTTGCTGACCTATTCTGAGTATGTCCTTGTTTTCAGCTTACTTGGGGTGTGCCTTGCATCTCAGATATGAAAAATTAATACAAAGCATCACAAAAGTGTGTTAATATTTTCTATATATGACAACTTTGAGATACCTTGTATATTGAATTTAGTGCTTGCATGATTTTTTCTTTTTTCCCCATTTTATTGATATGTAAATGTGCAAAATTTAAGGTTTACAATGGAGTTGAGCATTTTGTGCACATATGTATCTTGTCAAGGTGACAAGGGCTTTCCCACTCTCTTTCTATCCCTCCCCCTCCCCCTCCCTCCCTCTTCCCACACCCTACCCCAGTTTCACTTTGCTTTTCATTTTAAGTTCCATAAGAGTTGTGATCTGGGACTCTCATATCAGAGAGACCATTCGATGTTTCACCTTCTGCTTCTGACTCACTTCACTAAGCATGATGGTCTCAAGCTTCTTCCATTTGCCTGCATAAGCCTCCACGCTGTCGGACTTTATTGATGCATAGAATTGCATTGTGTATAAATACCACAATTTGTGTATGCATTGGCCTGTTGATGGGTATTTTGGTGACTTCCATATTCTAGCTATTGTTAGCTGTGCTGCTATGAACATGGGTATACATATATCTCTGTTGTGTGTTGTTTTGGCCTCTTTTAGATCATAATTTTTTCTTACAGTATAATTTTACTTCAGATATTATTTTAAATTAATCCTGAGCAAACAAATTTTGATGTAATAGTTTATATGTATGGTGACCTTTGGGACACACTGTATCTGGTGTGAAGCAAGGGGACCTTTAGATCCCTCCAAGAACAAAATGGACTTTGAATTTCAACTCAGTTGTGTTCTCTGTGGTTTGTCCACCCACCAGGCTCCTGAACCACACACAGCCTTTGGGGCTCATGTGAACCTGGAGCTGACCGGCTTCAATTTCAACTATTTTTATCTCACCTTGGATGTGACTCTGGCAGGGCCCCAGATGCCAATCACCTCAAGAATGTTTGGGATTCTGCAGTTTTCTTCCACTTCTCCTCCACCCTATTGCTACTTTTTGGCAAAACTCAGCGAAGGCTGTTTTTGGGCCAAGTAATCTGTTCTTGTGTTTGGGGCTGTTCCAGGCTCCAGCTGGTCCTGTGAACCCACTCTCCTTCCCAAAGCCTGGCTTCTGTCCCCTTTCCTGGCAGAGCCTCTTTGTACTCTGCACACCGCTCTGGCTCAGATGAGGCGTCTCCTCTAGGTCTGGAGGCTGCCTCAGCTTTCCGTTCACCTTCCAAAACCTCAGAACTCTTCAGAATTTAGCTCAGACAGGCGCCTTGTCCCTGCGGGTTTTTATTAGCTTCATAGACACATAATGTTTTTATTGTTTGTTTTCTTTCTGTTACCATAGGATGGAGTCTTTTGAACCTTCTGAATCTGGCTGGGAGCAGAGGGCAAAGCTGGAGCTTTCCCTCAGGTGCCATAACCCCAGAATGATGCTCTTTCTGCCCTGCCTCAGTGCTGCCCATCCTGACCTCCAACTGGGGGAGGTTAAACGAGCTGAAACACTAGCACTGAGGCAGCAGGCAGGAGGCGCTCACCCAGCAGTGGTTGTCAGTGTGGTGACAAAGCACGTGACCCAGGTAGGCAGGTCCTGGGGTTTCCAGCACAGCAAATGTAGTGAGAGGTTTGCTTCTATCCATCAGACAGTGCTGATGAGTTTTGGCAAAGTGGTATTTGGAAAGCCATTGGCTGTGTGACCCCTGGTGACCTTTCCAAGCAAGCAGATATTGAGGACCTACTAAGTGTCAGGCACCCCCTAAATCTCCATACACGTTGGCTTACTTAGCCCTTCTGGAAAGCTAGCTGTAAGTGCCTCTTTATCTCCCACTGCCCTGTGCAGAGACGAAGGAAGGCTCCTCCCCACATGGCACTTCGCTTATGCTCCCACATGATCCTGACTCTTGTCTCCTATGTTTTCAATCTATAGTCACAAACTGACAGATCCTTTCAGTGGGAGTTGTTTTACTTTGCTTGTTTTTGTAGTACTAGGGGTTGGAATCAGGGTCTTTGCACCGAGCTAAAGTCCCTAGTTCTTTCCTTTTTATATTTTACCTTGAGACATGGTCTTTCTGGTTGTAAAGTTCCCCAACTGAGGCTCAACATTGAGATCTTGCTGCCTTGGCTTCCTATAGTGCTGGGATTACAGGCAAGTACCACCCTGTCCTGCTAAGTGGGAGTTCTGAAAACCACCAAAGCGCAGGTCTGTATTAGAGTTCCATATGTACATGTGACTTCAGTCACTCTGGCCTCTATGACATTCCCATTTGTGTCAGTGAGAAGTCAACTCATGGGACCTCTGGGCAGGGGTGGTCCACATGGGACCTCTGGGCATGGGGCTTCTCCCATTCCCATACCCACAACGGCCTGCTGGCTTCCTCCCAGTAGGAATCGCAGGCTTCTTTATCCTGGGGTGGCATTTAGGTGCTTGGGACAGAAACCTCTGGTGGTGGCTTGTGTTTTCACTTTACCAACTTTCTTAGGTGGTTTTCTGGGCATGGGTTTTACCCAAGAAAACAAGACTTAAGACACTTTCCTCTCCTATTCAGCTGTTTCTAGAGCCTAACTCTGGCCTCATGGTCCAGTTTCTATGCCCCACAGGTCCTAGTTTGTGGAACTAACAGTGCAGAGGCAGCCTCTGTGCTGGACTCACCCATACGTGTCACCTCCTGGAAAGTCATTGGTGTACCCAGCCTCATCCCAGTGTGGGTGCTACGAGATGCACCGTGAGCTGGGGATGAACCTGTCAGAGCTCTCAGATGCTGTCACTGTGACCTCTGGAGAGATTATGTCAACTTGAGGAAATCAGGAACCACACCTGGATTAGGGCTTGGGAACACACCTAGACCGGGAATTGAGAACCAGCCTGGATTAGAGTGTGTGTGATTTGTGGGCCAGTGAATGAGAGAACACCCACTCCATTGTGGGAAGCCCAACTGGAACTCAAACAGCATAAAAAGAAGGAAGAAGAAAGATTGTTACAGCTTTTCCTTCTGGGAAAGCTCTCACCTTTCAACTGTCTACAGACACCGACTTGCTACAGGTTACAGATCTTCATCACAGATTCACTCCAGTATCAACTAGCACCTGTCTGCCCGTTGCTGATCTTCAGTTGCCAATCTTCAGTCTCCCGTCTTCGCCATTGTTCTGTGAACAACCGAGATCCACAGTAGACTTCCACCTGCTGTCCTGCAGTCCCGGACAGGACTGGAGGTCTAGTTCGTGGCTGAGCAGCCATCAGACCCTCCAGCTCTCACACGAGCAGGCTGCCATCTCGGACTATCTCTATCCTCAGGTTTGTAAGCCTTCCAAATAGATCCTTTTTGTTGTAATTTCTGTAAATTCTGCCTTTTGAAAGAACCAAAACCAATACACCATACCTTCTGGAAAGCTGCCCTCAGCCAGCAGCTTGAGAGATCTCAGCTGCCAGTCCCCCTCTGTACCACACCCCAACAGAGCAATGATCTGAGGGAGAATTAGGCCACAAGGACTGTGACCAAGTGTTGAAGAAATCATATCCTATCTCCACCTCTTCTGTCTATATCACAGGAGGCAGAGGTGACCACCAGGAAAGTCTTTGCCTATTAGACCCCCAAACAGCCTCATGGCAGCTCTGGAATTTTCTCCCAGGCCCAGTTCTTCCAGCATGAATAGGCTCTCTTGTAAAGTCTGATGACAGGTGGTGCCATCATCCTCAGAGCCTGGGTCATCTTTCGAGGGTCGTAGCTGCTCTGGCTCAGAGATGCTGGCTACTTTCCTAGGCCCTTCTCCCAGTCCCATGAGTCTCCTATAAATCTGGACACCTGAGCCTCCTTGGGGAAGCTGAGGCTCTTGATAGACCATGGGTGCTGTTCAGTCTGCCCCAGGAAAGCAGCGTTTTGTGCGTTTGTGGGTGCCGAAGTCAAGGTACTCCTTCCTCAGCATGCTTGACTGCCATCTGCTGGAAGCCTACCAAATACAGGCCCAACCTAGAAATGAGGTGAATTTGGATAGCGTCTTTAAAGGTTGTGTACATGTGGCCCTCTTGCTAGGATGTGACTCTCAGCTGAGCTTTGAGTAAGAGTGCTGAAAACCTCAGAGTGCAGTGGGATGGGCAACACGCAACATGCACGCAGACATCCCACGGGAAATCCCAGGCTTTTCATGTGCATCACCAGCCCTGGGCCTGCAGCTGTGTCAGTGGAAAGCCAAGGACTTGGCCATTCTTAGCATCCACAGCTGATGTCACCTGTCCCTTTACTGCTGCTCCAGATGTGGGATGCAAGCCAATAGCACCGACTGGGAGATTGTTAGAAAATCAGATTTTTGGACTTGGTCCTGAACACTGGATCAGCACTTTTCGAGGTCCCCAAGGAGGAGGATGTCTACATTTGAGAAACACTGTACTGAGACTTCCTTGGCCTCCAGGAGCTGTGAAGGGGGACATTCTGTTTCTAATCTGTGAGGTGAAGGTTCTAGGAAAATGGCCTCTCCTTCAGGGTGTTTCTTATAAACAGCCAGAGAGGCTGGGATCTGAAACCCCATTTGCCTCTGTTCATTGAACCTTGATAACCTACTCTACAATTGTGGAGAAGTATGTGTGTGCCGGACTGAGATGCAGCCTTCCGTGTCCACTTCTCTTCTCATGGCTGAGTGACCTTGGCTGAGTGGCCCAATCTCTCACGTCAAGGTGATAGAGAACTTATCCATCTGAGTGCTGTGATAATTAAATTATCCTTTATGAAGTGCATGGCAATCACTCAGAGTGTAAATGAGGACTGTTGGACACAATGAACTTAGAACGGGGTTATGTTGTTGTGGGCGCTGCCGGAAGACATGGCAAATGGCCATGGACAAGGTTAGCGAAGAGTTACCTAACAGTTGCCATAAAATGTAAACGAACGCTTCAGATCCAAATATAACACTTGACCTATACACCATGGAATACTATGCAGCCATAAAGACAGATATGAAGCATTTGAATGAAAATGGGACCACTTAGGGTCAATGATGCTCAGTGAAATGGACCAAGCACACAAGACTCATGATAGATGGGTGTCCCTCTTATGAAATGCACAAAAATAATGAAATAAAAAGGCCCCAACATGAATGACAGGGTAGAAAGAAAGGCAATGGTCACATAGGAAAGGGTTGAACCACTGAAAAAGGGGGTGGGCACAGATACTCACAGATCCCCCAACCCCATGGTTCTAATGTGTTACAGAATTTGGAATTCATGCGTTTACCAAAAAAAGTTTAATTTTATGTCATGAGAATTTTTTTTAACCACAAAAAGGTATTGTTAAAAGGGGGGTGGGGCTGGTCAGGAAGGGCGGAGTACAGGAGTGCGGCGGATTAGGGGCATGTAGTAGGTTGTAGGCATGTGGCACATTACTGGGCAAGTGACCTGGCAGAGATGGATGACTGGAGCTTAACCTGGGAGGGCAGAACACGGAGGCTTGACCGGGAAGGAGTGAGACACTGGGTCATGACCCGGAAGGACATAGGGCAGCTCTGCCCTTTGCTGACTTGACTTCCCATCTGCTGTGCTGTGAGCAGCTCTTTCTCTGGCTACCCTTCTGCCACAGACTTTGACCATTGCCAGTAGCCCATGAGTAGACTGAGACCTTCTGAAACTGTGAGCTAAAATGACTCTCCTCTCTTAAGTGGAGGGTATTGGGTATTCTGTGTCAGCAAGGAAGAAGTAACTGAGACACTAAGTCTCCTCGGGGACAGCACTTTCTTGTGCTTTCAGGCTTGGCATAGGCATTGCAAGGGTGTTTGACTTGGAACCTTGAAATTAAGAGCGTATGAAGCATAATATGACTTGGGGCTGATGAGATGGAGCAGGGGGACCAGGGAGGAGGCCGGGTGAGGAACCAAGGGCGGCTCCTGCATTATTGGCCTAAGAAACTGCAGTCAGGTGCCCTGAGCTTGGGGCCCCGGTGGGCGGGGGTCCGCTGAGTTCTCTTTTGGACACCGTCTGGGTGTGCCTGCTGCTGGACACGTGCGTGCTGCGCTCCCGGGAAGGCTGGGGAACAAATGCTGAAGTGGCACATTAGGCATCTCTTCCCCGGTGTCTGTCACTTTCCTCCTTCCCGTTGGTTTTCCATCACTGTTTCATGAGACATCTCAAGCAAACAAAAACGTATTACAGGAGAACACCTTTCTTGTCATGCCTAGATTTGCCCTGAGAAGGCTCCATCTCCTCAGGTTCAGCTGCCTTAAAACCGAGGGTCTCCACTGCCCTCCAGTGGACTTTTAAAATATGGACGCGAGTTGAGTGTAGACGAGATGGGCGGTGCACAGAAGGGTCTAAGCAGGAGAGTTCCTGTGGGGCGGCTCGGACTCCATGTCGAGGACTCTAGCCCTTTCCCAAAGGTCTCCATCTAAATTCTTAACCTCCTCCTGGTCATTTCTTGAGTCTGGCCCTTGCTCGCAACCAGGCAGTCTTTGTGTAGGTCTATCTGACACTTTGCATAAAAACCCTTCCTTTTTCGGAAGGGAGCAGAGCGAAAAAACTGCTAGTTTTCTAGTTTCGCTGGCATATTTGACGGCTGCCTTGGTTTGGACTGAGTGTCCCCTGAAAGCCTCATGTATTTGGACGTAGTGGGATAACTGTGGAGCCTTGTGATGTTGGGAGTTAGGGGTTGGCTGGAAGGGGTGGATGCTGAGGGTTTTATGGGCATGGTCTTCCTCTTCACACCTTCCAATGAGAAAGACAGATGGATCCCAAGCAGGGCAGAGTGGGCAAAACCGCCGACCAGTACTTCTCAACTGGTCCAGCTGCTTCTCCGGGATAAGGGCTTGGAGGCTTCAGCTGACTGAGCCTCAGGTAGAGGCAACAGGTCTGTGTCTGGGCTTCAGGAAGCTCCAGGGCCAGCAGAAGCTGCGGACACCAGCAGCCTTACTGTGCTCGGCCACCAGCTACCTGATTGCAAACTGAGGTTTTCATGCGTTTCTCCTAAATATGGTAGCAAGGACAAAAAGGAAGTTTCCCCAAGGGTGAGCAGCAACGGTTTGCCACCCACTGGCCTGTTTTAAAGGGAGACCCCCCTCACCTCGTTGACCTGAGGTGGGGCTGTTCTTGCCTCCCCCTCAGCAGATGGAACAAGCTAAGCAGGGCTTAGTGTGGGTGTCCTGAGCAGCAGGCCTTGGGACAGCCTCCGGCGCAAGGCATATACTTGGGAATTGATCCCTGGCAAAGACTGTACAGAGGGAGTGAAGGCAAAGAACATGCTAACAGTTCTGTATCAAGTGGGCTATGTGGTGACTGTGGACGGCGGGAAGAATCTGTCCTCGCGGAGGACAAGGGTGGTCTTTACTCGCTGGCCATTGTCCACACCATTGGCTGACGGCTGCTTCTGGAGACAGGGAGGGGCTCCTGTACTTGAGTTCAGAGGTCATGGAGGCAGCCACAGATGCTCATAAGAAACGGCCAAGAGTACAGAGCGTGAGACCCTTAGTGTCCTGTGTGTTTGCATGACATAGGCTGGCACTAACTCCACCCTCCTACTGCAACTCACAGGAGCCCTAGTTGGTCCAGACCTGACTAAGCCTGCAAGTGAGACACTTGGGTTGGGTTGGGGGACCTGGCCCTCGCCACCATTTTCTCCACACAAGTAAGATGGGGAAGTGCAAAGGTCTTAAGGCATGAGGTGAAAACGAGTGCAGCAGCATCTCTAGAGGGGGAAGACCACAGCTACAGGAAGGAAAGGTTTATTTAACTCATAGTTTCAGAAGGCCCCAGTCCATTCAGGGGCAGCCATCAATGATGGAAACATACGGTGGAGGCGGCTCCTTGCAGCAGTGTACACAGGAATCCAAGTCCCAGAAGTGAGGAAGTAGCTACAGCCTCCCAAGTCCTGTCCCAGTGACCCAACCCTTCTGGCTCCGGCCTCAGTGTTCTGCTCCTTCCAGGTTTAAGCCCCTAATCTATTACATGGCCTGACTTCCACCACACACCTGTAAGTCACCACATACCCACAATCCACCCCTCCAGACCAGGCCCCCATCTCCTAATAGCACATGGTTCCATAGATAATCCACAGCATTCAACTACATGAGACATGGGGGAAGGGGCATTCCAGATCCAAAACATAATACCCACCAAGTCAAAGAAGGAACCAGTTGGAAAACAGCCTCACCTGGAAGCTTCTCTTGGGCTGAAGCCTCCTCAGCTGCCTGCAGTCCCTCCTGAGGCTACTGGACATTTTCCCACCAAACAGAAGCGTCTGCTCCTGGAAAACCTCAGCCAGCCTGGTTTATTTCCATTGGACATAAAGATTTAGATTCTGTTGAACCAAACTCAAGTGCAAAACCTGCCAATCTTGTGGAGAATGTTGAAAAATACTCATCTTCTCTAGAGGCCTCACTGAAATGCCATCTAGAAAAAATAAATCACAGAGGACTCAGTATCTTCCATAGAAATCTGGTGGTCACTGTCTTTGGAGGTTTACCTGCTCACGAGTGCAGGAGCCCTCAGATGCAATGTGCTCCAACTTCCAATCCGGCGGGGACAGCGACACATGGAAGAGACTTTAGCAAGGCCTTACCAGTCACTGTAGGCCAGGGGTGGGGCATGTTTTTTGGGGGGGAGGGGGGAGTCCAAGGATCATTTGGGTATTTTACATTATTTGTGGGCTATATAAAATTACCAACTTAAAAATTAGCCTGCTATATTTAGTAAGACTCAAATTACTATACGATCGACTCACTCCTAATGTGAACATGGTCTTGAGGCCAGACATTATCCACCTGTTGGCAGATACATAGACATGAGTATGTCCTGCATGCAATGAAGTGATACAACTTTATGCAACCACTAGCCTCCCTGCAGGTAAAAACGCTTAAAGGTCCTTATCAAGGACTTCTGGGTTGTAGTGCTTGGTGGGGATATATGGGACGACCAGAAATGTTAGTGCATGGAAATTGATGAGGCCTGTGGTGGAAATATGTGGGGTTGTGTTCAGACTGCTCCTGGAGTCTGAGGTCAATTTTGGGGAGCCAGTAGGGTTTTGAAAATACCATACAGGGTGAACCATACCTTGTCCTTCTCATCTTCTGGGAACTTGATGGTCAGACAGGGTGTCTGGCTCTAAGAGACGTTGTAGGAATACAGAAAAGTTCAAGAGTATACTTGCAAAAGCAGAACAATCCAAAGGCAGTGTGTTCAGGCTGCCTTCTTTCTCCAAAAGTCTTTGGTATACTCTCATCAGATCCGTTTATGCTTGGGGAAATGGCTCTAGATTCCAACACGGGGTTTTTCAAGCCCCTGGTCTTTTTTAGATCTTCTAAGTTAGGATGGCAGGGTAAGAATCAGCCTCTGAGTAATTGGAGTTTCAACGTTTAGGATTTTGTTGCTAGGCAAAGAGGGTACTTGATTGGTGACTGTGGGAGAACGTGAAATTTGAATTGCAGTGTGACCCCACCCTTCAAAATATTCACCGTTAGAAGGGGCAACCCCCAGTTAGAAGTGGGTCCCTGCAGTTTATGGAGAATATAAAATACAAGGAGATGGAACTACCTGGTAGAAATGAGATATTGCTTTTATTTGGATGGAGTGTTTCTGGCAAAATCATGTCCCTGGTCCTTTCCAGAGCATTTCAATTCACTGACAAGAGTTAAAATAAAAGTTGAAGGCAGAATGTGTTTAAGGTTTGGGGTGTCCTAGAAGACTAAGAGGACTTCTCAGGTGCCACTGACCATACCTCCAGTCTTCTCACTTTCCTTTTCATTCAGATCTGGCAACTTGTAAATACGCCTACCAAGTAGCTTGCTTTACCTTGGCATTAATAAAAAAGGCTCACAGAATCAGAGAGCATCTATTCTCCAAATGTTTTTTTTAAAGGTGCCATTAAATGGTATGATTTATTACAAGGTGTGACTGGAAAATATGATAAACTTCTAAATTAAAATTACAATAAAAGACATATTACCATTAATTTCCCTCAAAATATTCCTTGCTTTGAAAAAAACACACATACGACTTCCTAGATACATATAAAATACCAAAATTAAATGAGGAAGATATAAAAATCTTGAACAACCCCATCACGCACACAGAAATTGAAGCAGTAATAAAAGCTCTACCTACAAATAAAAGTCCAGGCCCAGAGGGACTCACAGCAGAATTTTTTCAATACTCTAGGGAACTAATACCAATCCTCCTCAAACTATTCCATAAGGTGGAAAGTGAAGGAATGCTACCAAACTCATTCCTTGAGGCTAGCATCACACTTGTCCAAAACCAGAAAAAGACTTTACCAGGAAGGAAAATTAGAGACCAATATCCTTAATGAATACAGATGCAAAAATCCTCAATAAGATTCTGGCAAACAGAATCCAACAAGTAATCAGAAAAATCATACACCATGACCAAGTGAGCTTCATCCCTGAGATGTAAGGCTGGTTCAACATAAGTAAATCAATATAATACACCATATCAACAAAAGCAAGAACAAAAACCACATGATCACCTCTACTGATGCAGAAAAAGCCTTTGACAAAATCCAGCACCCCTTCATGATAAAACCACTGAGAAAAATAGGTGTAGAAGGGCCCTACCTAAAACTCATAGAAGCCATATTTGCCAAGCCTACTGCAAATATCATAGTAAATGGAGAAAAATTGAAATCGTTCCCTCTCAAATCAGAAACAAGACAAGGCTGCCCACTCACCACTTTTATTCAACATAGTCCTTGAAACACTTGCCATAGCAATCAGACAAGAAAATGAAATAAAGGGAATCTGCATTGGAAAGGAGGAGGTCAAACTTTCCTTATTTGCAGATGATATGATTGTCTATATGGAAGACCCAAAAATCTTCACTATGAAACTCCTAGAAATTATAAAAAAAATTAGCCAAGTCTCAGGATACAAAATAAACACTAAAAAATCAATAGCATTTCTATACACTAACAATGAACTTATTGAGCAAGAACTCAGAAAAACAATTCCATTCTCAACAGCTCAGCAAAAAATTAAATACCTAGGAGTATACCTAACCAAGGATGTGAAGGATCTATATAAAGAAACCTACACTACATTGAAGAAAGAAGTTATAGGAGACATTAGAAAATGGAAAGGCATCCCCTGCTCTTGGATAGGCAAAATAAATATAGTCAAAATGACTATACTACCGAAACTGATATACAGATTCAATGCAATTCCTGTCAAAATACCTACAAGTTTCTTCAAAGAACTTAAAACAATTCTTAAATTCCTATGAAACCAAAAGAGACCACGAATAGCCAAAGCAATCCTGAGCAACAAGACCAAAGCAGGAGGCATTGCAATCCAAGACATCAGGCTGTACTATAAAGCCACAGTGGTAAAAACAATTTGGTACTGGCATAAAAATAGATAGACAGACCAGCGGAACAGAATCGAGGATGCAGAAACAAACCTAAATACCCTGAACTACCTAATTTTTGACAAAGGCGCCAAATCCATACAATGGAAAAAGGACAGCCTGTTCAACAAAGGGTGCTGGGAAAACTGGACATCCACATGCAGAAGAATGAATCTAGTCACACACCTATCACCATGCACCAAAATCAAATCAAAGTGGATTAAAGACCTAAACATGAAAAATGAAACACTAAACCTTCTAGAAGACAAAACAGGTAAATATCTAAAAGACATAGGGGTAGGCAAAGACTTTCTAGACAAGACATCAAGAGCAAAAGACATTATCCCCATTATCAACAAATGGGATCTTGTTGAATCAAAAAGTTTCTGCACAGCAAAGGAAACTGTTAACATTGTAAATAAAGAACCAACAGACGGGGAAAAAATATTCGCCACCAACACCTCAGATAAGAAACTCATAACCAGAATACACAGGGAGCTAAAGAAAATTAAGCCCACCAAAATAAAGGACCCTATTGAAAAATGGGCAAATGAAATTAAGAGGCAGTTCACTCACGAAGGTTAAGTACAAAGGGCCAATAGATACATGAGAAGATGCTCAACATCTCTAGCCATAAGAGAAATGCAAATCAAAACAACAATAAGATACCATCTCACCCCAGAGAGAATGGCTTATATCAACAAGTCAGATAACAATCAGTGCTGGTGAGGCTGTGGGGAGAAAGGAACCCTCCTGCACTGATGGTGGGAGTGTAAATTCGTTGGACCACTCTGGAAAGCAGTATGGAGAGCTCTCAAAAGACTAGAAATAAATATCCCCTTTGATCCGGCGACACCCCTCCTGGGAATATATCCAAAAGAGGCCAAAACAACATACAACAGAGATATATGTATACCCATGTCCATAGCAGCACAACTAACAATAGCTAGAATATGGAAGTCACCAAAATACCCATCAACAGACCAGTGGATACACAAACTGTGGTACTTATACACAATGGAATACTACGCATCTGTAAGGTCCAACAGCGTGGAGGTTTTCACAGGCAAATGGAAGAAACTTGAGAACATCATGCTTAGTGAAGTGAGTCAGAAGCAGAAG